>CM053989.1:20935930-21023430 GCA_028641955.1 Protonibea diacanthus
TGTGTGTGTGTGTGTGCGCGCGTGCGTCCACTGATTGTCTGCCTCCTACAAACTGATCCGTCTTCCTCAGAGCAGGGTGACAGGTCCCTCTGTGTCTCACAATAGACAGACAACCCCCTCATGCACACACACACACACCCGTGGACCCCCCCCCCTTTGCTCACTGAGTTTCCCATAATGCAGCAGTCAGAGAAAACCCCACGACTTGGAGAAAGGGGGTCGCATGGTAGGGCGCAAGGGGGTTGACACCAAGGTCAGCCATGTCAGATCTGGGCCTGGGGGTGGGAGGGTGGCTGGTTTTCAAGGGTTGTGGGGTGGACAGACAATAGATCCCTCTGACACCCAGAGAGAAAAGATGCACAGTGAAGAGGCCGGATATCAATGACCAGTTTGACACAGTGTTTTGTGAGATCCACTGTTTCCAGTAGGGGGGAAGTCGAGGGTCTTTTTATGGATGACATGTACAAGTGTATTGAAGTATGATGTGCTGGGAGAAGTTTGGGTCATTAGCATACTAACATACATATTAATATTCAAGATATTTCATGCATATTTTTTGCAGAACTTCAGCTTATATAAAGTTCCTAAAATTGTTGTGACAAGCCACAAGAGTAACATTTAGCTGAGAGGCTACAGACAAAGGCATAATTGAGATTTTGGGGGATTTTTTGCTTGTCTACTTTGAGACTAAAACACTATTTTAAGTGTTCATTTCACCACACCATTGTCTTTAGATGCCTCATTTGCATATTTAAACATATAGTTCTAGAAAAATAATAATTGTTTTACTGTGAATAATTAACTGGGGAAGTTTAATACTGAAAATGAATATGAACATTGGATCAAATGATTATGTGAAAGGGGCTTGCTCGTTATTGCCTGAGTGTTTTCTAGCTCACTGTTTTTGCTTTTATGGTTCTGAAATATCACTCTGCACTACCTGTCCAGCACCAAGCAGTCAGCCAAAGTTTGTGACTAAGTGGTGAACATAGTGTGAGCATTTATCAGCTAAAGAGCCAGATGTTTTTCTCAGGAGTTTGAAGAGACAAAAATGTTCAGGTAATGAATGCTATTGTTGCTCTGTCTGCTGACATGCTCCCCATCATGACATTATAAGGTCATAAAATGTCAGTGTTGTTTTTATAGCTTGTTGTGTTTGTGCGCATAAGTGGCTTAAAAATCTATTTAAACAGATTTAAATTAAAATTTTGACTGCAGGGTATTTACAGCATTTCCAGTTTATTAAAAATCGGGCCTTAATCACATTGAACAGAGGAGAAACATGAACAGTTAGATGATCAAACAGGTTAGACAAACATATCTGGAAGGCAAACTGAAGGTGAAATGGTGAAATTATTATTCTAACTGTCGACTGTAAACCTCCATCACAGTTCATAGACAGGCTTCATTGTTAAACCCGTCATGGATTATTACCGACATTTCAGATAAGTCGATTTCAGCTCTGCAAAACAGTTGGCTCGTTCACAACCTGTGTGATTGTTTCACCGCTCTTGTTTTCGTTGGACATCATAGCGATGTGTCGCTATGTTCCCAGATCTCAGCAATTATCTAAGTGAGCGCAATGTTATTATAACTAATAGAAATGATGGCTAAAACCACAAGGACCATTTTGTAATGAAGCAGTATTATCACATTTAAATACTGCTTTACCACTGATCAAATTTGATTTATATTCTCGTAAAAGTGTTTCCTGAGCATTAAAGTGGAACATGTGGATGAGTAACAGAATTGCAAAGAACAATAAACATACAGTAATCTGTATGTTTATTGTTCCTTCCATTAGAACGGTGGAAAGCTCTGCTAATATCACTAAAGTGATCGCAGTGGAGGTGAAGAGCCTCACATCCATAACTAAGCGCTGGATGAAAAACATGACTCGCAACATAAAATTGAATACTTTATCGTTATTAAGCTAAAGTCAGTCTGCACGGTGTGTGTTGCCTGTCTGTTATTATCTGACAGTGAAATACTACGGGGTTAACTGTAATTTACAGGCCTGGCCCGTCTCACTACACTTTCCATAATATCTATAATAGGGGGATTTACAGTTTAATCCAGGGCGTCATTGGCAAGTACTGAATTTAATTATGAAATAATATTTTGGTTACATCATGTTTCATTATTGTTTACAGACACTGGAATCGAGGAACATCTGTGTGTGTATATGCCCATGCATATTGTGTGTGTGTGTGTGTGTGTGGGTGGGTGCATGTATCCACATGTGCTACTACCCTTACTAAGTTTTTCCCATGCCTCATCCTCTGCTGATCATCATGAGTTTAGCTAAACCTTTGAAAACCACAGTGAAGTAAAGCTGTGCTGGCTTTGTTAGGTGTTAGACTGAGTCCACCACAGTCTGGGTGGCAGACTGACTCAGCTGAGAGCCTTGTGACTTGAGCAGTGTGCCCAGGCTCGGACGGCTTCAAGTCTCATCAACACATCTGATGGAGAAGCATGGGGGGTGGGGTTTGCAGACTGGCACAGTGCTCACTCAGATTGGCACGGGTCACTGGATCAGGGGCAAACTTCCTTTAACCAGGGCTGGTGGTGCGGGGAGGGATGAGAGCTGAGGCTGTTTTGGGATGCAGGGACTTTTGTGCATCCGCGAGGGGGGGGGGGGGGGGTTGAGAAGGGGGTGAGGGATTGAAGAGGTAGCAAGAGTAGGTGAAGGGGCTCAATGGGTATCATATTTTGCATCTCTAAAAGCCAGCTCCGACAAAAAGAGAGGCGTCCATTCCCCTGCCTGACCCAATAATGCACGGCAGGACCCAAACGGGGGCGCCATGCTAATGAGCACATGCGATTAGCGCGACACAGTGAGCTAGCAATGGTGAGGGAGGGAAGGGGGGGGGTCATCCATTGGGTCTTAATGAGTAGTGAAGGGCCCCCCTTTCCCAGCAGTGGCCCCCCTGGGCTGGTTTTTGAGGGGTCATTTCAGGCTGTTCTGCAGATTAATGATGGGCCACATACCAGCAGATAGAGAAGGATGGGGGGGGGGGTAGAAGCAGTGATGGTGAGGGTTAACTAAGACAAAAGTAAAGCTGTGGAAAAATGCTAATTCACCATTGGCTCTCAGCAATGGAGGTTGGGAGGGTGGGGGGGGACGACAAAGAGGCAGGGGGTGGAGGTGGAACGAAAGGCAAGAGTGTAGCGTGCAAGAGATATTTTGGGAAGGGGGCTTATAGTATGTGTGCATATGTGTGTGTGTGTGTGTGTGTTTGAGTGTGGGCAAGCTGGAAACAAAGGCAGCGAAGGAGCGAGGACTCCAGGGCCTCCAGCACAGAGAAACTCAACCCCCTGCTGCATGCTGCTCTGATTTAAAGTCTGAAAGCTCATGATAGATTTAACCCAGAGACTGTTGGACAGTGACATAAACACTCAAACTGCTCCGAGTCGCCTCTAAAAGGTCCAATATGTAAGTGCAGCACAGGGCCCCATGTTGAAACACTGGCCGTCCACCACAGCTTCACTTTAACAGTGATTTATTTGGAGTGAGGAATTAAGCAACCTGAAAATGTACCATGAGTGTTATGGGGGATTATGGGTATATGGAAACATTGTGGTTGTTCACAGAGCAAACAGGACATCGTTATGGATGATGATTGATTAAAAGAGCTATAGGAAATAAATCATTCATGTACAAGTAAGACTTTTTAGCTACATACACTAAAACGTGATGCTGTGATACAGAATTAAAAGTGATACAAACTCCAGCTCTCCCAGGTTTCCCAGGAAAATCTGAAATTATGAAGGAAAGTTCTGAATTCAAAATGACAAAGTTTCCTCTCCTGCTTACATCCTGTCATAAGTCATGCTGAAACGTTGCTGATGTACCTCTCAGTACTAAATAGTGCAACTGGTAGCAATTAAGTGTCTCAGCATGCTTCCAGTGTGGGAAGTGGAAAGAACCAGCACGTCTGTTGGGCTTTCTCATTTTTCTGTCTTTAAATTTTGCTCTTTTCCTTTCTTGCCAGTGTGTTTTGGAAGGAGGTGGAATTAGGAAGACATTGGCTTGGTGGTGGTGCAGATCAACAACTCAGTCATCCTTAAGGAGCCACACACAGTTGGTGAGACCGCAGACTATGATGTTTTCACATTTTGAGAGGTGTACGCCCGGTTCTAGCGCAAGACGGAAAAGACTAAGAGTGAGGTGAACTGGTGCGAAGTCATGCAGATGCTTTGACAAGAAACACTACTGTTTGACATGCTAGGTGACACTGGGATCAAACTTTTGGCCTTTCAATGGCTGTAGGCGTTGTGTTACGAAAATGCGGATACCAGGTTCAATGACTGCCAGTATGCAACATGTGATCCTGCAGTTCCAAGTGCAGCAACAACATCAAAATCCCCTCGCAGTCTAGCGTCATTTCTGGCGGCATCTTGATATGGTGATTTTAACCCCCTAACCATTAGTCTTTAATATTCTCCATATGGAACGCTGACAAATAGATTATTAAAAGGATAAAAACTCTGAGGCTGACACACAGTAGTGTGAGTCCTAACAGACACCCATACAGCCAGGGGAATAGGAGGTGGTCTTGCATTCCTGCTGCTTTCAGGTGGTTCCAGTGTGGTTTCTGTTGACCCACTTTCCCTCCTGTCTGCTGGCTGGGCAACACTGCGGTTTAGCAGCGGCAAGAGTTCACACCCTGGGAATAGCTGGCAGCTATGGAGGGAGGGACGGTGGAAGAGCGGACTACTGTAAGAGTGTGATTAATGAGCGAGTGTTATGGCAGCACAGCGGAGAACAAAGAGACTAATCTACAGCACATGGAGAGTGGAAAACACTGCACATACCAGAGGGTGGATCTAAAAACTCACTCATGTCTGCTGGTTGGTAATAGA
Source organism: Protonibea diacanthus (assembly GCA_028641955.1). Taxonomy (NCBI): domain Eukaryota; kingdom Metazoa; phylum Chordata; class Actinopteri; family Sciaenidae; genus Protonibea; species Protonibea diacanthus. Next base: position 20,940,797 of record CM053989.1, read on the forward strand.
GCTGAGAACACCGGCTGCAGACATGTTGAAGGTGAATACTTGTCCACTGACGTTACATCGTTTATGCTCCTGCAGCTTCACAGCATCAGGAATATATTTATTTATATGCACACTGAAAATAAACATGATCTGAATAATGTGTGTATGGACATTCTTTTGTGTGTGTGTGTGTGTGTGTGCAGGTGTGGGTGTCAGGCATTGATTAATGTGTGTGATGGCATGGTTAATCTGCTGGGCTCGGGCTTCAGGCTTCTATCCCCTCTACTGTCTGTGACAGGTGTGAGTGTGTGTGCTTCCACAGAGAAAAGGCAGGCTCAGTCACTCACCTCACCCATAAATCACACACTAGGGTTAATTGATTCAGCTCTGGTTCTTACGCCGCTTCCCCACCAAATCCTTAAAGAGGCGTTCCAGGCTGCTTTTTAACAGAGTGTCAGGTTCGCTTGTACGAGCCTCCATAAATTGTTCAGGTTCTCTTCAAAAGAGTCTAGGCAGAGACAGCCGATTCATGACCCATGGCCACCAGCTCGAGAAACTTTCTACAGACCACTAACCTTCTGGTGCTTACCACGACGACCCACAGGCCCCATTTTCCTTCATGTTTTTGAAAGATCGCCAAAACAGTTTACTCTGGGCCATAGCAATACTTTATCCATAGACTTCCTCTGACACAGTGAGCAGCACTGGGGGGATTACATGTCGGTAAGTTACTGTGAAAAGTTCTAAAAACTATGGCTGTTCACTTATTATGCAGACTTGTTTTCAGCATAATCACTAATCATAATCAATAACATCATCTCATGGGACATCATTGCATCATGGATTTTCTTTGACTAGCTGGGTTCAATGAGCCAGTCAAAACAAATTTCCCACGTTTTCAAATGCAATCTCCCATGCCTCATACAACAGTAATAATAATTTTATTTATTTGATCTCAATTTCAACTCAAGCCTTACATGTTTATAAAAGAAAGAGTACGTGACAAACCGAGGGTGTAGAATTTAAAAGACGTGGTATCAAGTTGCATTACTGGAAATCAATGATCTCAAGGGGAAATCAAGGCTTTTTGAGACCTTACTCATACTAGAGGCTAAAAGTCAGGATGTCCTGGCCTGTGCTGCTTCAGTTTTGATTGTTCTTTTTAAAATCTATTACTCATGAGGAAAATACTAGATCACTGGAGTCCTGCGTGTAAAGCACATTCTGGATTCTTTTAGATTTTCGTGTATTTCACCTGCAGTGGAACCAAATGAAAGGTTTCCATTCAGCTGTAATCAGTTAGCAGATTTACGAGACCCGCTTGAGTTATGCAATTCCAAATCTACATGAATCTTTTGCCGACATGACATTATCACAGATTGCAGATTATTTTGAAAATTCTTGACGCCATTTGTCATTGCTCAGCAACTGAAATAAGTTCAGACCTGATGTTCACAGTGATTGATGACACAACTTAAAAAAGTTACAAGAGTTCGCTGATGGCTTTTTCATATTGTACAGAGATGAATGGAAACCATTTCTACCTGGAAGGTTAAAGAATATATTGAGAGGATAAAACTTGCAAAACTGCAATCATGGTCCTTTAAGACCGTATCTCCACTTTGGTAATATTCTATGATTTATTGTCAGGTTTCCCTGGCTGACTGTTTGTCTGTCTCCCTTTTTCTCTTGTGGACTTGTGTTTTGTCTGTGGGTCCAGTTGGAAGCAATCTGCCGGCTGGCAGGGAATGAAAGAGCTCCCTGGTTCATCCCTGATGCTCCCCAGCCGCCGTCCGGCCGACTCTCACCACGGGCCTCCGTCTCCAGCCCTCCCTGGTGGGCTAAGACCTGCTCAAGGTCCCCTCTGTGATGTGGGCTGCCCAATAAAAGCCAACGCTAGCTGGATTCCCAGGCCCAGTTTCCCCCTGAGTCTTTATCTTTCACAGCATTGGCTGAGGGTGAGGGCTGCCAGAGAATTAGGTTTCACTCAGCTCACACAGACCGTCTCGCTTTTTGCCTCTGCTTGGCTGTGGCAAAACCATGGATGGAAGGAGCTAGAGGAGTGTGTGTGTGCAGTTGGGTTTCCATATCTACATTTTCCATCCAAATCAGAGGATCTGATTGGAATAGATATAGATTTCACAAAACTATTCATCAATGTCTTAAAATAGCTCTCTAAGCATACATTCAGATGTTTGTCTATTTCAATACAGTACTCACATGTCAAATGTACTGAGAGTTATTGGTCCTTGTATTTTCCTGGACAGTGTTTCCTCTGCTGAGCCAGGGTAGAGTGTTAGTAACTCAAAGGCAGAATTTTAGACTTAAAAGGCTGTTTGGACCACTTGAATCGTCTAACTCAGACCCCCAAAGCCTCAGATTAGCTCTGGCTGAACTTCAGAATGAAACTGTGGATTTTGCCCCTCATTTTTCACACTGTGGTTGGATTCTCGCAAGAAACTGTAACTTTTTCATCATAAACTCCCAACCCATCCATTAACCTGACGTGAGGTGAAAGGTTTTATATTAGCTTGAGGTGAGAAAATTGTTGTGTCATGAAGCAAGAGAGAATCCAGAGCTTTTTGTACTTGTACTAGTTTTGGAGGAATGAAGAATGGAATACAACAAGCCTTGTTGATATTCACAGATTCTGCAAAATCCTGGATTACTGAATGGACTACAGTGGACCACGTGGTGAGATTATTTTGTCCACTGCTGTTTGCAATGTCAAGAAAGAAGTTTCAGTCTCTTCTTCTTCTTGTTAACATGGACTAGAAGTTCAAACAGTGTTCAAAGGTACGGAAGTTTGAACATGACAACTGGGCAAACCCTGTGTCTGCTCAGGAGGATTATGTGATACATTCAAAAGCTCCACAAGCACTAACGTGTGGAGCCTGTGGTGATATTATTTCATCAGCCCTGGATTATGTGCAACATTTTGTGATATTCAGTGCCAATGGTTTTAGCCATGCTTGTGGTATGTTCTACAGATGGTGACATCACTCTCAAGGTTGGTCAACCATCTTTTGGTCCAGAGTCAGACTAAATTAACTACAGATTTGATTACCATGTAATTTGGTACAGGTGTCCACGGTACCAAGAGGATGACTTCTACTCATCTTGGGGATCCACAGGTTAAATGTTAAATTTCTACACTTTAGACTGATCAAATACCTCCAAAATGAATGACATAGCTGTCAGTGTCAGCTGTACGTGCAGCGCTAATTAGCAAATATTAGCATGCTAACTTGCTAAACTAGGATGAAGAACACGGTAAAGATTATATCTACTAAACATTAACATGAGTATGTTAGCATGCTGACTTTAATATTTAGCACAAAGCTCTGCTGTTCCTCAGTACAGCCACACACAGCTGCTAGTGTTGCTGTTGACTCTGGCAACTGTGGTTTGGTCGGGAAAGATAGTGGTTATGGCAAATAAACTATGGTTAAGGTTGAGGAAGTAAAACCCTTGTTTAAGGTTAGGGACAGATCATGGTTACATTTTTAAAAAAAGCAAACATTAATTGCAGGTCTGTCATGGGACACAAAGTCTGGCCTCTGGCATGAGTGTTGTATGAATGAACTCCCACCCACCACTCAATCTCCATACCCTTTCTTTCCTTGTTTCTACAACCTACCCTTTAGGTAGGTATATTACTTTCAGCACTGGCCGTAAATTGTAACCTGGGGAATCATTTAATACGAAGTACAGTACTTCCACTGTGCTTATTAGAACAATAACAACCAATACTATTACTTGATTTTCAGGCTTTTCTAACAGTTTTACTTCTATTGTGATGGAAGCACCGAACATGCACTCACATACGTGTCCTGTTATATTATATGGCTCACTGACTTTCTCAACTCAAGTGAGTCTGAAAGAATATTTGCAATACTTTAGAAATTTGATGCTGTAACTAGGGGCATGTGGAAGTGCTACTTCTAAAGTTAAAGCACAAGTGTGACCTTTCAGTGATGCAACCTGATGACAGTAATGAATGTGTCTGAGCATGTAGGTGTAGTAATGCACATGTTTGCATTTACATCAGCCCAACAGCTGCCCTGACTGCTCCCCGCTTCCCTGTCGAAACAGGAAAAGCCTTGTATAACGCATTACACACAGTAAAAGATTAACATGCAGTCCGTGAGTTAATCTATTGCACAAACAGACACAGAAACAGGTGTGCGCATAAACATACGCACAAGTCTACACTTAGGACTGACTGAGCTGGAACAGACATGCGTTTGTGTAAAGTTACACACATGCAAACACACGTGTACACATATAAAGGTACACACAAGGACAAACAAGTCTATAACGAAACGCAGAGAATTTATACTATGGTCAGTCTGTCATATACAAAAACATGGATACACACACACACACACACACATCTCTGAACAGAGTTCACCCAGTCATTCCATCCTTGCGGCAGTGAAGCTGTTTTTCCATCGCTCTGCGCTTAGCGTGACATCGTGGTCCAAACAGCAGTGAAATATTACATGGGTCTGGGTTATTAAAACTGTTATTAGAACGGCCAATTGGGGCTAAACAGGACCTGACTGTCACCCTAATGACAGGGTGGCTGAGGACTGGGAAAAAGGGGGAGGTGGGCTGCTGAAACCTCTGACCATCATCGACCAAACAGCCCCAGCGGATTCCCCACCACTAACATCTCCCCACCACCAACCACCCCTCATGCCTCCATAACTCTCCAGGTCCTCTGCTGCAAGGGACAAATAAAACTGTGGTATTACACACAGTACAAAGCCACAGCTCCACATAGACATGGAGACAGATAGGAAAACAAATACAGACACTTTTACACAAATAAATACTGACATGCAGATGCACAAGTATGCATATGAAAAGAAATTCTCATACAAATAAACATGTTTGTAGATAAACAAACACACAGGCAGCCACTTTTAAATAATCGTTTTCTGTGTCTCAGTTCATTTTCCAGTAAAGCTGTTTATTTATTGGACACAAAATGTACATTTTGTTCTTCTACACCACAACTGTTTATACTGCACAGATCGTTCTGACATGGTGATTCTGAGCGTGTGACCTCTGAATAACCAGTGGTGGAAAGTTCATTGAAGTCGAGTACTACAGTTAAATACACTTTTTGAGGTGTAACACTTTTATGTAGCTCTTCTTTTTTTTCTGCTGCGCTACATTTATTCAACATTTGTACATTGCAGATTAAGACATAAAAACTATACTGACTATAAAATATTGATTATAGCCACTAAGCACATTTAATATTTATGTGCTTTGACTTAAGGAAGATTTTTAATGTAGGACTTCATATTTTACATTGTGACGTCACTCCTTCTGCTCATGCAAATGATCTGCATACCTCTTTTACCACAGTATATAACTGTTCATAATCACCAGTATCTATGATATTTGGTTAATCAAAACTCAACAGATTAAAGACTAAAGTAATCCGTTGTACAGGTTACGCTCCACATTTTCTATCTGTATCTACCCTGTCACTATCAAATGAAGGAAAAATGCCAAATGAAGAAGCTTTAAAACAGAATTTGTTCACACATTTCTGGCGTGCCTCAGATCTCTGTCTTTTCCACATGATTACTGTTTTAGCTAAAGAGCACCCAACCCTGCAATCTTTAACATCCTCTGATTTTTTCCACCAATATCTGCTTTATGATAATAATATGAACAAGGTCCAAAATCGACAACGTGTATTTACAGAAATCATTCAAAAGCCAGTAAGCACATATCAAATCTCTCTTTCCTCCTACTCAGCTCTATAGTCCCCGTCTCACCCACCGTCTCACCCACGTCTCACCCACGTCTCACCCGCCTCTGTTTCTCCCTCTTTGTCCTTACAGATTGAGCCCTGCAGTAGACCAACTCAATATATATACGAAAGACACAGAGCACACAACATAGCTGTAGCCCAGCGGTGGGCGATGCTAACCAACTATAGTGGGGTTCAGCTGGAGCCAGAGAGACCACTGTGGTTATCATCATGTCTTAGTATCCAAAACACAGTCATGTTAAAGACCCGTCCCCTCCCTCTCAGCCTCCATCGCAGAGGCAAATACGTTCAAATGTTCATGCACACAATGGACATCAAAACTCTGCAGTCCCTCAAACTTTCAAGTTATTTTTATTGCCTTGGAGCCTCAAATTAAAAGACAATAAATCATGTTTTTTTCTTCTTGGACACACAGTAGGAAGCAGTGGAATCAGTAAATACTTACAACTGGTGAAAACAAGAAACCGAAAGGCCATGACACAAGTTTAAACATCTCTTTTTAATCAGCTAGGTCATTATCACCATTATTCAATCAGCCATTTTAACCAAATATTTATGAATGATTATAAAAAATTATACAAATCACAGACTTTTGGCAACTTTCAGTCAGAGTTTAAAGTAAATGTTGGGGTACCAGATTTTATACTAGTAAAAATGCTCCTCAAAATTTTAGTGAGCACCAAGATTCCTTTGAGAACAATAAAGTCCTGTACTGTACTGAACTTCAGTGGTATCAAAAGTAAAAGTACCCGTGATGGAGTATTATAGTATGAACATATTGGATTATTGTTACAAATACATGGCAAGTAGGTGAAATTTTAATATAATTTACACTTACTACACTTAATGCAGCTGATTTAGGGGAAGCTAATATTTGTTACTTTGTGTACTGTTGTGCAGTTAATAATCTGATCTAAAGTTTTGTGTTTAAAATGTTTATTCTGTATCTACAGCTGTAAAGTAAAAGCACCATCAGATGGAAATGTATGTGTCTTGTGATGGATTCTATACATGTAAAAGAATTCATTTATTACACCAAAATTCCAACTGAACAACAAAATATGACTCAAATCAAATTGGCTGAACTTTTATTCAAATCAAATCATGTTAGTAATCTTTCTGATTTCATAGAGGTCAAAGGTCAACACCTACAAAGTGAATCATTCAGGAGCATCATGAAAAATGAATAAACTGGCTAAATCAATACTGAACTGTTCTTTGAACAGCCTCTTTATTACTAGGACAACAGGGCGCAAGCAAACATGATGTACATGTTGCATAGATCAGCATATCAACATGCAAGGAGTATTTATAACCAACTATCATAGCTTCTTATATGAGTGTATATTATTATAAGTGTAGCAAAATATTCTTTATGGAAAGTTTGAAACAAATTTTGCTCCTCTGAATGATAAGAGTCTTCTTCTTTTTCATGTTCTGGTTAAAGGTCGTAAAAACTAGCAAATATGAAAAGGTACTGTACGTGGATTGAAGACATCCACTGTACATGCATTTATATTCAACCAACCATCCGTTCATCCATTCATTTGTCCAAACATGCAAAGAGAAGGACAGAAATATACTTCCACCTCAGGCTCCACACATGGAGTAGGTTTGAACCAGCAAACAAGAAGTCTGCCCTATGAAATACGAGTCCAAAAACAAAGCTCTCCCCTCTGTGGAACCCCCATCCCCAGCACAAACTCACACAAGTACACACACATGCACACCTCAAACTTAAACCCCCTTCCCCCCGTCCATGACACACTCGTTCTCTCGAGACCCTTCACCTTCTCCACTTCCAACAGTTAATCACACACATGGGGTTGGGGGAAGGTGAGTTACGGCCCTTCGGACAGTCAACACGAACAGAGCTGGTGAATATGTGGGTGCACGTGTGCGTGGATCTCCTCTAAGATTTACCCACAATCCCTTGCGTCCTCTCTGTTTCTTTGGCCGCGGTAATGGTGGCTGTCACGGCCAATTGCCTGAGCCGGCTGCTGATTTACTCCAGGTGGCGCTTTGGCTATTGTCCAGCCCAAGGAGCTGCCCTGACCCTTGACCCCTGACCCCTGGGGTCTGCCCTGTGCCCTAACCACAGGACGGGGCTGGAGTTGTTGCTGAGGGGAGAGGCGACATGGGGATTAGACCAGACTGAGAGGTTTGTGTGTGGAAACGGATATTCCCACAACTTCAGAGCCCCCGACCTCAGAACTCACAACCAATTCTGATTTACACACATCTTAATAGTGTTGGAGAGGTTAGGCTGTGGTTTAGCAGTCAGTCTGATACAGTATGATCCAGACGATGTGTTGAGTTTGCTTCTAATTAGTCATTTATTGTACAACTGGCTGCAAAACTTTCAGTAAGAAGACGCAGCTCCTGTCTGGGTTGTTTTGGTCAAAGAAGTGGAAAAAGACTAAAGTGAATAAAGTGGCCATCATGTGTATTTTGAGGTTTTAAATATCAGCAGGTTCAATCAGGTCTACAAAACCATCTAATCGTAGTTCATACAGTACATTTACATTATCACACTGTGCCTGTATGCATAAGCAGATAATATAATATAGTCTTGTGCTTTACAGTGGCATGTTTCATACAACCTCCAATCACGCTATGTCCACAGTCACTTCACTTTCACCTTGATGGAAACCCAAACAGGTTTCATCGGGTAAATTAATATTTAATTTATTAATACCTCATACAAACAGTGCTTCAGCCTCTGAGAACTCACCACTGGACTGCAACGAGCACAGCGGGACGAAAAGTGTCGATAGCGGTGACAGACATGACCCTGTTAAGTCTGTCCCACTATAGTAAGTAGAATATATAGCCATATGACCAGATGTACGGCAGATATATCATCTGACCTTTGCACCACCCAAAACACCAATGCCATGCTTAAATATAGACTGGGTGTGTAGTCCATGATCAGTGATTAGTACCACTGTACTGTATATTCCCACGGGGTCTGTAACGTACACACATACTGTACATGCAGTCAGTGCCCACTAGAAAACACACAGATGAAGATGAAAATATAAGATTTCTGTATCGCTCCATAGAACTGCATACTTGATGAGACATTTTTAACTTATAACTTATGGATTTATGAATGTTTGATGAATCATTTATTATTACTTCATAGATCAGCAAAATATATCTGTTTTACCTCTACATTCAAATCAGATTCCATCGTTTACACACGTTCCTTTGAGTAGGATATTTTTATACTCTTTCCATAGACACATATACACATGCCGGAGCTGTCTGTGATCCGGACTATATATATGTCCCGCGTACAGCCAGGTGGTCGTGCTCGGCATGTACACAGTAATGGTACATGAGTGGAGCTGATGACAGAGAGTGAGCAGACAGACAGCAGCTGTCAGTCTGGCTCAGTTACAGCAAAACACCACCAACACTGATACAGCTCACCAATACCCAGAGGTCTATGTCTGGGTCACAGAGCTCTAGAGTTCACCATGGCCTTTAACTCCAGTGTCTTCTCACATCGAGGTATTTTTTTCATGTGGTTGTTCCAATAGTTGGAATGTGGTATGGATATAGATACAGTGTGTTTTAATGCAACCTTTTCTTCATATTTATGCTGTATATTATTGCTATAATTTGTTTTCCCAAACACGTTTTGAGGGAAACAAAATCGCAGCCTAGATCATGTATCAACCAGTGTTTATTTTGAGTAGAGGAACATATTTGCACTACATTGCAAGGATGTGGTTGGTGTGGATAGTAGGCATAAAAAGCACAGGATTTGCAACATTGCCAACAATTGGCTAATGCAACCACAAATATTAAAGGAATTGTAACCACAACAAAGATTGGCTCGCTGAATATATAGTCAGTTTGCCCAACCCTATTTCAGACACATTGTGTGATATGGCAAAAGAGTAATCCAACATTTTATATCTGCTATAGGTAGCTTTTTCTTGGCATTTCACTTCATTGGATATATGACAGTAGAGAGAGAGAGACAGGAAAAGTAGGGGTGGCTTGGATTCAGATTTGATATGTGATACTCGCTTTACAAGGTGAGCTTCTGGGGCTCCTCAATCAGTGTTGATCGAGTATGTAGAAAGTGTTTTTTTTTTGCGGTTTTATGTGGTGATAAAGTATGGAGATGCTTCACATAGTAGTAACCACAAAAATACATAAATATAAGATATAAAAGTTCTAGTATCAAAAGTAAAAGCATGACCCCTATGAGTGTGTCTCATATCCTATAATAGATTATTACTACTCATGAATTAGTTGCTTGGTTGTTTTAACTATTTTATATAGTGTTTGGTATATATTCACTCATTTATCCATTTTCCATAACCATTTATTCACATCAGGGTCACGGGGGCTGGAGCTGATCCCAGCTAAAAATGGGTGAGAAGTGGAGTAAACCCTTGACAAGTCGCTAGTCACAGCCACAAGGCTGTGAGTTTAACATATGTATGTGTCAAATAAATGTAGTGGAGTAAAAAGTACAATATCTGGACTATAGTGGAGAGGAGTGCAGAGGCATAAAACTCAAAACTCTGATTCGCACTTAAAATACTTGTGTCCATGTGCTGAGTTGACGTTCCTCCACTGATTTGATCTGTGATTTCTCAGAAGTGTAATACTGTAACACCACAGTATGAAGGCCATAACATCTAATCATACAGTTTTCATTCATTGTGTTCTCATGTATGCTGCTCCAGCATATATAACCTACAACCCATAGGAAATATACAGTATTTTATACTTTTGCTATGTTCTCATGCTATAATTGATGGTTGTGTCACGTTAAACACCACCATGATTTGCTTTTTATTTATTATATTTTTTCTCTATGCTTATAAAATTTACTGCGTGGATCCAGTTGTACTCCCTGAGATTATTAAAATTTCATTTCATCTTCTTGAAACTCATAATTTAAGTAATTTAAAGGGAAATTTAGGGTTTTTAGGTTACCATCCTCGCATTTTATGATCCCTCCCTGACCAGACTGCAAACCGGCACTTAACCCAACACAGGCCTTCGCCAAAGACCAAGACTGTAATTCAAAAGCCCCCCTGTGTGTTAGTTATATAGGCTATCCCCCAGTTTACTTCCCTGTTCCGCGTGACTGGCATGGCGTAGACATGGGCCCTCTGTCTGATGGGCTCCGGTTGCACTAGCAATATAAACCTGCCGGAGCTGGAGAGATATAACAGAGCAGTCACATACCTGCTTCAAAAGCATATACACACATGCACTGAGTAGGTTTTTCCTTAATGTAATGTGAATTCCCTTTGCCTGAGACTTTGCCCGGTTAGATAAAGATATAAACATTAATAAACACATATATACAGACATTCACTCAAGACAGCGAGAGAACTTTATGCATAGAAGTAAAATGAAGGAGAGAGAGCGAGTGTAGGGGAAACGTCTGGAGCAATAAAGGCTGGTACCAGTGTTCAGAGTTTAAGGGCCAACAGGGCTTCGGATATGAATCTTGCCCAAGCACGGCGACCTCTGACCTTCTCCCAGAAGCCCCTGTGGGGTGCAGCGCAGTTATTGTCTTCATCTTTCTGTCCAACTCTCCCTGACCTCCTCTGTCTTCCATCTGCACAAGTCCATTACGTCCATTTATTTCATCACTACAACTCTCTGCACATAAACTGCTCTTTTTCTCCTCTTCGCTCTATTCACTCTCTGTCGTTCCCATTCATTCATGGCCCAAACAGAGCCATCGATTCATTGGCAGGACATGACCGTATTGTGTTAGAATGCGAGGATGAGAAAGGCAGAAAGAGGGAGAGTACGCTCGGCCATTAGGGCGGCACTGAAAAGCGGAGAGCGGTCCTGAGGTCAATGTGGAGGACAGAGGACGGGGGTAAGTGGGATCAACATGGGAGCAACTTTAGATTGTTTTGTGTATTGGAAGACATTTGGACATTTCAGGCAATTGATACCACAGCTCAAAAGGACTCCACGCTGATTTAAAGTCCATCAGTCATACACTGTAAGCTGGAACAGATTTGACGTTACATGTCATGGGAAAAGGTCTTCCCTCTATGCTAATTTAACACCCATTACTCATCCATTAGCTAACTAACAAAAACAAATATTTTACATGATATGTCAAAGGGAGAGGGCCTTTGGGGGGTCTTGTAATCTCTCTTTACGTCATCTGTACTTCCATCTATACTCGTACGTACCTCAGTGTTTCTGGTTTTGTCTGTTTCCAATGGTTTTGTATTATTTTAAATGTTAGCTACATGATTTCATTGATGTTTATATGTGCCCTTTGTGAAACTCAATGATATGTCATGGGAAAAGCCTTCCAGGGGTCTTTTTAGACAATTGTAGAAGGAAACCACAGAACAGAATTCAACTCAATGGCAAACTTATGGGAGTGATTTCGGTACAAAGACTGTTGTTGTCAGGATGTGAGCCGCAGCTAGCTCCAACAAGACAGCACTGTCCAACAGGAAGAGGTTCCAGTGGGTCTGTGTATGCTGCACTGCTTAGTCTTACACTGATTAGATTACTGTATTTGTTCTACTAAGTGAAATCCTTCCTCACTCAGCTCTGTGCATGTATGTTCTATATTTCTTGCACTGGTCACACAGTCGGGTGTCACAGTAGGGGTGGAAACCTGTGTAAGGATCGAAACAACAAACTGTATTTTTGAATGTAATATCTCCAGCCCCGTGGTCATCTTCAGCCCCTTAGGGAAATCCAAAGCTTTAAACCAGTATTCATGTTAGCGGCTCGGCGCTTTTAATCATGACATCACCTCGCTACATGACAACAAACAGAGCAAGATGTAACCGGATGACCTTTCAGCTCAGGGACCATCAGCTATGCTCTTGGCCTCTTTCTCCTCTTCCTTCGACTCCTCCAAGACCTACTCCTTTTTCCCCTCAGGTCTCCTGGGACCTCCAAGTCATAGATGAAGGGGGAAAGAGGGAGTAAGCTCATAGTTAGGATGATGTATTTGAGAGTGGAGCTTTACAGATTGACATTCTGGCTGGAAAAGTATAGACAGAAAAGATAAATGTCAGTCTTTTTTATAAACTTTGTGGATTGACTATGTCACTCCAGACTTTGGCAGCCTCAAATAAGGGCAGAAACGAGTTTTTCTTTCAAATTTGAAGGACTTCTTTACCACAACGTCTTTGGTTTATTACAAACCCTGCAGGACGAAAGAATTTCTTCTTGCTGGGGTTGTGGTTTTGCCATAACTGTTGTCAATGTTCAGTTTTTTCTTGACCAAATCATCCCCTTTATTTTGGAAAGCACTTTCAACTGAGACTGGTGATCATACCCAATGGAAAATTTCTTAAGTGTGTGTCTACGTGTGTAAACTTTCCTTCACCCTCCGGACTATTACTGTGAACAAGAATGTGTTTTTAGTGAACCTGCCTGCTTAAATAAGGATTGAGGACTTCCATCTCGACCCTGCCCCGGTCATCCTTAGCAGCACACATTCCACTGCATCATGGGCCACGAAGCCTCACAGCCTAATGGAGATGAGGTGAGGTGTGATGGGAGATGAAGTCATCAGGCGAGGGGAGGTGGTGGGAAAGCAGTGTTGGGAGTCATAAATCAGAGCTCATTGTCTATGTCGGAGAATGTGTGTGTAAAGGGGTTGTGACTGGGTAGATGTGAAGAGGTTCAGAATAGGACAGCAAAGGGAAGGGGGTCAGTGGTAGAGGATGAGGGATGTGAGGGAGATCAGGGTGCGGTCATTGTGATGTAATCCACTGGACATCTGTGCTTCGATGACAGACAAGACACGCCGTGTTCCGGCACCAGGAGTTCACACACACACACACACACACACACACACACACACACCTCCCTCCCCCAGGGAGCTGTGGTGCTGTCCCTGTCTGGGAGCCAGAGACTTGGTACTAATGAGACTAAATGAGGCTGGAGCCTCTCTGTGAGGAGGTCACAGCTTGTCAAACAGTCAGTTCAGGCAGCTGGTTACAATATTGGTTCGAGTATATGCCAACCAGCTTAACAACACATTAGCTATTCAGCCAGTGAACCAGTTAGCTAATCAGTCAAGCAGATATGGGAACAGTCACCTACCAGTTAGCCGTTAAAGCCAAATCTGTCTTTCAGTCTAACAACTAGCTAGACGGCCAACCATTCTGTCATTCAACCAGCCAACCTGTTAGCTATTCAGTCAGTTAACCAATCAGCTAATCAAGCAGCCAAGAAAAGAGCCCCCCAATCAGTTAGTCAATAAACCTGTTGGTCTTTCAGTCAGTAAGCAGGTCACTGAAAAGCAGCTAGCTAGCCAGTCAACTAAAATTGCTAAGTGGCAAGTAAAGCATTCAGTCAATCAGGCCGCCAACCACCATGTCTGTCAGTCACCAAGAGCTGAGTCTAGCCATGCATGTGGTGATTAAAGCGATGGGGGAGGCAGGGGGCAGGCAGAATGTGGAGTTGGGGGGGCTTCAAGGCTTATGTAAGGCAAGAGCTAGTCCAAGCAGAACTGACACAAGCCAGGCCTTAGATTGCCTCAGCATGGGGCAGAAATGTGCTGACCAAGGCTGTGGGTTGATTGAGAGTCCAGGGGGGTCGTGGGGTGAGGGGTGGGGGGTATTGAATGAAGTTTATTTGACTGTGGGTAATATAGGCTTTCTTCAAAAACAAACAGGACTAATTTTGTTTGCTGTGTGTTTTAGCAGCTGTGACCTCCTATATGACTAAGCTTGACCCTGTCCTTGCAGCCTAAGGGGGGTTCCAGCTCCTCAAATGTCCATCACTGAGTGGACCCCATACATACATATATGCCAACTTTTTTACCATATGTTTGAATTTGTGTAACATATAGTTGGAGTTACGTGTGTTCTGTGTGGATTGTGTGGTCCTTTCAAGGTTGGCTGATGTCCTTGGTACAGGTGCAGGATGGAAAGATATACTGGACAATGGTCACACTCAGGCTCACACACTCACATTCACACACGCTAGATCTCTTACAGCTCAAATAACAGAGACAACACAGTCACTCTGGCCCTTTTTAAAGCCAAACCAAGACTTGGACCAGACTATTCCCATGACTTAAGGGCTGGGATGATGATTACACTGTTGCTATAGAGATGATTCAGATGACAAAATATTGTCAGTGAAGTATTCCTGACAAAGTATTGCAGCAGATGTTTCACGACCAAAGAATTGTAGTAGTAAAACTCCTAATGGACATTTTGACATTCTTCCTAGTACATTTAAAATCACAGAAAGAAGCAGGATGACAAAGGATTTGTCAGTTGAAAACTCATCTGGTTCACATACCAGAGTTTTATCACACTCCTGAATACCACGGAATCACCCAGCTGTATGTATAACACATAATGCTTTCAGACACACACGTACAAACTGTCATTAACACGAATGCACTGAAAAAGGATAAAGCTTGAGGCTGAAAATTTGTACATGAACTTGTTTAAAAAAGGGCTGAAAGATGTTAAAGTTTCAGTGTAAGCAATGAATTAAGCTGATGTGTCAATTTAAGTGTGACCTCTGAGTAAAGTACTTGTCCTGTCACTCCAAAAGCAATGAAATGAGTTGAGGCGTCTGTAGAGGTGCAATTACTGAAGGGAAAAATGAGGAGTGAAAGCAGAAAGAAAATTCCAATTTCAGTAGAAGCGGAAGCACTGAAGACAGTTCAGGCGCGTGTAGTGTGAGCACTTGAAATGTCAGTTGGCAGCATTGACGACAATAAAATGTGTCCGTCTTTAGGTGCCAGACGGGACAATAGCCGAATAAAAATTAGTTCAAGTGTTGACTGCGTGTTAGGTGAAAGCAGTTGAAGTGTCAGTGGAAGGTTATGCAATACCTTAAATCTGAATTTGTAGGCCAAAATTTTAAAAGATCTATCACTTAAATTAGAGATGACTAGCTGGTTGATGTTTTGAGGTTTTTGAGAAAGCTGCAGAGAATAATGATTAATTAATTAATTAATTAATATGACTTTTTCCTTAAAGATAGCCTATATTTCTGTTGCACCTCATCACTGTGTGCACTTTGTTTAATCTATCTACTGTACAATGAGCTAATAAAGAAATAGTTACACAAACTAAGTGGTGTGACTTTCTACAGAGGAGTCCATCTATGTCCAGTTTGTGCAGTGAGAGGTCAGAGGTCATTGCTGATCTGTAAAGGTCTGGTCTTAATCCTAAGGACCCCTCCCTGTGGCAGGTCAACCATATACACATGACATAGGCCGCCCCTTGCTATGCCTGACAAATAATCACGGAACAATAGTAAAGGCAGCTTTTCTCAGTGGTTACAAGTCCGGATGACAAGTCTTACGTGATTCATGTGTCCACTTTCTTTAAAACCTGTTACACAATTTTCATTATTCATGCTTTGACAATGTTCCATGTGTCAAGTTATTTACTGAAATATTGACAACAAATAGAATTAGGTCATTCCTGTTAGTGTTATTTCATGAGAAATGTGTTTTTTTAAAACAATAATAGAAGACAGAAGACAGCTGCAGATGGACATGTTTTTCAAATTCTCCCTGTCTACCGCTCTCTTTCTCTTTCCCCCGTCTACTTCTTGATTCAAATCCTGCTAATTAAACTTTGAGAGCCTGCAGGCCCCCCCCCCCCATCTCCTCCCCTCGTCATCTCCGCAACTTTCTCACAGGGAGCATAAAGAGCTGGAGGAGAGTAGACTGAGAGAGAGACAGAGAGGGAGAAGAGAGAGCAGAGAGAGAGACTGAACAGAGGGTGGATTCATGAACGGCTCTGCTCTGCTTCTTATCAGTATCCTGGCTCTGTGAATGAAGCTCTTCAGAGGAGCTCCTCGCCCCTTGATACCCAATACGCCTCCAAAGCTATCTCTGAATACCCACCGCGCGCGCACACACGCACATACACACATGCAGACCTTATATATATACTGCACATGTACATATATGCTTGGAAATGGAAGTAAACATCACTGTGTGAAAAAATAGGACTGCAGCTAATGATATTATTTTTTATTTTGATCAGTTAATGGATCATTTATTTACTTTTTTTTTATATCCGTTTGTATTTCTGTCTATAAAGTGTAGCAAAAATACCTTTCAAGACTTCTCCCAGGAGCTCAGAGAGTTTTATCCGACCAGAAGTCCAAATCCTAAAGATACTAAACCTCTGCTTTTATGACAACATGAGCGAAAATCCCTTGATGGATGAAAACTGGGAAACCTCAGTCTGTTCATAAAGGCCATGTAATATGATTGAAAGCTCCAGAACAACTACTAAGTGAACCTTGTGCTGTTAGGTCAACCAAAGATATTCAATCTACAGTGATATGAAACAGAGAAAAGCAGAAGCTGGAACCAGTGAACGTTTCTGCTTGATAAACTACTTAACTAATAAACACATCAGCAGAATCGTATCGGAAAATCAGATCTCAAATGTCCACCTCCTCTGTTCAAGTGTTGTCATGACATCCATTGACGTTTATGAAGAAACTGGCACACTCTCGGCGTTGTGCTGGTTACCATTATTTGAACGAGACAACGGCACAAGTGTGATTTTATGTTGCATTCGCTGCAGATGGGAATTTCCACTGGCACCATTTGGTTGCTTGTAATAAAAAGCTTGGAAATGTTTAGCTGTTTACTGTGGTCGAACTTTTTTTTCACTAGGACAGAAGTTTTCCAGAGACATTTGCTGATGTTTTTATTATTTATGACCATATTTATGTTGAGAATATGTTAGCTAATTTACACGTGAAAGCAATTTATAAACTCAAGTTGGGGACATGTAATCTTCTGAGGGGCTTTAAAGTAAAGATATTTGAAATAATATTTTGGAGTCTGTTTGATGACTGCTTTCTGTGACTATGAATTGTCTTGTGATATACTGTATATGTGATTTGTCTTAAGGTCTCTAGTAAAAGAGCTCTCGATCTAAACAGTTAATGTTGACTTCACACTCAAACCTGCTATTAAACTCACATTCAGCTGCTGCAACACGCTGCAGGCCTGCTCCTTCCATCTTTGTCTGTTTTCTATTATAAGGAGTACACGTCGTGCTGCCTAACTGATGATAATCTTTATTAAAATTCACAAACTGTGATACCTTTTGGCCAATTAGTATTTCAAATGACATCACACATCGATGCATGAGGAGGTTCTTAGTCATGACAGAGTGATGTCAACAATCAAGCAGGCCAATCAAGCCTGAGCATCAACATGGCTCGCTTAATGGCAGACTAACAATGAAATGGACTGGGAAATCACGCCACTAACCACCATGTCATAATATTGATCCAGCCCTGATTTATCAAGGCAAACAACACCCCAGAACCTTATTTCCCAACACTGAATGAAACCGACATTTCATTTTGATTTCCTGATTCTCTTGCAAAGTCCTCAGTGATGCTTATTTATCCAGTTCACAGTAGCCTCTACTTAGTGGCCTGTCTGTAATGACTGGGAGCCGTTGTGCAGCTATGCAATGGTTAGATCCAAATAAAAGAGGGGGGATATTGAGTATCCTGCCTTATTTGCGGTGTGGGCAGCCACCCCCCAACCCCCCAACCCCCAACTCCATAGTGGAGGCTGTTTTGGAGATGAGTGGGGGGCGAGGGGGGGTTATATTATAGGATATTAAATGGTAATGATGGGCCTTGAAGTGCTGGGTCCATGGGAAAGTGGTCGGTGCGTCTCGCTGTGGCCCGGCGTCGGTCCCAAGACTCTGGGAGCCAGGACGGGGTCACCCTGCCGCAGAGATCATTACAGGGCGGGGAGGTGGTAGCAGTCGGGGTGAGGGGATGGGAGAGAGATCGAGATGCCAGACCCCATCGACCACTTCAACCCCCCCCCCAACCCTAGTCCTCTTCCTTGCTCAAACCCAAAGTCCGCTGACCGCCCATGCCTGCCCTCTGGAAAAAGACTCTAGCCACAGTCGCCAGGCTCGACCAATCCCAACCCAGTCGCCATGTTGACCAAGCATCCAGACAACATTTAGCAACCTTGAGGCGGACAGGAAACCGCCTGCACCATGACAACAAAGAGGGGAGAGTGGGGGCTTGTACCGCAGGGCCCATCTCAGGACTGTCCAGCTGGGAGATGAGAAATGGTCGATAAAGCTGCAGCGTGGACAGCCGCAAGTCACGGAACAGGGAAGAGCGGGAAGGAGGCGAGGAAAAGAGAGGGGGAGACAGGAAGAGAGACAGAGGGAGGAGGACAGCTCCTATTTCACTACATTCCTTTAATTCAACCAAGCAGTCAGCATATTACTGACAAAGCCCATACTGACAGCTCCCCACACTGTGTGTGTGTGTACATAAATGTGTGTCTTTGCATCTCAACAGAATCTGACTCAGACACAGAAGACAAAATGTGTTATGTAAGCAAGCGTGAGTTTGTTTATGAGTGTGAGACAACATAGTACATCACGTCGCGTTAGACTGCATGAAACATGTTTGGTAGTGAGCTCATGTGTGTACAAGTTTTACAAACACAAATCACAGCCTCCTCTGCAATGTATACGTTTCGGGGGGAAGCTTCAGTCAGGCTAAAATACAGCGTGACGTGTTACACATAGGCAAAGACTGAGTTTTGTCTGCATGTAACAGTCTGCACAAACTTTGTGTGAAGGTGTAGTTCAAGATTTTAGAACCTTTCTTTCTGACACTGAGAAGATTGATGTTAAAAGACATTTAGTTTTGACCTTCATTTCAATAAGTGGGTGTAGCAACCTGGGGTGCCTTAAACATTTACAAAAGGGTGCCACAATTGTCTGTTGTTTTTTAGTTCCATCATGCAAAAATCAAATGCAGTACGTTTTCAAAGATAGTTTGAAGGATCGAATAAGAATTAAACCTTGAAATCAACAAATGCTGGTGACTTTCAGAGCAAGTGATGGAAAGTTTTGTCACATCTCAAAGAAATGTTGATACATCGCAGCCCTCATCGCAGTCTGAGAACACGAGACAGCCAAAAGGACTGAAATCAAACTGAAGGCTGCTTGGCTTAAAGCTCTTACTGAAGGGGGGACATTAGTTATCTCAAACTGGAATGCCTAGTCTGCAGAGTTTTTGTGAAAGAAGGTCACATTTTAGTAGTATAGTAGGTATGTATTATATCCTGTCATACTGATGCTATTTCATTATGTCATGTTACATCTACAGAATGTGCTGTTCTGTTGAAATAAAGTCTTTTAACAGATATTCTTGGTGTCATTTTGAGCTGTAAAAACACACAAACAGGGTCAGGATGCTATAAAAAAAAAGATCCCAACCCCTGAAGGGCTTCCATGGTTTAACAAAAACTGGAAACTTTGGTTAACTTGGGAATATGATATGTCTGGCTTTTTGTTTTTTGCATTCCTAAATCTCAGAAATGAACTTGGTGAGTACAATGATATTTTACTCACAGGAATGACTTGCTCAGAGCATGTTTCGTCTGTCTAAACATAAAGACTGGAGGCAGGAGAAAACAACTATTTCTTGAAGGAAATATGTGCAATGTGCAAAGTTCAAACCTATGACTTGGACTTGGAGTATAATCTGTTAACTGAATATAAATGAAAAACATACACTCTTAATCAGTTTTATGCGCCCTCATCAGGTTGACAGTAATCCTATAATGTATAGAAAGTTGTATAGAGAAATCACCAAAGAATTTTAAATGTCAGCAGCTATAATTGAGTCAAAGTCATCCGGGGAAGATCAAGTCAGCGTCACTTTCAATAAAGTCACCATAAACTCATCTCTACACACCACAGAGACATTTACTGTCCCTACAGACATATTATAGCAAACCATAGGAGATAGACGGAGATAAATTATGATAAGGTCGCTATAAACTCAGCACTGCATACTCCAGATGAGCACATCGAATCCGAAAGTTTTAGGAATGTTACAGTGACATCATAGGAGACATGAGAAGACCATAAAGTGCCATATGGTGACTAAGCAGTTGACTGTTAAGGACCATACAAACATTATATATCTATATAATATAATAAAATCCCATTTAAGCTTATTGATAGGACTATTACAGGGGTGATGGTACCACGGGAAATTAAAGTGCCATAAAGTACCATCTGATGTCTTTAATGTCACTTTACCGACACTGTAAGTGTCTATAGGAATATTAGAATGACTTTTCCATGTAAGGACTCTGCCGTGCCAGCATTCCTCTCCTCCTCCTCCTCCTCCTCCTTCTTTTCTCTTCCTCTGCTTGTATCACTTCATCCTCACACCGGTATTTTCGACCCCAACCCAACCGTCCAACATGATCCCATATAATTAAGCAGGTTTAAGGCAAACTGATCCCCTCGGAGAGCCTTGTCTTCCATACATTCCAATTAAAAGCGATTACACACAGTGGCCTTTTACTGCAAAGAGGCCTCTGTCAACTCCTCATCACCCCCCGCCCCAGCCCCTTTACCCTTCACCCACCCACCAGCACTACCCATTCCCAGGGTTTCAGCTGTCACCCGTTGCCTCAACGCATCAATCTCAATACAGTTTTTTCCCCAGCGTTTGTTTTTTTCTTCCTTTTTTCCCCCCTCGAGCAAGTAATTGTATGTTTTGTGTTGTTTGTATGTGCTAAGTTGTCCCAGATACATTCTCCTTTTCCAGTCGTTCTCAGTTCTTCATTTTTTACATCCTCAGCTTCTGTTTTTACGATTGCTCATTCACGTGAATAAGAGATGTAGAATCATGCATATTCACTCTCAAATGCAGGCCGAGACAAAAGCCTGAGCCAGGCAAATCCTTAAATCTTGTCAACTTTCACTCAAGGCAACCCCCCCCTGCCCCTCTCCTCCTCCTATCACCACCCATGGCCCACTACTCTCCCCTTCCTTATTCTTTTTGGAAATGCTTGCAGGGAGATGAATAGAAGCCCCACATTTCCACATGAAGTGAGCAGCCAGCAGCGATCTTCTCTCCCCTGGCAAAGTTTACTTTTCTTCTAGCTGTGAGAAAGCTTGGTGGGACTGTGGTTATGAATATTCATGCTGGAGAGTTCCCTGTCAATCAGTCAAGGAGAGCTGAGGGGGAATTTATCCAGTGGTCTCCAGCGGTTTAGTTTGCTGTGGAAGGAAGGAATGTGCGCTAATTTGTGTTTAGGCCATTCCATTACTAACTTTTGCTGTATTTTGTTTTCTGCTATATTTATCAGTGTCTCTCTCTTCCTATCAAACACAAGAGCAACATGTTTTCAATGTTTGACATTGACCATTCACATCGATGCTGCCACATCCATTCATCTGGAAGTAAAAGTCACTCTATTGTTGATCCATGTCTCCAGTACTGATGTGTGACTGACGTGAGCGCATTCAGCCTTTATGGCAGTACCGTTATAACATAATGACCGTGGCTACAGTGCAATTTAAGAGCAGTCATAATGAATTATAATGCACTTGTGCTCCTAAATATGCCTGATGAGAAATAAATTGTAGAATCTGAATTATGTATTTTGAATTTCCATTCATTTACGAGATTTGTGTCAGCCTTGAAACCAGCTTTGAGCAGAAGCGTTGCTACATGTCAGGAAAGCTACTCGTTCAACCACATTTTCCAGAGACAGACGGTAGATGACAATCCTGATATCATCTTAGTGGTTATCAACTTTTTGCCATCTTCCACGATGGAATATACAACTGGATGTGACTACATAGCTCTATCACATGAGGAGAAATCATGGGGGATCTGGACAACGAGAAGCTAATATTGATTGTTTACATATAATAATAGACACAAAATAATTTTATTTACACAATCACTATCACAAATATCATTTTGCCATCCTGCCATTCCGTTAGACTGTTTGTTTCCCTGTGCCATCCAATAGGTGGTGTCCGTCTGATGTCCAAAGTCTGCCTAAATCTATGTGAATGCACCTTTGGTATAGGTATATATATTTTCAACATCATGTAGCATTTTAAGTAGCAGGCTATTTCTTCCACTAAGTAAGGTCACTATATTTAAGGAATGATTGAAATATCACTTGTCTGACGCTCCGGTTGCCTTCACTCTCTGCTCCATTCTGTCAAACTGCTTCTGTGGGGGCAGAAAGGCAGACGCTGAGCATACCAACACCCACAAAGTGCAAGGGGTGGTTTGGTGGAGTTGTGTTCAGGTACTGTTGGGACAATAAAATACTCTCCAGGAAAGACTATTTGAGTAACAGCTTGTAAGGTTTGAAGGCTTATTAAAAACAAAGCGCTGCACAGTGGTTTATAATCATATGATTTTGCAACTCTGGAAACTGCAGCACGCCTGCAATTATTTTATCTTTCCTTGCAACGATTTTGAGGTAAACAGTAGAAATATGGTGTTCAGGTTTCAAGTAATCTACCAGGAATGTGTGCTTGCTTGTTTTTGATTGGCCAACGCAGTGCCTTGCCAGATGATGTTGCAGGGAGAGAGAGAGTGAGAGAGATACTTTGTAATTCTATGCAATTCAGTTATCAGGGAAGTGTAGGGAACTTCCCTCTAGAACTTCCCTCTGGACCTGTGTGCGCGCTCATCATCATAAAGCATAACACATTATTGAGTTCTTACTGATCACTACATCTATGTCCAGTGTTAGTATTAGTAAGTTCTTTAAGGAGTATATTATAATTCCATTGTTTTCTTTCTTATAGTGGACAGTAAATACAACATTCATTAAAGTAAAACCAAAGTAATGACTGAAGAACTTTTGGTGGGAAGCATGAAATCCATCTCAAACACGAGTCCTGTCCTGGAAACAAGAGATGAGGAGGTGTGTCTGCGACGGTGGGGGCAGAGGGCGAAAAAAATAGGGGGGAGCGATAAGCAGCACAACAGAGTTAGAGAAGATGAGAGAGAATGGAGTTGAGAGGGAAAGTCAGAAAAAAAGCACTGCTGGGCACCACTCACAGAGGCATAAATCTAGGCACTCACAATTGGATTCAAATGCAAATCCAGCACCGAGCACCCAGTGGAAAGGCCAACCACAATTTAGCCAAGTCCCAATGTGTGCATGCTACCCCCAACTGACAGGAACACTTCATTCTCCACACTGTTTGTCTCTGAATGAGTGTGTGTGTGTGTGTGTGTGTGTGTGCATAAATATGCATATATCTCTTATTAGAGACACAACAATAATGACAGAGAGTTTTTAGCTACCACTGGAGTCCTTTAAAGAAAAATTACTTACTCAGTGAGTTTACTTTTTCTGACCCACATTCTCCACCTTCGATATTTTTGATTTGATTTGTGTGTGTGTGTGCGTGTGTGTGTGTGTGTGTGTGTGTGTGTGTTATAAGGGGTGGGAGCTGTAACCCCTAACATGCACACCCCTACGTACACATCCATGCCCATCCCTATTCTCTGCTCTCTGTTCCCACCTCCCGGCCCCTCAAGCAAGGGAGTCAGAAATGAACCTGAACTGATTGAGAGTCAAAGGCAGTTGCCGGGGCAGGTTCAGTGGGGCAGAAGCAGTTGCTAAGGCAGCGGCTGTGATGGTTGGTTACCGGGGGTGGAGAGCAGGGTGGGTAGCCCTGTTGGTTGCCAGGGGGCAGCCCGCTGGTTGCTTGGGAGTGCCGTAGCAATCGGGTGAATGTTAAAGCCATTAGGAGGCCTTACCATATGAAAGGCTGGGTGGGTGTGGCAGGTCCGAAGATGAGTCCTAGGAGGATAGCCCCACTGTCAAACAGCAGGAATCTTACAAAAGAGCCTTTCACTGGGCCATTACTGCCCCCACCTTGCTAACACACACTTTCACACAACCTCCACCCTGCACTCCCATCCCAGCCGGGCCCATTCAGAGCCAGCTACCGTGGCCACAGAATAGGGGAATTCCCCCTTTAAGTATAGGAATGACAGGTCAAACAGAGGAGGGAGAGAAACTGAAAGAAAAAGAGTAAAGAAAGAGACGACTTAACGCACAGAGACCTTCCACCAGCCTGTACGGAGCTGTGTGTTTTCCACTTAGTTGGCATCCAGACTCCAGCTAGAGAGGCCTCCTGGGACCCAAGTCCAACCCCCAGAGAGAGACTCATTACTGGGGGCAACAGCTCCCTGGCGCTCCCCATCCTGTCCCAGAGTCTAAATCTTTATTTCCCTCTTAGTTACGAGCAGAGGTACTGTTTACTATGCAGTAATGAAAAAAGCACACAGGAAACTAAAAATAGACTGAGCTAATGCAGCCCAAACAGCCAGGAAAGGAAATCTGGGTGTATATAACTGTACATACATATGTGTGTGTGTGTGTGTGTGTGTGTGTGTGTGGACACATTGCCGCAGGTATGGGCAGCAGTGGGGAGAAGCAGCGATAAAAGCCTGCCTCTGTTTCCTGTCCTTAACAGGCTAATGGTGGGGATTTACTAGCCTTTTATTATGATTGCTCCAATTAGCTGTAAAGTAACACAGGACCAGTCCTCTAACTGCCTGTTTGTCTGTCTCTCAGTCTCAGTTTCACTGTAAGTTTTCTGTTTCTCAGTGGATGGCTGCTCTACAAAAACATAATAGAAAAATTATAATCCATCAAACAGTATAATGATATACAGAGTGAACACTCACTGCGGTACTTGATGTAAAGGGAAATTCCTCGCTCATTCAACCTGGATCTCGTTTTCATAGTTTTGTTCATCCAATCAGTTCAGTGATCATCATTGCTGCAGTCTGTTAACACAGCTGCAGTGCTCAAGAGAAGTCTGACAGGGCAGAAGCTGACTAGTTAAAAGATCAGTTCACTCAAGCTACAATGGATATAAATGAAATTTTACTTTTGGTGCTCACTGCATGCTAGTGGCACTATGAGGCTGTACTCAGGCTGGGCTCAGCGGTGCTTGGAGCTAAATGCTAACATGCCCACAATGCCAATGTTAACAGGCTCATTTTAGGCATAATTTTTAATTAACATCAACACACAAGTGCAGCTGAGGCTGAAGGGACTGTTATTAGCTCTGAAGTATTTGGTCATGATCCACATTAGTAGACAAAGAAACACTTTGTCACCGTTAATGATGTTAATACATTTCATAGTAATCCATCCAGAAGTTGTTGAGAAATTTAAAGAGATATTTCAGTCTGGACCAAAGTTGTGAAGCAACGACTAACTGACACTGCCATCTATAGAGCCACACCACTAGTGTGGCTAACAATTCAACAACAATGTCTCTGTCCGGAGACAATGTCTCTATTATTCTGGATAATCCACAGAACACACTGTCAACACAGTATAACTTTCTACTCAACTCAACATTCCTATAAAGACTTGGTCTATGGACTCTCCACAGTGCTGGGGACACTGGCCTCTTCGTTTCTTTAGAAAAATTTAATCTTTGTGCTATTATCCCCACGCATATAATACCATTCACCTCCACTGCTGCAACCTCAAAGATAAATACCTCCAAACCTCAGCACAGTGCACCAAAAAAACAAAGTATGCATGGCCAGATACCACGAGAGATAAGTCAAAAAGTATGTTTTGTTTGTAATTTGGGTCAACTTTTAATTAACCATTTAATCAGGGAAGAGTTGCGGTTAGGTCCGGCACAACCACAACGCTTCCCTCTCTCAACACAAAACTTATATAAAGAATCAGACGGTAAAAGCATTCGTTTGAAACATCATGACTGTCTCCCTGACTTGCAGACGCATTTCTAATAGAAAAATTCAAGGGGCGTGCAGCTCAGTCCTTACTACCTATCGGCCTGTCATTTTCTTTAGTTTGTTTCTTATTTTCTTGTTTATTGCAGTCACTCTTCCTCCAGTCCAACTGTGCGTCTGTGTCAGCCCATCAGTTCTTTTTACTCCGAGCTGAGTCCAAGCTTCATGTCGGTCCAAACATCTGCGCTGAACTAATCTTAATGGAGCAGTTTTTATGTTGGTTTCGTTATACAACCACTCACCACATTTTGTAACGTCAAGACAAAATACATCAATTATCCGTCCACATGTCAACATAGAACAATTTAAATAAGCATAATAGAGTCTTGAATTCCTTCTCATTTGGGGGTTTCCTTTTGTTCTCGGTGGTCAGAGGGTTTTATTGTTGAAGAAGACAACGGGAAGCAGACCGCTCGGGATGCAGAGAGGGAAGAAAACAACATTTGTAGAAGCTTTGTTCAAGTTTCACTTGCTAAACCATCGAATGAACCGTTGCACTGTTTGATCCAAGTTGTCCGCTGATTTCCTGATTATGAGTCAGCAGTGTGGCTGTGTGGGTGAGTCAGTGTAGTGAGTGGTGTATGTGTGTGTGTGTGTGTGAGTGGGAGTAGTATGTGTGGGTGTGAGCCCTGTGGTTGAGAGTATGACTAAGGGGCAACTTATGAGACAGTGCATCTGTGTGTGTGTGTGTGTGTGTGTCTGAGAGAGAGAAAGCGAGAGAGAGAGAGAGAGAGAGAGAGAGAGAGAGAGAGAGAGAGAGAGGGAGGGAGAAGGGAGAGTGAGAGGGGTGTGTTTGAGACGGTTACATGTGATTGGCCAGTTTTCATGACAGAGTCAGAGACTGTGCAGACACAGACCACAACACAATCAGATTATTCCTTTAGCCAAGGGACATTAGCGTTGTTGGATGTCCTTCAGAAACACATCTTTTCAGCTTTAAGAGTAAATGTGTGGGAATGTGTGTCTTGGTGGTCTTTAAAGGAATAGTTTGACATTTTGGGAAATGTCATTATCTGCTCTCTTGCTGAGAGTTAGATGAGAAGATGTGTGCCAGGAAGTTGATGCTGTAAATAACCTTAAGACTGTTTCTGAAAAACATTGGGCTGCACTAACATCAGTAATATTCTGTCACAAGACTGCATATGATGATCAAACGACGGAGATTGCGGAAGGGAAATGAAACTAAAAACATGTGTCATTGCAAATACATTACAGTTAAAGGGAGATTGTTTAGAGTAAATGGGGATTAGATGGTTTCCTGTAATTGTAGAGTTGTTACTTCCCAGATACACAATATATCAATCTTTTTTTACAGGAAAACTAAACTTTCTTACCATAAAAGAAGTGTAGTATTACACACCCAGAACTGTGGACAAGTAGTCATGACACTGTATTCATTCTTCTTTTTGATATTATATTGTATTTATCATGTTACATGTCAGATATTTTGAGAACCTCTTTAAAGTGGAAAAACCCACAGACAATGGTCTGCTTGTTGGTTTTTCAGCACATCCTTTTACCAGTTTGAGACTGCATGGTCATCATTATAGTGCTGACCTAAGGTTTTAATGTATGCACGTCATGTTAGTGTCTCTTTTCTAGATCACAAAACTCAGATCACATCGTAAAACTAGGCATGCTGACAAAATATGAATCAAGATTAATTTCTTGTTTCTCTCCTCGAATATTTTTAGACTTATTAAAACACATATCTGTGGACTGTTTATACAACAGTTTGTCACTACACAGGTACCCCACTCCAAAAAAACAAAACCAAGATAGCAGCATCTATGAACTCTGGCTTCAAAACGGTTATCCACAAACCAATGGGTGACGTCATCGTGGGTTTACACTCATTCCACACCTCGAGATTTTCAAACTTGTAAGTCTTCAGACTCAACCGAGGCTCATATGACACCACTTGAAGCAAGCTCAGGTTTTTGCGAGCTGCAAAAGCTTTGTACCACTGTTTTTCCCATTTGCCGCAGTGGCAAAGATTGCATCTTAAGGTCTGAATCTGCAATTTATGGTGGCATTCCTTGTATTTTGTATTTACACACACACACACACACACACACACACACACAGCAAATGATCCAAGTGATCCAGCAAATATTTTTCCAGACACAAGAAAGTCAATTTTGGTGAGAATTCCGAGTATACACAACAATCTCACATTCTGGGATTAAAAGGATAGATAAATGTTTTTGGATCTGTCTTTTGGTGCATTTTTTTGCAGCTGCCAAAGAAACCATGAAGCAAGTATATTTCATTAAATGCTCTGATCTAAACAGGGACAGAGAATGCTACGATACTTGTCTAATCACAGTAATAGTGAAAGCAGATGA
The DNA here is from genome assembly GCA_028641955.1 of Protonibea diacanthus. Taxonomy (NCBI): domain Eukaryota; kingdom Metazoa; phylum Chordata; class Actinopteri; family Sciaenidae; genus Protonibea; species Protonibea diacanthus. The sequence goes on from CM053989.1 coordinate 20,969,519, forward strand.
TTTACTGAAACTCCATGTGTTTGTGCGGTTCTGTGTGGTGGGAAAACCAGACAACAAGAAGCTGGCTTGAAACAGCAGCAGACGATGATGCTGCCAGTTTTTTACTAGTGCCACTCCAGTGGGGTCTGCAGACTTCAGTGACCTGTTGAAACACACACACGTACACACACACATACACTAGCAGCACACACCAGCAGCCAGAATGATTAGTCATGGGGTCCCATTCCCTCCCTGTGTTTATCAATTAACACTGAGAACGTGGGAAAGGGAGGCAGAAAAAATCCAAAGGGATTAAAAGACAGACTGACAGCAGCACATGTTCCCCGACTCCTTCCACTCTGTACCTCTGTCCAGTATCTCTTTCCTCTTCAACCGATTTTCCTCTTTTTCTTTCTCCGTCATCTCTCCATCTGTCTATTCTTTCCATCCTGCCTGACCGTTCCCTGACTTGCTTTTCTTTGGCCTTTTGCAAATATCAGCCATTACACACGAAGCTGAATCTAGTATTGGCAAATAAAGTCTGTTTTGTCCAACTTTGCTTGCAGCTGAGTGAGTTATCTCACATGGGACCCTGTAAAGATCACTAGAGAGTGCAGTCAGAAGTCACTGGAAAATACTCTATGTGTGGAGTTAATTTATAGTTAGGTCATTTTCTATGAATGACTGTTTGGTCCACATAAGCATTGCAAAACATAAGAAATATGGACCATGTTACTGCTCACATGTTGTCACTGTTGGATTAAGCTGAACTGTTTGTGTGTATCTTGAAATAAAATTCAATTCTGCATAATATCACATGACATCAGGGTTGGATTAAAATGTTAAAGTAAGTAAAAGACTAAAGTGTGTACCAAAGTAGACATAAGTATGTGTTGATGTACCTGTCTAAACCCTGCAAATGCAGTTAAAACTAAGAGAAGTGGAAATATATTTGGAGCACATTAGGGATTCCCACATATGAGGTCATTTTGGAAGCTAGGTATTGCCATTCTAGCTCTGTGAGGCTATACTTTGAGCAAATGCCACAACTGGTGCCTGGTGTTGAACAGGAACACTGTTTAATATGTTTACCATCTTAGTACCATGTTAGCAAGCTAACATTAGCTAATTTGTGCTAAATAGTAAAAAAAAAAAAAAGAAAAGAAAAAAGAAAAAAGCAGCTGGCTTTTTGGTATTGGACTAATTAAATTTTTAATCTGATGAAAAGTCGGATCACTAAAGTTATTAGAGTATGCTCTTGGGAACTTCTAGTACCTGTGGCAAATACCACGGCAATCCATCCAGTTGTTATCAGGATTTCTCTCACATTCTTTGCAGCTGCAGCAGGTCCCAGAACTGACTTGAGTTTCTCAAGTACTACAAACCAAAAAACTCCTCAAAACACCAACTGTCCATCCAGACGGCCCGACCATGGGAAACAGTTTCGCCCATTACGGAACAGAATAACATCTCCCTGTTTACGTTTCAAATATCCCACTTTGGGCCAGACTGAGCCAAGTCTGTGGGAGAGGAATGTGTAGGGTAGTGTGAGTATTACTGTTGTTACCATTCGGCCATTTTGGATCCGCAAGGCCCCACATGGTGCCAGCTGTTTCTTCAAGCCCAACTAAGCTCTAGGTATTGGAGCTAATTTGACCCATGGAGGGCCAATTGGGACCAAGCTGGGGAGCCGGGCTTAGATCACTGGAGCGAACCACAGACCAATAGTGAGAGCATCAGAGGCCACAGGGAAGTAACTTCCTCTAAGCCCCAAATCTCTTTCTTACTTTTCTTTTATTCTTTGTCTTTCCATCATCCTTTCCTTCCTGCCTTTCCCTTTTCTTTTTCCTTTCTTTCATGCTTTCTTTCTTTCTTTCTTTCTTTCTTTCTAATAAACAATAATAAATAATACCATAATTATAATTATGAACTAAAATCTTTTTTATATCCCCAGCAATATATTGTATTGCTAATTAGATCGGAAGCTGATTGGAAGTTTTATCTTGTCATGTTATACATCACTCAGTTTCTTGTGTTTTCAACACAATATGCCTTGGCTCAGCACCTTTCCTTTCATCTTCTCTTCTCTTTCTCTCCTCCTCATGAGGAGTAACGCTCGCAGTGTAGCAGCCAGCAGACATGTGTTGGTCCAGAGGATAACGGTGGCTCAGAGACCTGTTGTCCTGGTTGCTAGTGTCAGGGAGATGGAGGGTCATGCATACTGATGCTGTTTGAACTTCTCCTAAAGTGATTATTTATGCACAGCCAGACTCGCTTGGCCGAGCCAGGATTAACTTCATGAAAATGCAAAAGGGCATGTAGGCAGGCACACACAAATGCACGTATGCACCGACCCACACACACACACACACACACACACAGTGGCGTGCTTTCATGGCCCAGTGCCTAGCTTTCCCCCAAAGTCCCAGCCTCAGTGGTTTGAGGACAGGGCACTGCTAAACCCCCATGGTGCCTTCACGCTAACGTCTCCATGGAGATGCTAAAGAGATTAACACACTATGCACTTGTGTGTACATGTGAGTGTGTATGTGTGTCACCCATGAAGAGAGTGGTGGCAACCCTGCGTGTTAGTTTAAACTTTAACCAAATAATTTCTTCAGCTATCAATCAACAGGTAGCACTGAGTGGAAGTGAAGAAAGGGACTGACAGAAATAATGTCTTTGTCTTCAAAACACGTCTTTGTCCTAAAACAATGTCTCACTAACTAAATGACAGACATGTAACCTCCCATCCATCCATCTATCCCTCCATTCATCCATGTATTTACCAGGGCCTGTATGCCTCAATGGACAGAGCTTAGCATTAACACAAGTCAAAGTTAGATTCCCACCAGTAAGCCATGCTGGAAATGCATGTTCACACTACAAACCAAAATATCACCAAGAAAGCAGCGATCCATCAACACAGCCCCACCTTTCATCCAGTACAGAACAGAATATCACCATGTTTATGTTTTAATATGCCATATTACACCAGACTGAGTCTGTAGAAGAAGGATGTCAGTATAACTGTTATCGCTGCTCAGCCATTTTGGTTCTGCAAGGTCCCAAACAGTGTCAGATATTTCTTCAGCCCCAACTAAGCTCTGAGTACTGAAGCTAATTTGACCCATGGAGGGCCAATTGAGACCAAGCTGGGGAGTCGGGCTTATGTCCAGACAATCAAGCACTTTCTGAATTGTTTGTGAGCTCCAACATGGTTGCGCACCAATTCTGTTTGTAATTTTCATGGATACAAGGTGGATTATGTGGTTCTGCTGGCTTCCTCCACTTGTGACCTACAGCACACAGTGAGACTGTTTGTTGCTGAGAGTGATTTTATCACTGAGTCAGCACCTCCGAGTCTGAAGCCTTGGTACTTTGGCAAAAAATTGATTGCTCCCTTCAGGTTTGGAGAAAAGTTCAACTACTTGAGAGCACTATTTACAAGAAGTTAAGATGGAGCATGGTGATCACTAACATGCGTTAGCCTGAAGGTGAAGCTCTCGATTTACTGATTGACCGACATTCAAACTTTCAATGATCATTATGTTTGAGTAGTAGCCGAAAGAAGTGGATTGGCGCATAGCCACTCATTCATGCCAAAAGGAGTTAGTTGAGGTGGTTTGTGCATCTGATTAGCATATTTCCTGATTCCACTATGTACCACTGGGAGGAGACCTGAGGACAGACCTAGAACATGCTGGCCAGTAAATGCCCCAGAAACCCCCAGGAGAGTGTGTCATGGCATTTTCAGCCTAGCTGTTTTGGGAAGCAGGGCATCATAGTGTGAGGTGACCGTACAGTGGTTAGCACAGTCACCTCACAGCAAGAAGGTTCCTCTTTGGACCCAGATGGGGCCTTTCTGTGTAGAGTTTGCATGTTCTCCCCATGTCTGCCTGGGTTCTCACCAAGTACCCGGGCTTCCTCCCACAGTCCAAAGACATGCACTTAACAGGTTAATTGGTGCGTCTAATCTTCCCGTAGGTGTGAATGTGAGTGTGAATGGTTGTTTGTATCTACTCTATGTGTCGGCCCTGTGATGAAGTGGCAATTTGTCCAGGGTGCTTCTTGCCCAAAGGCAGCTGGGATAGGCTCTAACGTTCTGTGACCCTAATAAGGGTAAGCGGTTACAGAAAATGGATGGATGGATGTTCTGGGACACTTTTCCATTTTAAAAAACAAAGACGGAACATGCCGTGAGTGACATCACATGCGGTTGTGGCAGTTGCTTGTCATCCTCTTTGATTGGCTAGCGCAGCATTTCATTATTGTGGTTATCATGACAGCCCTATTGATGAGACTTATGTAGGAGCCTGAACAGAGACAATGAGGGCAGCGAAGCATAAAGACAAGAAAATATTATACATCCCCCGCCACACCACCCTCATGTCCTTCTTCTCTTCTGTCTTTTACACCCGGCACCCCCTGTCCTCTGCAAACACAACATCCTGAAAGTTTCAGCTCTACCCAGCTCTCGACTTCTTTGTCTGACTGTCTCTGTCTCTCCAGAGGATGTAAAGGAAACAATTCCATCCTCTTTGAAGTATCAGACAGTGTTTTGTAATGTGGGAATGAAGGGTCAGGACTGTACACACACACACACACACACACACACACACACATCAGCCTTGGGTAAAACAGGCAGCAAAGCTCATGAGTAAGAAGCGAGCCAAGTTATTATGGTAACCCCAGAGAGGCCTTCCTCCCTCCACTCCCCTCACAACCCTCCTCAGGGTGCTTTGAAATGAGAGAGGGAGGGCAAGCATAGATAAACAAAGGATGAAGAGGAAGAAGCAAGAAGGGAGGGGGCTCGAACAGCATCCTATATTGAAGAGGTCTCCTACTTCCCCTTAGAGAATGAAAACACACTGATAAGGACGAGGAGGGAGGGAACAAGACTGTCTTCTTTCTGTGTGTCGTTGACAAAGTTGGGATGGAGAGGAGAGAGTGATAAAATGACAGAACAAAAAATAAAGAAATGCCATGAAGATAAAAAACACTTCAGGAGAGCAGAGATGTGAGCAGGATGAGAAATAAGTTTCTCATGAAGTTTTTTCAAGTTTAAGGGCTACTTAAAATTGTGAAACAGCAATACAAGTTGTGAAACCTTATTTAAAGCAAGATTATACAGTAATTGGTGTTTTTATGATTTAGCACCCTCCATTTCAGAGTACAATACTACAGTCTTAAATATGTATATGCAAGTGCAACAACACATAGGTGACACAGCAGCCAGCTAATATTACTTACTAGTCCAACAGTTGTCAGCCCAGCTCGGCGTCTGTCTTTCAGCCTTTTATTTCACCAAACTCTCACCAAATGACTAAAAGTCAGTCCCAGATTTACTCTTGTTGGCCGACCTCTGAGCTCACAGCCCGAGCAACACAACTACAACTTAACAAGCTGAGCTAGCATTAGCTAATAGCAGCTACAGTTAACAGCCGTTTACCTCACTGTCCATCAGGAAACTCTGTAAATCACAGAATTCAGGTGGGGGACATCAGAATGAAAACCAGATATATGATCACAGTTTTCACCAAGTGCTGTAAGGCACTGTTACGTACAGGCACAGAGTATGAATGGCAGAGGCTCCATACATTCATTCGTTCAAAATTACATAATGTTGCATGAATATGTTTTACCCTTCCTTCCTCTCCCCAAAAAGAAAAGGCCACACCAGTGCAATGGAGGTGAATGGTAAACCTTTTGACAATCTAAAAGACTATTAAGATAGGCCGGTTAGCTTCATGTGGTATAACCAACAAAATTACTAGGACGATGGACCATCAAAACTGATTAAAAAAAAAAGTCAGTAGATTAGAATTGGCTAAAGCTATCTGTGACTGCGTCTGTACTGTTGTTGCGGTGTTTGTACATCTGCTTTGTGGTTATGACATAAGTGTTTTGATGTGGTACAAGAGTCAAAAGTCAAAAGATTTTTGTCTTAACTCAATTTTGACCAAATATGAAGTTACTGTGTTTGGGTTTTGTAGGACATAAGGAAAGAAGTATGATGAGGAGGATGAAAAGGAAAATGGTTAATAATATTGCAAAGGAGAAGGAGAGATGAAGGTCAAAATAAGTGATATTATTGAAGAAAAGAAAAGAGGAAAGCAGAGTAGACTGGAGAAACGATAACAAAGAAGATGGGCAATGAAACAGGATAGAAGAGTATTTGCAAGAGACGCTTGGAGAGAAGATAAGAAAGAAAGAGGGCAAGAAAAGGTTCCAGTCATTCACAGGAGGAGGAGGAGGAGGAGGAGGAGCGGGATTTGTTGTTTTCTTTCCTGTGTGTCGATAAAGCAGGACAGGAAGGAAGCGTCCCAGTGAGGACCAGTAAACCCCACTCACTGTGCCAGAGCTATTACCGCTGCATTGTTCTCCATCAGCCTCTGTTATTGGCTCTTGTCTTCATTATCTCACCGCTATTGTCTCAGGACCCTTAGGTGATGAGCCCAACGACCTGACGACACCCACGGACACGCGCATAATCACACATGGGCACAGACACGCAGTTATACACTGAGAGACAAAGGGGACAGACTGAAAATAGAATAGTAATGACCGTGAATGTGAGTGCCTCTGTGTGTGTGTCTGCTTACCACCCTCGGCTGAGCTACAGTAAAAAGGCCAACACAGGACAGATGGCCACTGTCAAGTCATTCTTCTCCCGGTGTATATCTCTCTTTCTTTAACTCTCTCGTATTTGTTTCCACCACCTCTTTAAATCCTTTCAACCTTGAACCAAGTGGTCAAACTCCGTCTGTCTCTGTAACTCTCCCACTTAAGCCAACATTTCATTTGTGCATTTTTTCTCTCCATTAATTTACACTCTTTTTCAACAAGCTTTTCAAAACTAGATTTTGATCTGCTTCTATCAAGTTGTTGAAGTGCCCTTGAACATGATACTGAACCCCTAATAGACTCTATGTCACATCCATTATTTTCTTCTATTGGAACACCTCATTGCGCATTATCCCTAAGAGATTCCACAGTTGGAAAAAGCAACATAAAACAGGATTATGGCTTCATGTCTCAAAGAAATAACTAAGGACATTGTGACTTTCACTTTTGATATTCACAGATGCAATACAGGAAAGAGATTACACTTAGGAAATACAGAATATTCAAAGTCTACATGCAGAGACATATGTGCAACAAACACAGCATATAAAAAAATGACAGGAGTGTGTTTGAGGGTAATATTCCGTGTCTGAGTCAGTTCATGCAGTGACTTAATGTGTACCAAACGGCCATGCCATGTGCCTTTTAGCAAGCAAACAACGCGCCATTAGTTTCTGTGGTCTAAATCAAAACCACTGCTTGTCACAATATCCTGCTGTTTTAGTGCACTCTCACATGGCTTTCCTTTACTCGTTCAGTTTGCGGCTGACAATGTTTGACTGTTTAAAATGTCCCTCTTTTTTTCCTTTTTGAGGAAAAGTTTGAGCCCCCTTCAGAGAGCCTTTGAGATGAAGCCATTTGGACAGCAAGTAGAGAGAAACAGTTTTAAAAGATCTTTTCTCTTCCCCTCCACCCTTCTCTCTTTCTCACTATATCCCTCTTTCCGTCAGTGAGGGAGTGGACTGGACAGGAGAAGAGGGAATTGGGTTGTGATGTTTTCCGTGCAGCCATAAATAAGTCCGTCCCTGCTCATGCTTTATGGAATCCAGAGCCTCTTTATCCCTTCCATGTGTTCCCTATGAGCCAGGACCCTGACCTTTGACCCCCTGACTGTTGACTTGGTTATCTCAGGCCCAAGAGAGACAGTGTGTGTGTATGTGTTAGTGGGTGGAGTTGATAGGGGGTTGATTATCTCATGACCCTATTCCCCCTCCCTGCATCGCCTTACCCCCCATCTTCATTTCACAGGCTATAAAACACACACATACTCAGACACAGACGCAGACACAGACACACACACACAAACACACACACCAGGTGGAGTGGTTCAACTGTCACATCACAGATCACCTCTAGGCCGGTCTGACCTCAGCCGTGTCACAGATATGTCTTCTGGTATTCTTACATGCAAACAAACTTGACATTCCCATCAGCTTGTGCTTTAAGTGCTCATTAGTGAATGTTGCTAACATGCTAAACTAAGATGTGGCATCTGGTTAACAGTATGTTAGCATGCTGACTTTAGCATTTAGCTCAAAGCAACACTAATGCTGTAACTCAATTTGTATGCTGTCTACTGTTAGTACACCTCTTTGTACTACACTGTGTACACGATATACTTCCTAGTGTAGTGCACTAATTTCATCAGGGTAGTGTTGCCACAATTCGAGTATGGCTGCTGTGCACTTAACGGAAATGACCATTGCGACATTTTATTGCGAATTGCAGACGGTGCATTAGTGTCAACAGTTGACTGCCCAATTATAAACATAAAACATATGTACAACTTAGGTTTTTATTCTTCAGCTCCAGCAGCTTCCTTGGTTGCCATTTTCACAATGTCAGTTCCTGGCCTTTTGCTACGTAACCAAAATGGCGACCACTGAGGGCAAGAAGTATTCCACACTCAACTTTCCAAAGTTCTCACAGTCTACAGTGCTCACAGTAACCGACGGTGTGAACATACTTATGCACTCAATAGAGCAAGTGTAAGTATGGAAGAATGCAAATTGAGACGCAGCATTTTCCTAACTGCAGCTTAGGTCTTGCTAGCGGGGTTGTATTAGTCTTGTTTTTCTCTGTGAGCACCACAAACCAAATGCCATTCACCTCCATTGCACTGGTGTGGCCTGAAGCCGTTGGGCAATCGTCCTTGATTTATAAATACAGAGCAGTTTAGAAATTACTATATTTTTGACATATGTTAGCAGATATGTTTCTCACACTGCAGCTGCCCGCAATATTTTCATTGGGGTAAAATCACACATGGAATGCAGTGAGGCAACCATTATGTATACTTCGGTTTTATTCATTCGGATTTATTTCCAATTGAAGACAGACTATATAGATTTCATTTAAGTCCTTGCATTTTGGTTGCGATATGAGCCTCTCAATGTTGTTGTCTTTTTTTCTCATTTTCAGTATATGAAGTGCGTGTCTAAGTGCAGCCTTCTGCTTATGTTTTGCAGTACTACGGCCTCTCCCGTCCAACTCTTTTGATGCCGTTATCCATACAATAATTCATCCCCTGCAAATGTTCCCATTGAACATTTGTTGGTTGATTACATTTATATAACACAACTGGCCCCATTCTCACATATGTATGATATTCTTTTTTTTACTGTCTTTTACTATTTCCTGCTGCAATGGCACAATCTTCCCAAGGGCAATCATTAAAGTTAATCTTATCCCAGTGTTAGTATTATGTCCTATGATCTACTTGCTGTTTGAGATGCTTGCCTTGCCAAGAATGAAACACTGGGGAAACAATGAGTACATTTTTATTACACACATTTTTATTACATGTAATTCTGTGTCGTAAAATAACCAAATGTCGATGTATTGGAACACAATGTAAGAAACACAAGTATCATCTTCGGACTAAAGTCTACAGGTGTCAGCCTTCATAACGCCTCATAAGTTGAGTATGAGACGTCATGTTTTTGTGGTTTTGGGAGTTCTTCTCGTTCAAAAAGTTCTGATTGGACTGTGCCACACTGTATGATTAACACATGGAAACTCTTTGACTGAATGATCCTTTAAATGTTCTCTTATGAGCTGTGTGATCAAGGGAAGTTGGCCAGCATACATGACCAGAAACAAAGTGTTAGTGAGCATTGTGAGTGTGAGAGCAAAAGTGTGTGTGTGTGTGTGTGTGTGTGTGTGTGTGTGTGTGTGTGTGTGCGCGCCTTGTGTTAAAACAGCAGGGAGGCCAAGGCTGCTCTGTGTCAACAGGACACAATCACTACTCGTCCATCGACACACACACACACACACACACACACACATATACAGCCGTCTGGTTCTTTTAGTGCCTCTTCCCAGGTTGCTCTGATCTAAGGGGAAAGGGGCTAAAGCTCAAAGGTTAAAGGTCATCTTTACAGGGAGCACTCTCTTTGTACCCCCAGTTCCTAATTAGGCTTTAATCAAGCTAATTAAGCTTTATTAACAGGCCAAGGGGGTTGGCTCTGCCTAACCCAGGCCAGACATCACCCATTTACAAGCTGCAGAAAGACAGAGTTTGGGGTTCAGTGAACTGAGGTAGAGGTTATAGAGGTCCCCACACAAAAATGCTGATTTCTGACCAAGATGAATCTCTGTTACATAACACTGAGAGGGGGTGCACACATGCGCACCCGTATGTTTTATACACAGATCAGCATCACTACATTCCATCTGCATTACAACAAACTGAGGTCATGTCCTTTTCAGGCTTAAAGGAAGCGTATTATCCTTTGGATGTAATGAAATTATAAAAAGGAACAAACTTAGGAGACTTTTGAGAGATGCAACCGCAATATGTTCCTGAGTGCCCTTCTGTCTTTCCGGGTATGTGTGTGTTCACTATCCCCGTGTGTGTGTGTGTGTAAACCTCCCTTTTGTAGTCTGACGTTCCCAGTGCGAGTCCCGGGCCGCCGCAGACCTGTGGTCCAGAGAAAGGCCTCTTTGTGTCAGTATGGGACCGATCGGCCACTTCTGCACTCTTGGCTCCCCCTCAAGCCCTGGCCGACCTCCAGATCCCAGAACCAGGCCAGGCCTTGCATCTCTGTAGTCCATCCCAGACAAAGAGCCTCTACACTGGGCTGACTCTTCTCTCAACCCCCGACCCACCACCAGCACCCTCCACATCGCCCCTCGCTCCCTCCCCTCCATAGCAAACTGGGTTACAACAGTCTGTCCAGCCATTAATGTTGACATCAATACCTTCCATTGATCCAAATGAAATTTTCCCCAGTAATGCATGATTTCCTATTGAATTATGTGATTTGCTTGGAAGTTCATGAACAGAATACGGCCCTTAATGATTTATCCAAGACGTGCTGCTGTGCGTTCGCCCATGCATTTCTTGGAAATAGTTGTTTCTTGAAAACATTTGCATGTGTTTAAAAAAAAAAAACACGAGTGTGAGAATGAAAGGAAACTTTTGATTGTTTCCAGCTAAGAATATGGACTGTGTGTGCTAAATCTATGTTGAATTGCTTAAGTGTGACTCAGTGTGACAGCGCTGCCAAGAGCTTGTATACTCTGGCAATTCGTATTTTTGTACATTGGCGCCCATTTCAAACAACATACACTTCATTATGTGTCTATAAGCAGCAAAACATAAGGCCAGTAAACCTGTTTGGTGCTTTAACATCCCACATATATGGGGCTACGTTTTCAGTTAAACAGTTGTAGGGCAGAACCTGAGGAGACAACCTTAGCTGTACCCAGGGGACAAAGGTGAAAGGTCAGATGTCAAGTTCCTCTCCCTTCACTGTGGAGTGAGATGTTCTACTGACTGACTACAATCCATATCAATGAAGTTGTTTTGGAGAGGTACTGAGCTGGTGGTCAAGGGTTAATTTGTTTACTGGATCTGTTGGGTTTTTTTCCTGCTACAATTGAAAACATTTTGTTGACAATAATATGCTGCAATGGTCATGCAGATTGCAGTGTTTCAAATTAGTCATCCCGTTCATGTGGTTTTGCACAGGGAGAATGTCTTCAAATTTTCTTATAGTACATGAAAAGCATCCAAAACTGATTGTTTCACTCCAAAAATAACTTTGCATCAGTGGGAAAATCAACTTTTTGTTTGTGAGGTCCAGCTGCCCATGTATCATATTCAGTACGCTTGTTTAGGCCCAGTAAACCATGCCAGAGAGCCTGATGAACAACATCCCCAGATAATAACTGTAATATACATTTATTCTACATTTCATAATGACTCCTTTCTTTTAAAGATTATTTTTCTTTTGTCCTTTTCAAGCTTTATTTGACAGAGACAGCTGAAGAGTAACAGAAATGTGAGGAGAGAGAGACGGGGAATGACCTGCAGGAAAGAGCCACAGGTTGGATTCAAACCCTGGGCTTCTGCAGCATGAACTGAGCCTTTGCACATGGGGCGGTTGCTCTACCAACTGAGCTAAACACCGCCTCCATAATGACTCCTTTCAACAGTGATGCAGATAGGAAAGAGCCTCCGAGCACAGAACAAATGAAATTTTATGATTCATAGCAATGTTTTTTTTGTTTTGTTTTGTTTTTTGTTTAATGTAACTTCAGTCTAAAGTACTACCTTTGGTCATAACTCAGGTTGGGTTTTGTCATGCTCACTCGTCTGGACTGAACAGCAGAAGCTCATTAGAGCGCTCGCAGTAACACGCAGATTCTTTTATAGGGTGGATTTCCCCCCGTGGAGTGCTTGTGGAGCCCCTCTCCTCCAGAGGAAACCGGCCTGCTGCTGAAGGTTTTACCGTCTTAAATGCGGCCACAAATTGCTGCACCTCAATTATCCGAATCCCAACTGATAATTAGTGTGCCACTCACTTCGCCTCACTTGCATGGAGGAAGGGATTCACACCTGACGCAAGCGTTTGCTTTTTTTCCACCTCAGCATCATCATTCACTTCAATGCGCTTCAGCTCTCTCCTGCGGTTTGTTGGCTTCAATTTCCTGCGTAATTTGCACGCACACATGTATGCCCACACACAGAGAAGAAGCCTAAAGACACGCTCGAGTCACATCACTAATCAACCTGAAGGCCCTGCTGAAGTGCCCTTGAGCAAGAGGTTGAATGTCTACCACCAGGTGCAAACCATAGGAAGTGCTACAGCCACTTTGCTGTGCAAAAGTGCTGAAACAGTGAGTGGCAGATGCATTAAATCTACCCACAGCTGGCAGGACACTGAGCTTCCTAACGCTGATCCTCAGGAATGTGGAGGAATTCGTGAAGGACACACACATGCACACACACATGCACACCGACAGAAACCAGAAGAGTCTCCCAGGGAACTCTTGTGTGTTTGTACACCCTCCTCTAGGTCTAATAGCAAATCATTGCCCCCCTTTAACCCCTTAGCGTGACATGTCAGCTTTCCTCTATGCACGCAGCACAGTACATCCTGTGTGTGTCCGTTTGTGTGTGTGTGTGTGTGTGTGTGTGTGTGTGTGTGTGTGCTTTGTAGGTTGAATGGGGGTTTTCCTATAACTGTATGGCAGTCAGCCAAATAGACCTGTACATCTGGTTTGATTGTATAGTTTTGTTATCGTGAGTTCAATCACACATTTACAGCAGTCTTGTACTCAGTTCCTTAAAATCATGTGTGTGGACTTCATCACAAGCTTTCTGAACATACACACACACAAGCACACACACATGCATAGACGCACACACCCTGCTGGCCGGCTCCTGCCTTGTGCATAGAGAGCGTGAAGGCAAGAAAAATACGACCTCACAATTGCAATTCCACACCTTTAGTGTTGTTGTCAGGCTCGTCAGACACGGCTGTCTGTGGATATGGGCAGGGCAGGGGCTGGTTACGCTGTATTGTATAGGAGGGATAAGGGTATAAGCTACACCCGCACGTCCATTCTCCATTCCCCCAAACAGGTTCTCTCATCCGTCACGTCCCCCACCCCACTCAATGAGCAGGCCCGAACACTCCCCTTCCACCTCCGATTCCACCCGCCAAGGAAAAAAACAGTCTTTCAGCTCCAGAAAGCAGAGGTGGAGGAGGCCAGGGGGACGACAGAGGAAGAGACCAATGCAAAGAGATGGATTTAAGTTACACACAAACCAGTAGAGACGACTACCACCACGGCCGCCTGGTTCCGGCCCTGAGACAAACAAAGGCCTAGCTGTGACAGTGTGGGTGCCTTCTCTGTGAAATGAAGGGCCTGGCTAAAAATAGCACATCTGATAAGCATAATAACCACAGTTACATATGCACTATGCACATGGAAAGACAAAAACAAATCCAAGTCAATGTTTTTAACATTTTTTATCTTTTTTTTTTTTTTTTTTGAAAAAGCCACCAAGAGACAGATAACTCCGCTGAGATATATATATATTCCATATATACACTTATAAAACCATATGTGCATGCAAATGACACACGATGCACGCTATAAAAAAATCATATTTTTTACATGCCAGCTCCCACTCACTTGCACAAACAGAAGAAAAAGAGCCCAGTTGGTTTCACTTATTAACCCAAATGAAGTGAGATTATATTACCAGAAATGGTAGGAACAGCAGGTTTTGCTTAGAGCTTGGCGCATAGAGCAAGGACGCCAGAGAAAAACGGTTCAAAACAGACCTTGACTCAGTCAATGAGCTAACCAGAGAGCAGTGTGTCACAACTGATCCACTCCATCTCATCAGAATCGCCCAAATCCACAAGAACGTACAGTACAAATGGTTAAAAAAAAAAGGTCCTGGGGTTCATGTGTTTTTCGGGAAATTTGTTTGCAGAGAAGCAGGAAGAGGAGATTAAAGCACCCGACCTGAATTTTTGTGGTGACTGAAAGTCTACCTGTTGCCTGCAGTTATTGGCAGTGTCAGTTATGATTAGAAAAACTAATGATGATAACTTAATATTCTTATCAGAGCGTGCTTTACATCACGGCAGCTCCAGGAACCCATTCAAAGTAATGAGAGTGTTTACTGAGTTTACAGAGTTTTACACTGTCACGAAATTAAACAGAGTTGCACCGTACAAACTAGTTATCATGGAGCCAGCTGACAAAACAAACAATAGCTTGACCCATTTAACAGTGAAGAGTACAAAGTGCCGTGATCAACACCTGACCTGACACTGTTAATGCTGTTTAACAATGATGTAAAGATTTTACAAAACCTATACCTCAAATTACAAACGATTATTTATATAATCAGTCATATTTCCCATTCATGCATACACACAGGAAGTCACAAAGGCACATTTACAACATTTTAGGATTGTCACTTAAGCAACAGTTTTAAAATTTGGGGGTAATAAGCTGTTCCCAGCAGCCAGTTAGCTCATTTTACCATCCTGATTTCATGACTACTTTTTGAAACTAGTTACAAAGAGCTCGGGGAGCACAGATTTAGGAATGGATCCCTGAATTGCTGCTGAAACCCAATCCAGGTGCTTCTTTCTGCTGTTTACTGTAAGTCCCACTGAAGATGGAAATCAGGCTGACTAGCACAGCCAAGTGCACCGCAGCTCTTTAATGGCTTTTCAATGAGGGAACTGAGACAAATCAACGATTAGCGGCGGTGGGGGTTATGGGATTGCTTGGAAATGACACTGCATGTTTGTGTGTGTGTGTGTGTGTGTGTGTGCACACACGTGTGTGTTACATGCATGATTATGTTCAGGAACAACCTCTCCTTGGCGAACTTTTGCTCATAATTTGTGTTTATGGCTCTCCCTTGTGTGCGCTTTTTACGCGCCCTGCATGCATAATTGTACTCATGCATGACCATCCATTTCTTTCTTTTAATGGCTTGTGTGCAGATGTGTGTGTGTGTGTGTGTGTGTGTGTGTGTTGCCCAAGTCAAATGAGGGTTTGGAGGTAGGTGTGGCTGCCCCCCTTTCCTCTAGGTCACCTGCTTTACGGGGCAACATTCCCTCATATTCCCTCGTTCGGAGGCCATTAGAGAGGAAATGGGGCCGCCAGCTCTCTGACCTTCCCCCCCTTCCATCTCTACCCAAATTCCCCCAAAGCTCTCAGCATCCCGTCATCGCCCCACATCCACCCCCTTCCACCCCCCCTTCTCTCTGTGTTTTCACAGTGTTAACAATCAAGCCGTGGCCCTGAGTGTTCCGGGGGCCTAATTGGGCCCAATGCTGGCGTTGATTGTGATGGATGGAGGTGGGCTGGAGCCAGAGCCCACTGTGGACGTGTCTTTCATCTGCCTGCTCTGGCCTGTTGTGCTGCAAGGGTATGGAGAAGATGGAACTACTGAGTCCTGGTTGTTGAACATTGGACTACAGGCCTGCAAACACTGTTGTCCCTCAGTATAAAGAAATATTCCACCAAAAATCTCCAACAATAATGCTCTGAAGAGTTTGTAGCTTGCTCATTTCCTTTCCATTTCAAAACACTCCTCCTGTGATCCATATACTCAAACCATTCTTGCCGTCACATCGTTAAATACGCCACTTACAGAGAAAGTTATAGAAATGTTTGACAAATTAAAGGAAGATATTGATTCACCACAAGCTATAGTTTCCCTTGGTATAGGTTCTTGAAATCTGTGCAGCTTTACTCAATAGGTGAAAATGATTATTCTCTGGATACCTTCGCTCTGTTATCCTCCCTCTACACGCAGTCATTTGACAGCCATGAAGCCTAACATTGCTGACGGCATCCCAGAGACGCTGCTGAAAACAGAGCTGGTGATTTGATCTGACCTTACATTACCAGATCAAGAGATGGAAGCACATGAGCACATTGCCCCTCTTGTTTTTTTTTTTTATTATTATTATTTATTGTTTTGTTTCATGGAGGTAGCTGGTTGTGGTTAAGTAATGAACCCTTTGAAATGAGGCCAGTGTTACCTGTGTTTGCGGAGCACTTAGGGCCATTGGCGGCTTTCGGGCCATTTGCTTATCTTTGGGGTGAGTAATGTGTGTTTGTGTGTGTCTGTGGTTGCAGCCTGGCCCTGGCTGAAATCATCAATCACCGCAACCCTGGGGCTGGTTGACTCAACGTGGCCTATATGGGGGTGGGGGCCCTTGGAGTGGGAGAGGAAGAGAGTACATGTAAGAGATATAGAGAAAGACAGACGTGTGCATTTATGTAAATCCCATGTATGTGTATTTGGGTTATAAGCTGAAGCTACATCAGGATAGTCACCCTGATTTGTTTAGTCAAACTTGGGGCCTAACTTTCTGCTATGTGATCAAATCGGCCATAGTTTGCATAATGTAACCGTCAGCAAGAGAAACATCATGCAGTATGTTTACAAGATTGCATGTAAACAAAACATACAGAATTAAATGCACCTTGATTTGATGATCTTTAGACACACCGGCTTAACGTTCCACATGCATTCAGTAATGCTGTAGCTTCACCTCTGCCTGCTTTTGTTATTATATCACCTCAACACGAGTGGACAGGGCTGGAGTGGAGAGTGAATCTTTGTGAATCCAGTAAAGTTTGAAGTAAAGTTGGAACAAAAGTTAATACTTTTTTGGAGAGATGTAAATCTTTATGTCGAAATGATTAGCATAGGCCCACAAACAAGGATGTGATATCATGCGAGTGAGCAATTTTTGTCTACCGGTGTTCCCGTTATTGTCCAAAAGCTTTCATCCAGGATCTGAGTCTCTCGCGTAATTGATCTGAAGACATTTGGACGTCTTCATCTTCTCACTCGTGACAAATGCTTGGACTTCCCCTCAAGGTGTGTGTTTTCATCCACACACCTTGAGGATGGAACCAGCATTGACATGGGAAATTTGAAATTTGAGAATATGAAATTTCGTACAGATATGAAGATCCCTGATGTTTCCTCTAATGCCACCATGACACTGACATTTATGCTTCTGAGTGAAATATGTCCATAACAGATTGTTTGCCAGGAAAATTTACATCACATATTCAAGGCCAATATGTAATATACATTAATGACTTTGACTTTTCTTATAGTGACTTTTTTATTCTTCATTAAATATCTGAACAACTTTTGGATGGATTACTGGAAATGAAATTCATGGTCTCCAGAGGATGGATCGTAATAGCTTGACTTCTCAGCTAATACTATCATCTGGATAAAATGTAATTCTATCCATTACTTTAGTTTATGACTAAATTCCTGCAAACTTTTGTTACAGCTGTTAGCCTCAGCTGTACTTATATGTGCTGCATATTTCACAGTATGAGTGTAATGTGAGGGTTTGATGTGTGGTGGTTGGATCACTCTTTTTAAGAATAAACAGCAGGATGGAGATGGATAACTTTCTCAAGCAGCACTTTACTCGATTCCACACTACATACAGTAACATCTTCACTTCCTTGTTTGGACTTCTCTCAAGACTGGACTAACCAATCAGAAGCTAGGACTTAACCTAAGTTAAACATACCTCAGAGAGACAGATTCAACAGAATATCCCAACTGTCTTAAAGATGCAGTTGTAAATATTTAAACATGTAAATAATATTAATAATAATAACAATAATATGTAAATAGTTAAATGATGCAAATTATAACATAATAGGAAATTAACTCATAAATTATATTAACTTCCAAGCTTTACAACTATCAAATATGAATTAACTTCACTTCTTAACCTTGCATAAGTATTTGTCAATCTTTTATTGGTATCTGCTCTAAAGCCTAATTTCTGCTGCAGCAATGACCCAGGCTCCCCCGCAAGGATCTCTGATGTTCCAGCTCATAAATCAGTCACTCATGACTCATATTCAAGGTCTGGCACGTGCAAACAGGAGATTGGTGTTGCCCAGTCAAAAGTGTCCTTGCTTTTGCTCATCAAAATCGAGTCATCTTCATCCCACGTGTGTGCTGGGTCATCAAAGATACCAACAAGATGATTTTACTGCCATGATTGGAGCAGTGACATGGCCTTCTCCAAAACCACATCTGCTCATGGTAAGAGGTCAGAAATAAAGAGATGTTGTATCTCGTGATGGATAGAGGTAACCAGCACATATTCCCTCTATGGAAAGGCTTCATGTTGAATGTGATGTCACAGGGAGGGATTCTCAGCTGTGTTGTTAGCGCAAGGACAGAAGCTATAAATCATAGCCATGGCACAAGGCAGGATACAGAAATAACAGTGCAAATGCTGCATAGATCTGAGTGGCTGTATGTGTTTAAACGATAATGTACATGACAGCTTAATGCTCAGGGTGTCAAGTGGATCAAGTTGTCCTGCTGAATATTTGTGTACAAGTTGTTCACCATGCTAGTCATCCAACCCCGTACAGTTGAGCCTTTAAAGCAGCAGCCACTCATTTCCCAGTTTGTTATGTAGTCATTGTGACATATTGTTGCTACAGGATCATTTCAATATACAGTAATGTAAATAAAATACAGTAAATATACATATATTTTTCAATTTGTACGCCATGTTTAAACTTCTGTTTACAGTAATGGGGAGGCCCAAATCCATTTTTATTTAACTTCTTTCATTTCTCTAGTGTCTTCGAACTCTGACCTCTTTTCAGTCAACATCAGTGCTACAATAGTAAGTACATCTAGTGGCGCTTCTGGAAAAACAAATACATCCCCTTTCATAGAAAAGCACAGAAATGACTTAATGTATTAAGAACACATTTACATTTCAGGAAACATAGACACAGTAGGAAATGTAATGTTGTAATGCTGCGTAATGAGTGTCTATGTGAACTTTTCCAAATAAGTAAAAGTAACTCCACATTCAACAGGAATTTAGTGCAACATACACACTGCTTTACAGGCAGTTTTCAGTAGAAATAATCTTTTGTGGTTGTGTCTGTTTTCTAACTTTATTGATGGACAAATAAACAACACACAACAACATTAACAGAAGACAAGTGTTTGTGCTGTTATTAGGCAATTAGTATAATGGCACAGATATCACATATCATTACTTTTGCACATAATTGTGGAAAGCAAGAATCTTGAGAATATTGTGAATTCACCACTGTATAGATAGATAGATAGATAGATAGATAGATAGATAGATAGATAGATAGATAGATAGATAGATAGATAGATAAAAAAGACAAAAAAGAAGAATACAAAAAACAAAAACAATCATTTCATGCTTCCATTTGTGTATTTGTTGCTTTCCAGCAAAGGATAAACACCCTGGTATAAACAGTGACATGTAAGACTACTCTCAGCTGTATTCGCACGATGTTTGTGCAGCTTGACTTCAGAGAGTAAGGATCATTATGTAAACATCAGCCACAGAAGAGCTGCAGATTTTACAATAAATAATGACCTGCAAATGATTGAGACAACAACATAGTTATGCAATTTGAGTGTTACTGCATTAATAAATGAAAAGCGGACCTATGCCACGTAAAATCAGCACATGGAACACTACTGCATGATAGGCATCAGAAGGATGTAGAGGTGGTTGTACCCAATGCTGACTGAAAAATAAGTAGGTATACTCGGTGGCAGATTAAGGTGGTCATGGGCCCCTAGGCTACTCTTTGTGGGGCCCCCTATTCGTTACGCTTTAGCAGAAAAAAGGTGGACTTGGGATATTACGTGGCCCACACACACAGTCAGGGCAGCCCGGCATTTAAGATATGATCTGTATATGAATATTTCAGAGACTCAAATGTCTCAAATCATTATGAGTCAGATACAAACATTATTACTAGACCTGGAAAATCGTCAGAACATATAATACAATCTCAATTTCATGGATTACAGCTGAAAATGCCTAACTAGGCTACTCAAAGTAAACTTTGATAATTTGGTTCCAGTGCATACAGGTCATGGATGTCAGTACCAGTAAAGTTATGTTTACAGTGAGTGGAGCAGTTTCTGCAGCTGCCTCCAGTGTCAGCACAGAGATTTATCCACACTGAAATTTGCAGAGAATGCAAACGCCACAGTTTGCATGACTTAAGTTATGAGAGGTGTGCACACACACCGAGCTCTCCAACATCTCTAATCAACCTTCTTGTATTTTCTATAGCCTTGTATATATAACATAATCTACTAAAATGTCAATCAAAGCTATTAATGTGACTCAGGCAGGTCTCAATCCCGTTTGAATCTTTCAGTAACATTGTTCACGTGTTTCGGAATGTATCTGGGACGAAACATCAGGACTGAAGCTCTGTTTGCTTTTCACAGCTGGCTGTAGGTCAGACTTTTTCCTTTAACCTTAATAAAGTGACATGCCATCCCATCTGGTTTGAGCTCAATGGGATCATCCTTTGTTTTTCAACAGGATAAAAAAACACACCTCCATTCTGTGTAAGTAATAGCGTGCTACATGAGATGACTTGGCCTCCTCGATCACCCTCTCAGTCTCAACCGAAATCTGACATAAGCTTTATAAAGACAGTGTTTGTCTCATGGGTTTTGTATGTTTTCGAGGTGCTCTCTGGTCCTCTGTGTGATCATACTGAAAACAGATCAATCAAATGTGAACACTGTAAAAAACCAAAAGCCTGACAATCTTGTACAAAAATACAAGACGTCTGCCAGCAGCCTGTCTGTGCATCTGTTTCAGAGGAGTCGAGCGTGAAAACATTTGACAGCAGGTATCTGGAGGTCGCTCAACCTCTGCTTCCTTCCCCAGGCCTGCGGAGCTCCTCGACTCTCATTTGTTCCATATCAGAGTCATATAAACTCTCATCACTCTGAGATCTGTATGAAAATAAACAAGCAGGCAGGGAAGCAGCGGCACTGACGTCAAGGAAGAAGACGGAATCTGATCAAAAACACAACCAGACAGAGAGGAGGGTGTCCGAGGCGTTTTATCGTGGTCAGGGAAAGGGTTTTATTAGTGGAAACCTGCGGTTAAAGATATAGATTAGATTGTTTAGTCACTGTTGAGGTGTCATTGGGCAAGGCACTTACCCCTGTGGCACTTCCCGTGGAGCAGCTGCCAATGCAGGACTGTGGTTTGCACCGGGTATCTCCCAGGTGTGAGTGTGTGTGTGTGTGTGTGTTTGAACATAACACGAGGGGAGCAGCCCTGCTGACGTCAAGGAAGAGAAGAGGATCTAATCAGAAACACGCATGACAGCTGAGGAGGATAAAGAACTGGAACAGGAGCTGATCTA
Organism: Protonibea diacanthus; assembly: GCA_028641955.1. NCBI lineage: Eukaryota > Metazoa > Chordata > Actinopteri > Sciaenidae > Protonibea > Protonibea diacanthus. The sequence goes on from CM053989.1 coordinate 20,991,143, forward strand.
TATTCAGATTTAGATGCGCTATCTAAATGACAGCTGGGTAAAAAGTTCCAGGTTAAATCTGCGCTGCAGAGGAGGGAAGAAAACACTGGAGCTCTTCGATCAGTGGAATCCCCGGAGTGTGGCAGGGTTTGATGTGGCGAGTCGTCGAGTGTTTGCATGAGTGTGTATGTGTGTGTGATATTGTCCAGACACCTGACGACTCAACACTCAGCTTGTGGTGTTGATAGTGGTGGGCGGGGCCTGCAGGTTGTAGTGAGAGGTCATCCACTTGGTGGGATCTGACAGGAGGCCAGCGGTTATCTCCCTGACCTGCTGACAGCAACACACACACAAACACACACCACATGTGTATTGCATGTGTTCAGTATATCCATTAATGTATAGCTGCATGTATGTTACGCAACAAAACAACTGGCTCTGACACACCGACCAAAGTCATGCCACCCACCCGCCAACCCTCTCGAACATACACATCTTCAAAAATCAAACAACACCCTAAGCCCACTCCCTTTACTCCACGGTTTACCCTCTGACCCCATCCAGACCCTCCCCTAACACAAACACCCCCATTGCCTCACCCCTGACCTCACACTCACACCCAGCGGCCTGCAAAACACAAGCTAGGCATTCCATCCCTTCTCCACACAGCAATGCTTTGCTCCTGATAGCCAAATAAGCCATGATACAAACTAGACAGTTGTAAGCTGCGTGCAGTGCTTGGTGAAAAGTAATTGCCAGTGTCAGTTATGAGGTGGCTAAATAAATGAAACTTATTTATCTATTATGAAAAAATATGTCACAAAAATGTCCTCAAACACAAGTTTTATTCAGATTTCTACACCAAAATTGACCATGTGGTTTTCAATTAAATGTAGATATGTTTGGTGATATTTTATATTTTTCACACTGTCAAAAAAATCCCATGAAAAGACTAAAACCATCAATGAATTGTAGAATTGATGTATCTTCTTCTTCTGTGCCACAGAGCTCTATTGTTGTTCAAAAATGAACACACATCAGTGAGCCATGCTGTTGCACTGGCTGCCGTGTTCTTGAATCAGAGGTGTGAACTTGAGTCGCATGACTTAGACTCAAGTCAGACCCAAGTCTCAAATTTGATGACTGTAGATTCGCCTTGGACTTTGACACTAATGACTCGTGACTTCACTTGGACTTTAGCCTTCTGACCTAAAAATACTTCCCCAAACGCCAAAGATTAAAAAGTATGTTATTTAAAAAATGTGCCACGAATCAGTTCATTTCCCTTCATTTCCTGAATCAGCTAAATACAAGAAGACAGCACGCAAACAAACAGAATTCATTCTGTTAATAGTGTTATATGTTGAGAAACGCCTTGTAGCTCAATGGTTACAATGCCTGCCACATGACTGCACAGTCACATCATTTCCCTTTTAAAGATCAGTCTCAGGGATAATCACATGCATACGTGTTTCGCAAAATATCTCTGGAAATAACTAGATCACAGTCAGAGAATGCCACGAGGTTTGCAATAAATATCTATTTTTATTATTGATTCTGATCTGATCGATTACTCGATTACTCCTCATCAATTGATGAATCCTTTGCCAACAACCCAAAACCCAAAGAAATTCAGGTTACTAACATATAAGGCCATGGAATTCAATAAATCAACAATGTAGTCTGAGTAGTATTGACCAGCCATGTTTGAGTGGGTTTTTGTTGCTTGAATACCTTGCCTTGTAGCAACCAATAATGTAATAACTGAGTAATAACTAGACTGATTAGACTTTTTCATCTAACACCAAGCAAACACATGTAGGTGACAAGACCGCTGTTCTCATCCTGAATTCTTCTACCTACCATATACACTTCACAGTAATGAATGAAATAATATTCCTCCATACATGAAATTATGAATTTACATATCTGAGCAAATAAACAATATTCTAAATAAAAATTTTGTAGAACAAATAATTCTCAAATTGGCTCTTACAACTGTAATTAAGGAGAGCGAGCGCTGCATAGTACGTACCCTTGATGAATGAATATGACAACTATGCCATCCACTAAATCAATTTTTGATGTGCAATGTATTGTTACATTATTGGATAATGCTTTTTTTTAGTGCTACACCAATAATGTAATAACCCGCCAATAACGTAATCACTTACTACATTATTGGCAAAATGTTATTACATTATTGGCTTGATTACATTTAAAATGGCCAAAATTGTTACGGTATTGGCAGGTATTACATTATTGGCCTGCATGGAGAGCAAAGTCTCGTACCTCCAGTTGCACACAGAGGAGGAAGCCTTGGCTCAGATACCTGCTATCCAGATACACACTGGCTACACTGGAAGTCCCAAACCATTGGCTGGTTACTCTTAGAGAAATTGTTGTCATACGATAGCAAGTTGTGTCAACGCAGAAGAAATCAATCACCAAACCACAAATTATTTCTGGATCCACATCAGATTTTGCTTCTGTGTATAAACTGGGTTTCAGCTGATGAAGACAACACACAAATTCTGTCTTCAAAACTTTTATCTACAGTGCTGCAACAGCTGCCCACACACCCACACACAGTGTTTCCCTGACCTGTGCCACATGACAGCGAAGGCCGTACACACAGCCCACCACATCCCTATCATAACGGGTCCCTCCTCAAGACACCCAGGAGGATCCTAGTCTGTCATTGGCTCTCACAGCGGACCGCTTTTCAACAGCAGTGACACAACACCTCTCTAATTAGCCAAAAGGTTACTAATCTCAGTCAAGATGACTCTCTGTAACACACACCACACAACAGCCCCCTACCAATCCTCTCTGTCCCAGGTTGCTTGCTTCTAGATCCCACCGACATTGACTGTGGTGGGTAAAACAGGGAGTGTGTGTGTGTTCTTCTGTTTGTGTGGTGGTCTTAAAGTCGAATGACAGTGACCATAAAGGATGAGTGTGTGTGTGAGTGTATGCGAGAGAGAGAGAGAGAGAGAGAGAGAGAGAGAGAGAGAGAGAGAGAGTACAACGGAACAGAGACTTAATTAGCTTAAGTTTCATTATAACAGTGAAAGTGTTCATAAGTGTATGTTTGTCTGGACATATGTGCATGTCCATGTTGTTTGTGTGTAGGTGTGTGTGTGTGTGTGTGTATGGGAGTGTGTGTGTCTGGGTCTGTCAGTCAGCAGTTTGGTTGGGCTCGCTCGGCAAGGCCTGTGATCACACAACCTTAAAGACTGTGATTAGAAGGACACGCACAAATACACACACAGAAGATCTCAAGCTGCAGGAACACACACGTACACATGTGCACATGACTGCACTCACCACTCACCAGTAGCAGCTTTGCTCACTGGCACACACTCCCACAAACAGAAGCAAACCACTACACACACTCGCACTCCAAACACACACTTATGCTTGGACTCCTGTGAAATGACACACACACACATCTCTGGATGCTCTCTAATTTCCTGAGGATGAGCTGTGTGCTTGTGAGATAAGTCATGATGAGGGATTACTCATCACACTTGGTTGAGATTATATGGGGAACTCCGAACCACATGATCATTTTTTGACTGGATGTGTCACACACTCAAGGTCAGGGAAGCTAAACTCAAAATGGTAACATGTGGCACATTTGCAACGCACTGTAATCTGCAAATGTCTATTTACCTTCCATTTACAAGCTGTATAGAGTATTTTTCCTGTAAGTCCATGAAGTCACAGGTCACAAGACAATCAGGGCAAGTCCAAGTTATGTCTTATCAAAGGAAGTCCAAGTTTTTGAGACAGTCCAACCAAATCCGTATCAAATAAATCAAAACAAATCAATCTTCAGTTCAATTCAACTTTATGTTATTTACAGAGTCCCCATTTACAGAATTCCCACCGCGAGCAAGCACTTGGTGACAGTGGCAGGGAGAACCTTCCTAAGGTCTAAGTCTTGTCAAAACAAGTTCAAGTTCAGACCAAAGACCTAATTTGACAAATTCAGATTATATAATATCAGCCTGATAACAGTCGGACTTGACTGACATATGGTGTCAGGAATAAAAATGGGCATTTGATGTAGTTTTGTCACTTCAATAAAATTACTTGTCCTAGTCACTCCAGTAGGAAGGTTCTGGGTATGAATCTCCTTATCTGGCCCGCTGGTGGAAATAAGCATGAAAGTAAAAAAAATCAAATCAAATACTTACAGCACATGACTAATACAGCAACCAATAGGGTATTCTCTCAAAATAAATGAGCAGAGTATACTGTATGGTACTGTGTGGTTACAGATCGAATCTCGTCAAATTCTCGAGCTGGCAGCCAGGTAAAGGTTCTTATGCTGGAAATATTTGGTCCACTGACAAAAAGAAACTAGGTAATAAGTTTCCTCTTCAGTGTAGGATGCTATACCAATATCTAAGCCACAGATTAAATGCATGAAGTTGTTCTTTCTGCAATTTTTCTTCTTGAGTTTTTTAATACTTCAAGACTTGATATCTCCTCCCTGCATTTTGCACGTAGGTGAAGTTGTGCAAGAACCTCCACTTGACCTGTTACCAAATGATCACATATGCCTCCCACTACAATTACAAGTTAAGTTACTGTAGTGTGACTTACTGTATGTTTGAGTAAAAGCAAAAAGTATAAAATGTACACCGGTTCTTTTGGCCTTCTAACAGATTACAGTTTCCAGTTTTATTGTGGAACAATATGATTGTAATCAAGTCTCATGTAGTCTGTTACTCCACAACCTTAAACACTCCCCACAGCTTGGAAACACTGCCTCATAGTTTGTGGGTGAATCACACACATAGCAGGGTTTGCAAAACTATCTATTTTGAGAGATTCCATGTCAAATCTAGCATCTGCCACTTAGAAATGTTGGATCATATTCTGCTCCAAATCCTGCCAGTGATAAATGTCTCCTCGGGGTGTGTTAAGTAAAACAAGATTTAACAAAATGAGATGGTGGAGTGTAGAGTTTAATGACACAAACTGGATTCTGTATTTATATTTTGTAAAGCCATACGATCCCTGCCAGTTCTGCGAGGGTCCGCAGGGCGCCAAAATGGCCGACCTCCTGCTCCCATGGCCTTTAACTACAGGCTTCAGCAGAAAATGACCACCTTAAGTCTGCCTCGACCGCCCTGCACGGCGACAAGCACCCCCAGAGACCCGTGATTGGTGGGTTGGTGACAGATGCGTGCCATGATTGGTGGGGGCCATAATTCAGGCTGTAATTTGCAAAGTGGAAATGTAGGTGACTGAGAAGTTTGTCTGTGTGTGTATATGTGTTTGTGTGTGTGTGTGTGTTTAAGAGAGTAAACAGCCATGTGAGAGTGGGATGGACATGCTCAATTTGCAGAGAGATCTTAGATACAGTTTTCCTTCTTCCTTTTTCTTTTTACCCCCCACATGACTCGATGCACTTTCTGTCAACCCTATCATGAAACCAGAGGAATGACAGTAAGTCATGACATCATTTCCTCTTTTATCCTTTTCATATTCCTCTGGTCTGGGTGTCTTCCCAGATGAGTTTTAAGTCATAGATATGTTAAAACTGTACTTTGGTAACAACATTTGTTGTAGATTCGGGGAAAAAGTGCCATCACACCCTGATGAGTGATTTGTGTGTGTGTGCATCTATATTTGTGTCATTGTGTCACTGTATGTGCGTACGTGCCTGCTTATGAATACATGTGAGGCAGAAATGGTAGGCAGGCTGTTCTCTTAGAGGATTGGTTAGGAAAGAGGAAATACCTCTTTATTTTTATTGTGGCAGCAGCCAGGAGATAGCTGACCATCTGCAGTGCTGAAAGATAGGCTGCTTAGAACACACACATGCACAGGCACACACACACATGGAACCAAAACATAAAGTTGTGATCTGTAAAACCAAAACAATGAGCTGAACGATGCTAAAACGGCTCATGAGTGAGTTGAGCGAGGTTCATCAATACAAGAAGTCATACATAGTTCATACATTGTTCATGTAAAAACGATTGAAACTGATAATAGCAGCTTCATATACAGCTCACACACACACACACACACACATGCATACACTCATGCTCACACACACACAAAACTCCCCACCTGTTCCTCCACCACAATCGATTGCTGCTTTGATGCATGGGAACGTGGGGGCGATGGTGGAGAGGCGTGGGTGTTTGGGTACAGGGCTACACGGCCCATGGGAACCGCGGGTGTCAGAGTAGCTTTGATCCTTGTTACGCTCCTACATGCACAGTACTGGTCTCTAGAGGGGGGGGTACCATATCCCCTCTGTTACCCCCTTCTCACACCAAGTTCACCCAGACTGGCCCCGCCCCCTTACCCCTCGCCTCTGCTCCAGCTCTAGTGCTGATCCTCGGGGACAGGTGAACCAGATACCAGGCCTGAGGAACACGGACGCTCTCATGGTTGAACTGGACTGATTACTAGAGTTGGAACACGTGCTGGAGTTACGAGCCAAAACACACAGACTCTGTAAATTCACAAACATGAGGCATATTTAAAGTGTAAGTTTGACTTTTTAGAACATACACATATTTGCTTTCATGCTGAGAGTTAAATGAGAAGGTTGATACCGCTCCATAAATATAAGACTTCAACCACCAGCTGGATAGCTTAGTTTAGCATAAGCTAGCCCGACTCAGTTGAAGGGTAACAAAATCCCCATTCCAGCACCTCTAAGGCTCACTAATTAACATGCTATATCTGTGTTTAATCCATACTTCTACCTATTAATTTCTCTGACCTGCTGAAGTTGTGTCATCAGCTGTGACTAGACTTCCAAGCTAACTGTTCCCCCTGTTCAGTGTTATTGCTAACCTAAGCTGACTGGCTAGCTGTAAAATTAAGTAAGTTTTTGAAGACTGATAATGATACTGCTTAAATCAAAGATATATATTTTTCATGTTAGCACTGTTGCAATCATTCCAAAATATTCTGCTGTGGCCACAGAAAATGCTTCTTTCGAGCTGGCTGACAAATGCTCATTCTAAAGTGATGTGGTTAAGAGGTCAGAGAAGGTTTAACTTCCCCAAAATGTTCACTGGATAAAAAAAGTTTCATTTCATAGGCTGCCTCATGTAACTAACAGTGCTGTCAGCAGCATCACACACTAATCTGAGCTCAGTATACCCACACTAATATGAAATGTAGTCCAATTAGACAGTTACTGTCTAGAGATTCCTCATAGTAAAGGTGTCCTAAATATCAACAAACTTGGGGTTCTTTGTCATGTATGTTATTTTCTCGTATTAGAACCTCTCAGAGGGCATTATTGGTTACTTCAGGCATACGTAATAAGTAATACCAATATGAATTTTGCTTTACAGGTGTTTCTGAGAGATGAACACTTTTAATTAAAAAGAAGAAGAAGAAAAGAAAATCTAAATCTAAACTAATCTAAACGTCACTCTAACAAGGCACCAGAGGTGTTCACAAGTCATTTTTTACAAGTCCAAGTCAAGTCTCAAGTCTCTCGCCAACACTAAATCAAATTCAAATTCTGATTTTTCTCTCCAAGCTGCCTAATATTTGCTGCTTAACACAACACACAGAAGGAAATGTGTGGAGATATTATAATATATATATATATATATATATATATATATATATATATATATATATATATATATATATAAAATGACCATAGTTAACGCAACTTTGTGTTTTTTAATAATTAGTAGCTGAGCCACTAAGTTAGTGGCATTAACTAACGGAGTTGTGGTGGTTTCCTGTCTGAGCTTTCAAAATAAAACTGTTGCTATTGTGCGCTTCTTCCTCTTATCGTTATTAACAAACAAATTTGGGGCTTGTCAGTTACGGGAGAAATGACAAAATGGGAGGGCAGCGGGAGATGGGTTCAAAATATGGGAGAACCAGGGAAAAACCGGAGTGTTGGCAGCTATTTTAGCATAAAATCTCCCAGATTTTACTACTCAATTGTTGGCTGGTATGACATAGACTAATCTTCTGACACATCCTAGACCTGGTGAAATGTTAACCCAAAGTCTGTCACATCATATGGCCAACAGCAAATATGCAATCTGCCTGTGCACAGCATTAGCACACAGTTTGTTGAGGCTAGTTTGATGGCTAATTGCTAATTCTAACGTCTTTCATGTTAGCAAGTGACTAACTGGTTTGAGTGTGTTTTCAGATGCCGGATGAAGTTTGATGTAGTTGAACCACAATCTTGAATCTTTTGGCCGCACATTCTTTGCACACTGCTGTTTGCTTGTTGGCTGTCTGTGTGAAGGCATTGTATCCAAACATAATGATCCAAGGAACTCCTGGTGAACTTTTCACACTCACCATTGTCAGTGTCTGATATTGAAGTAACGTATCAAATATATGATACTTAAGATGCACGCTTCACGCATGCGCGTGACGTGACGTTGGCGTTTACATCTAGCTCAGAGCCAGAGCTCATACAAAAAGATAAATAATGAGAATAATAATAATAATAACATGAAATAAAGGTTGTTCATGAGTCTCGAGCCTCGAGTTGAAGTCAAGTCTTAAGTCTTTTGAGGTTGGTCCAAGTTGAGTCTGAAGTCACAATTAAGTGAGATTTAAGTGCAACTCGAGTTCAAGTCATGAGTCCAAGTCCCCAGCTCTGCAAGGCACACAGGAAAACTTCTGCAACACGTACAGTATATACAGTACAATCGCACAAAGGTAGTTCAGTATCATTAGCGTGCCTGAGCATAATCACATTTATGACCGCTTGGTTCATTCAGAGTTGAATTGTCTTCAGGTTGAATGTAAAGAGAACGGACACAGTAACCACAGCGCAGAAAAAAAAATGAAAATGAGACAAAGGAGTGTAGAAAAAAGGCGACAGAAGGAAGGTAAGAAACCAAAAATGGGTCTGTGTTTGTGGGCTTGTGGTTTCAAAAACAGTCAAGGCCGGTGGATGTTTCAGAAGATAAATGGGGAAGATGAAGGGGGCATACAGAGAGAGACGCACACAGAGAGAGGGATTGAGAGAGAGAGGAAAGCAGCAAGAGAAAGAGGAACACAGTTCAGCATGAAGAGGACAGCAGGACGAACAGTGCGTCCATTGTCCATGTGGCCTGGTTAACATTTTAATGAAGGAGCTGCATCCAGAGTCCTGCCACAAACTACACACTGACTCACACAATGATTAACACTCTGTAAATATGCTCGGACAATACTGCAGCTAACTGCAAACTCATTGACATGAACACATACGGACACACTGTAGACATATGCCAATGAAACACACACAGGAGGACACACATTCACACAAACCTGTACCTGCAGACACACACATGGATCTATGGGGGTGAATATTTAGAGGATGATTCTGCTTTTCGTGGATTTAGAAGAGCGTTTCAGGTTGTAAACAAACCAATAGTAAGCCAAATTACCTCAACCACCAAGTAAAGCTCAACATCTGAAATGTCAGTAACACTATTAACCAGGAAAACTGACTGTAAATGATGAGGAGACAACAGCCGACAAGGGAAGGGTGTCATTTTTGAAGGGAGGAGGAGCCTAGCCAGCATTATGGCTAGTAAGCTAATCTAGTTTGGTTTGCATATCTGACCACTATTGGATCCGTGACCTGTTATTATTGCATCTTATCTGATCGTACTATTTTATTAGTATCCTTTGTTTTGGTTGATATGAAAGCTGCCATTCACACCCTAATGTGGACCAATCGAATAGACCAAGGCTGCTTGAAAAGGAGGGTCTTCCAGGGTCCAGTGTGTTTGTGGTGTGAAAGTAAACAGACCAACCACAGTATTTTGCTTATCCTCATCAGGGACACAGTGTCTGTACACGGGTACACCCTGGATAAGTTGCCAACTCATCGCAGGGCACATAGAGACAGCGAGGCAACAGTGCTAACCACTTCACCATGTGCCATCCCTGATCTGCAACTTAATATGTAAAAAAAAATGACAAGAAAGACACATTTCTGGTGAACAGAAATCCACATATGAATTGACATAACTTTACAGAAAAGAGAGATTGCATTTCGGACAAAGCCTTCTGACATATTTGCTGTCCACACTGACTGTTGCAAGTCCATTCATACTGAACTGGTGCCAAAAGCTTGGTTCCTTGCCTACAGATTCAGCATTCATATGCAGATATCTGTTCATTACTTAGATGAGTGTGAACAGGAACTGGACGAGAACTAAAATGCAACAAAGTATCTTTTTTCCAGGTGTGAAAGAGGACTGTATGTTACAGAGGGCACCGTGACATTAAACTGTGCTTTCATCATTATATGCTGAGAGCCTTTTTCTGAGGGCAAGACGCACACATTGAATGTGGATGGTCATAGTCCCTCTCCTGTACTCTCCTGTACTTTGATTCATACTTTACACAATATTACCATTTGCCTTCTCCTACTGAAAATGTTGACCAACCTCGGTCTGTGGTTAAAACTTAATCACTGATTGCATGTGTTTCTTGCTCCATGACTTGCTTCTTGACTTCTTCTTAGTGATGTTGGCTTGTTTCCACATCTCAGCAATTCAATTAGTGAACACCACTGTTTTTACAGATGGTTAAAAATGATCAAAATTACAAAAATACAGAGATTGTACAAAATTGAAATTTAAATACAATCACCATCGCACACATGACTTAAGTGCATGAGATTACAGACACATGTGCACACACACATACGCACACACACACACGTATCTGATGGATCCAACGAGTTTTCCTACTGTATAAATCTAAGGCCAAATGTCCAGTTTGCATGCCTAAATAATACGGATGATTAGAGGAGACTGCTTTGATTCTGGCAGGGGAGGACATTTGCAGCGGACTCAAATGTTAAATACAAAGTGAGTACGAATGTTTTTTTGTTTTTTTTTCCTTTCCAAGAAATGTAATTTTCTATGATGAATAGGTAGTTCTGAAATTGTGGGTGAAATGGCCCCTCAGATTGTGGTGAAATAGCCATAAAGACTAACAGCCGTCAACCCACCACCCGGGCTGCTCAATGCACAGGAAGTGAAAGATTCTTTAACTTTGGCCAAATGTTCAAATGCATAAGAATGACTGTCCTTTTGAATGAGCACAAAGAAGCCCACCCTCCTCTTCCCTATACACACGCACACACATACATTATACAAGACGTAAAGATCTGCAAGGCATATGTTGAAGGGGCTACACAGGGGTTGTTTTCAAACCAGATGCAAATGGTATTGAGAGGAGAATACAGAACGTACATATGTAAATGTCGGTAAAAGTTCAGTGTGCCTTCTGCTGCCACTGTGTCGAATGTTCTCCTCTTCTGTCTCTCACACTCTTTCCTTTCACTCTTTATTTTCCCATTTCTTTCTTTCTATCTGTCTTTCTCTCTCACTCACACTCACACACACACACACACAGCACATAATGTCTTCCGCAGCTGTCTCTCCAGGGCAGGCGGTGTAAGGGTGATATGATGAAGCGGGTGAAAGAGAAGAGAAGGGAGGAAAAAGGAGGAGTAGGAGGAGGGGGAGTAAATCTTGGGGGTCACCGCCACTGGAGTTGGATTCCATCACACCAGTTGTTGAAAGCTTCCTCTGCACGCATGGGAACATGTGTGCAAGCAAACACACACACACACACTTAAGAGGTTTTGCGTAGTGTTTCCTGTCAGCTCCTACTACCTGCCTCTGTATTGTGTGCTGGGAGGTATGTCTTGACCAGGTGCATTTGATCACACACACACACACACCTTGTGCTATCACAGGCCCCACCTTGATAGACAAACACACAGTCGAGGATATCTGGATAAAGAGAGGAGGCAGATTGAGGGAGATTCCTTTACGTAAAATGTTTCCCAGAAAGAGATACAGCAGCAAGTGAGTGGTGGGACTTTCCGACATGAAGATAGTACAATGGAATTAAACGCTCCCCAGTCACATCCCTGATCCCTAATCACAGGGTGCCTTATTAAGAGTTTGGGCCTCCTTTCTTTATTCAACCCCTTTTACAATGGGCACTTAAATTAATGATTCTCAGAGTGCCTTAGAAGCTCACTTTACTACTGCACAACAGGGTGTACAGTTTCAAAACATCGCAGTGAGGAGGGCTGCATGTGCAAGAAAACTGGACCCAGTTACACTTACATTACTGCACTGGAATCACTCATTCTAATTTGATAGTATCACTGCTGCAGAATTACTCTCACGTTTTTATTAGTATCCTTCTCCACTCTGATTTCTGCACAGATTGAAGCGCTGCAGGGGCTGTAGTAATAAAGTAATAACTTGCTTATGTAAAGCGTTTGTTGGGGTAGCTTCTCTTTTAAACTTTTCCAAAGAAGAAACGCTCTAATAAAAGCTGCAAATGTTAGCATGTGTAGCTAAGTAGCATAATATAAGCATACTGTAAGTATCACAGTCCAGTCTACAGCATACATAATAATTAACTATCTACATGAATGTGTGGGGTTATAATTTACATTTTTGCATTCTCCATATGTATTTCCCCATGGCATGGGCGTTGGTTCTGGATGCTATCAGAGTTTAGGCTAATGTTAGCAACTCTATCTTGATCTTTATTGGACTTGGAAAAGTTAAAGTGACCAGTGTACTCTGTCAGAAGTGCTGGTTGGGCGGTTGAATAGCTTCAGAAACCACTTCCCCTCTAACATCAGATTGCAGGTGCTGTGTCTGCCCATTTCTATAACTTTCCGAAGCTGGCAGCCCAACATTAACACAACACTGGTCAGCTATGCAGAGGTGAAAAAGTTGTCTCTTCTAGCTGACGACTGAGTGAATCACTATTATTATCATCCTGTGTGCCATTACCTCCATTTTTGAAGACATCGGGTCTCATCACTCTCTGCAGCTGTTTTTTCACCCGGCCTTCGAGTGTGGCTGTTATCAGGATCAGGTATTAACACTTTTGGTGTCCAATTACAAGACTTCAAACAAACTAGTTCTGATCAAGTATGCCATGCTGTACACCACAGACACCAGCACCCGATAACCAAGAAAGTGTATTCTAAAAGCATTTCAAAGCGTATAAATCTGTAAATTAGGTATGTAGGCTGATTGAAATTCAGGTTTTAAAAAAAGCTGAAGATACAAAGATACTCTTTGGAACTTTTTAAATCTAAATTGGGGAGAGTTTAAAACTTTTGATCAGTTTAAAACGTTTTATCTTTCTGACTTCACATCAGCTTTGATTCATTATTCATTAGACAAACTAATCCTGATTGCAATGCTGAAGTACTCTTACTTCTGTGTCCCTACAGAAACAATAAACAAAGCACATATTCTGTAATATGGTTTCTTATAAGATTTCTCTGGAATAAAAACAAATCATGTATAACTGATGGCTACAATCTTAATCTCTATTGATGTTATTGTTCAAACTAAACATATCCACACTGTTCCTGCTGTCACATCAACATGGCAGGAGTGGAATCACTGTCCCACTGTGCTGCATTAGAATTCCTCTTGCATTACTATTACTACATTATATGGTCACTATAAAAGTTTAACTGCTGTCCCAGCTAGCAATTACTGGTTCCAGCACCGCTCCTTCAACATTCCTACTGGATTATGAGAATATCTTTTTTAAAATGTCCTGATAATATGTTTTGTATAATGTTTTTAAAAGGAATGTGCCTAATGAGAAGCTATGAGAGTATCCCTAAAACATTTTGATGTTTGCACCAGCGCTTTAGGAACAACATTATGTCATCTTTGCTCTTGCCAACAGAGGTGGAAAGTAACTAGGTACATTTACTCAAGTATTATTTTTAGGTACTTCACTTGGGTATTTCTGTTTTCTGCTCCTTTACAGGTCTACTTTAATACTTTGCAGAGGCACTCAATATTCTAGCAGTGATATGCATGTTACTTGTTATTTGCATATTTTGATTTCATGATAAGCTTGTAGAATACAATGTATTGTTAAAGATTTAAAAAGCGGCTCCTGGCTTGTTTAACTTGTGGGCGAGCTCTTGGAAATTATCTTAGCTAAATGCCTTTTAAATGCTGCAGATCAAAGTGCCAGAACGTTCATGCAACATTTTGCAATATTGTGCAATGAAATTCTAAAATGTATGTCTCTATCATGGGACTGAATGTACTGAATGAACGGAATGTCCCTATAATCAGTACTCACATTCATTCAGCACACACCTTTAGTTGACACCTCCACTGTACAATTACACTGTGCAGTGAGCTGAACACACACACACACACACACAGGGATCAATGGCATTCATCTTATCTTAACCACACACCGCACACAAATGCACGAACATACACACACTCACAAACCACACACATGTGGATACAAAGTTTGGGATTCACAGTTGAGCTTGCACTGAAGGGCACACACAGACATGTAATGTCCGGGTTGGTGTGAGCACAGAAACACACACAGATATACAATTTGCAATCACACCCATTCACAAGTGTGCACACACACACACACACACACACACACACACTCAGAAAGTAAACACACACAGTGAGTGAGCATGGCTGGAGGTGCCTGGTGTTGTTTTCGGACTCATATTACAGCTCGCTGAAGCAGCTCCGTGCAGCTCCTTCTGCGGCCACCGCTCTCATTCCTCTGAAGCCACATCAAGGAGCGCTGGCTTCCCTGCTAAACAGACGCTTTAGCAGCACCGCCGCTGGGTCCCACCAACCTAGAGAAAGAGAAAGAAAGAAAGAAAGAAAGAAAGAAAGAAAGAGAGAGAGAGAGAGCCCTCTACCCCGCAGCAGCACGGCTACACCACAGCCATTATGTGCAGATTCAATGGAATCTAATGTGGAGGATGTGGCTGGCTATCTCAGATGCTGTTTATGTAACCGTGAAGAGAAGAAGAGAGGAGAATGTTGAGCAGAAAATGGTGGAGGCCAAAGGCAGAATAAAGCAGTCCATTCTCTGCCTTTTGTCTAACTGCGTGAACGCTCCTAAGCAGCCCTTCAGCTGCCCTGTGCTTTCTAATGGCTTAATGAGTGCTAAACAGAGCCATTATAGACCAAATGACCATGTGTTTAAGGTTTGAAAAATTGGGTGATTACAATATGGTGATCATCTGTATAAACAGAAAGAGGGATGTTTGTGCCAGTTCTGGACTGTTGTTGTTTTTTAAGAGGGCTAAAAAAAAGTTTGGAGATTCAAGCAACATGTGTGTGATCAACCATCATGCAACTCAGTGCAGTGCTTCAGAGTGAGTGACTCAGGGCTGTGCTCTCCTCATGTTTTGTTAGATTAGACTGCCCCCTAGTGTCGGCACCTCCCCTGCCTCCTCTCTCTCTTTGTGCATGAAGTTATCTAACAGGTATTAGCTCCGAGGGGATCTCGACTTGAGTGAAACCAGCAGATGTTGAGGTGATAATGACTCTCAAAGTCCTCTAGTCCTTGGCTCGGGAAGTTTTCCCAGACTTTATGTGCTCAGTCAGCTAAATTAGTAGAACAACAAGTGCTTGGGGAGTCAGAGAATAAGGTTTGTCTGTGTGTGTGTGTGTGTGTGTGTGTGTGTGTGTGTGTGTGTGTGTGTGTGTGGATGGTGAAAGATGGAAAGATCATGTTGGCTACATTTGATCGATCCCTTGTGTTCAACTAAAGTGGTGCTCACAGCCCACTCACTGTCCAAGCACGCAGATGTGCAAATACGTTTTTAGTCATTGTTCAAGTGATATGTCAGCCACAGATTTCTTTATTTCCTGTTTTTGTCAGCTTGTAATTCACTCCTGTGTCGCTGGCTGTTGATGCTGTGAAGTCAGTCATAACTTTGTCATGCTTAAAGGCAAAAGTAGACACTGGAATCTGTTCAGTTTCTGTTTAACAAATCCCCAACACTGCTTATCTGAGCAAATCGGAGGCCTTATTTCACTTTATTTTCAAGCTGTTAAAAACTCTGAGACAGATATTTTGGAGCATTGGAAACAGGTGGAGTTGGCTTACCACATTGCCTTGAGTAATTCCATTTTGTGAGACTTGATACTTTTTTCCCCACCAGATTTCACAAGATCCTTTCCTCCACTAGATTAATCTGACAGCTGCACGTTTTGCTTTGTGGAGACTTTCACATGCAGAAGCTATGATGAGCTCACACTGTGTAGAATCATGCACTGATAGAGCCTGAACTACTCATTATTATATAGTAGAGCCATCACCTACAACACTGAAATATTAATAATAAGGACAATCTGAACAATTGAAGTGAAATCTTTATTTTTACTCTTTAACAGGCTGCAGACTAAAAGTTTAGATGCTCTATGTACATTGCTCCTCCCTCATGTATGAATGATGAATGGTGGTTTAATGGTACAAACCTAAACATACACACATAATTGTGTCATAAAAGATAAGTACAGTGTAGAACCGGATTTAAAGCAGGAGGTGCTCATTAAAAGAAGGCCTCAAGTTGTAGTAGCCTGGTTAAAGAGATATGTGATTAATGACATAAGAACAGATATTAAATGCTCTCTAAGAGGATGGGATTTTTTGTTATGTTTTAGTAGAGGCTATAGTACATTTTATGTTTTTAAGTATTTTGTAGTATGACGATGATGATTGAGGGTTGAAGTGTTTAGTAACATTCATCACTGTTAACCTCTTTCTATGTGGAGTTTGCATGTTCTCCCTGTGTCTGTGTGGGTTTTCTCTGGGTACTCTGCCCCCCGTAACAGGTTAGGTGTCCTGATTCTCACCAAATGTTGTCTGGAATCGGCTCCAGCCTGTTGTGACCCTGATGAGGATAAGTGTTTATGGAAATGGATGAATGAAAGTTATGTTCCTTCTTGAAAAATGTTTCTCCACTGCTAATGGTCTTATAACTACATGATACTACATAGTTGTGTTGCACCTACATGTCATGTACGTGCAGCACAAGTACTTCCACAACTGTTGATACATGTTTCAGCGAGGTACAGTTCTTTCTTTAGTCACCATTTGACTGAATATGATACCAAATGTTAGAGAAAGCCTTTGAATCTCTGTAAAGCTCTTCAGTTCACAGTGTGTTCAAAGTGAAGCTACATTTAATGGGTCAGAGTTCATGAATTGTCTTCCACTGAGGCAGAGACAGAGAAAACGATCAGAAATCTGCTGGGATGTTAAAAACATGATTTTTGGTTCTCCTGACCTGGAATGTATCCTCACAAGACTCCAATACGGCCATGTGGCACTTTCCAAAACTCATTCATCTCCTTGAGCAAGACAGGTTTCAGTGCATACCTCAGGCAAACGCACACACAGACACACACACAAACACACGCACACTCATGCATGTATTAACAGTAAAGTGTATGTTTAACTTAGCAGCCAGAATATTCCTCCAGTGAGAGGTGTTGATGGATGGATGTCAGAAGGCAATGACCTGCCTGGGTCTCCTCTATTTCACACAACCACATTAACTAGGTCATCAATCACTGTGTGTGTGTGTGTGTGTGTGTGTGTGTGTGTGTGTGTGTGCACATGAACATTTGAAACATGCAAAAACACACCATATATTTGGCTACACCAGAGTTCCAGCATGTGAACTGTGAGCATGAATCAATTCAACATTTAATAGCAAGATACACACACACACACACACACACACACACACAGAGGGATAAAGATCTGTTCGGTTGACCTGCAGGACCTCATTACTGCAGCCAATCAGGAGACAAAACATTAGTGACTGATGTAACTGATTAGTGAAAGACCTGCACAAATAAACAGCAAAAGATTGAACACAGAAGGACACACACACACAAACACACACACATGCAAACACACCCATCAGTTCACACACTTATCTCTCCCTCTCTCTCTCTCTCTCTCTCTCTTTCTCTCTCTCTCTCTCTCTCTCTCTCTCTCTCTCTCTCTCTCTCTCTCTCTCTCTCTCTCACTCTCTCATTCTCTCCCACACACACACACTGACACACCTAATATTCCCTGCAAAGAAGATCCGTCCACAGTTGAGCAGTGTTACAGCTGGTGGTTTTGTGATGAATGAGGAAAATCGTGACTACAAATCTTATCTGGGACTTCTGTGTGTGTGTGTTTCCCTCCAGCTGTGCTCTACTTCATGGTCCAGTCTCCTGTGTCTCCTCTGATACTACTTCAGTGGGTTATATAAGAGTTGGAAGACTCAATTATAGGTTGTGTGTGAGTAAATTAAAACATACATTACTGTCTGTAGAAGCAGGTATGTGTGTTAGGAGGTGTGTGTGTGTGTGTGTCTGTGTGCCTCTAGCTTGTCAATGCCCCGCAGCAAAAACACACTGCCATAAGAGTGTTATCTGAAAATGAACATGCAGATGTTCTCACAGATAGAACACACACATTTACCCTTTAACATGCAGTACACAGTCAAACACACACACACACACACACATATATGTCTTTGTGACACACTCACACCAGTGTGAATGGCACTACAAGAGCTGAGGAATCTGGCTGCTGGATATTTCCTCCATTCCTCTGTCAACCATTCATCTCTTGCTCCGAGGGGAGGAGTGGAGTGAAGGGTGAGAGAGGTATACAGAGAGTCGGAGATGGAAAGAGAGAGAGAGAGAGAGAGAGAGAGAGAGATGGTCTCTTCATTCACCCGCTGGCATCCATCCAAGAACATTCTGTACCGGTTTGTTTGTGAGGGAAATAGAGAATACGTTTCTATTCCTCATAAACCTGACCTTGGTCTGCCTCTCCATCCATATGCTGTCTTTAGGATTCCCTGTCTGTCTGCTTTCACATCTCTCTGCGACTGGCCGAGCCTCTGTGTGTCAACTCGTCTTCCTATGGGTCTGCATGCAATGTGAAGTCTTAAAAGTTCACACTGTCGAGGACGCAAGTGAGGTAATGACCTAAGACAGAAAATATGTCTGTGAAGCTTCATATGTAACTGTGAGCCCTCAGTTCCACACAACTCAGAGGCCCGGGTCACCAAAATGGCTACAGAGGACTAAATCTTGTACAGCTGGTTCTCGGAGTCATGCCAGATTTGTGATGAAATGATGCACCAGAGTCAGGACAAGATCACTGACTTTATTTTGGCTGCAGACACTGGGGCATGGGCTGACCCGAAGGCTTCTAACTAGAATTTACTGTCCAAAGTCCAAACTTAGCCAAATCTAACAGCTAAATATGGACCACAGCTAGCTTACATGTAGCCCAAAGGTGCCACCAAGTTGATAATTATCCCAGAAACAGCTATGGCACAAAGTGACTACCACCAAGACAATTTTAGCAGCTAGCTGATGTACAGTTAAAAGGCCAGGTACGTCCCTTAGGAGTGGGTAGAGACCAAAACAGAGCAAAAAGTAGCGTGAATGTTTGTTTTATATTCATCAGATGACCAAAAACTTCAAATAAATGTTGATCACTGTTCCTCATCAATGTTTGGAGGTGTGCTAATGAATGTTCTCTCCTGGAGTTGTGTGAACCTGTTTTGATACCCCAACTGAAATCATGTAGCAGCAAAGAGAAGCTACCAGTCCACTGAACTGAGACACCACACTATCAAAATGTTTTTAGTGAAGTGAACAAGCACCCCATTTCTATTCGTTAAAAGTTACACAGATGATGGTCTGAAACTCTTTACAGCCACTGAGAAGGAGCTTTTCCTTTTGTGACACAGTTTGATATAATTTGTTGTTACTACTTACCACCAAGGGGCACCAATGTGAGTGCAGTTTTCACAAGCAGCTTCAAACACTAAATTGTATGACACGTTAATGGATATGTTTAAAGTATATTTACCTGTCTGTCTGTCTCTTTGTCTGTCGTCCTGCCTGCATGGACCACAGTACAGCACACGACAAACGCAACCAGCTGTGCCCTGGACTGTTGGGAACCCCTATCACATCTCTGCTTTCAATACACACACACACACACACACACACACACAGAGAGAGAATCATACAAGCACAAGTATGTGCACAGTATGAATGCATGGATGTACGGTGTGCAGACACACACCTAAAACCAATAAAACCATATCCTGAATCTCTAAATTAAACAGGCCAGAATTATATAAATGTTACGTATTTCATCACATCATGTGGTTGTGTAGCAAAGCTAATTGCATAGCTACCTCGACTGCTACTTCCTCTCCTTAGACTTCTTCTTGTGTGTGCATGTGTACATTTTTATACGACCATGTCTTTTGTGTGTATTTATGCAAGTACATGGCGCACGAATGTCCACTCGACCAACAATCAATAAAAGCCTCTTTGTTAGAAATATATTAGAGTCAGTAGACCTCTCTATGGGCTAGTCTGTGCCATAAACACCACTTATTAAACTGTATGAATTGGCATTATCCAGCACAGATCTGACAGTAAAAAATGTATTTTCAGTGCTGTGTTGGCTGGCATATATCAGTAACAGCTTCTATAAGTTATTAGCGAGGGTGTGTGGAAAAGCTATGATGACAGAAGAAAATGTGCCATACAGCAGAGAGCTATAAACAGAGTATGAGCTCAATGTGAACTGTAGAGTATTAGTTTTTATTTCAGCACCCCGGGCAATTAGAGAAGGCAGTGGAGTTCATTTGTTTGCTGCGACTGGAGAAAAGTCAGCGTCAACGCTGACTGACATCTCAGGGGTATCTGTGATGTAGATGATGATATCGAACTCTAAGGCAAAGAACTCCATGAGGGCCAAAAGAAAACAAAGTATACAGTTGGTATAGATTTTCATCTCTGGTGGTTGTGTATAACATGACTACAGAACATATTAGTGTCATGCAGCATATGTAATTGACAATAATAGCCCCATTTCCACTGCAGGAACTGAACAAACCCTAACATGGGGCTTACCAAAACCTGAACTTGAAGACCTTGACTTAAAGGGAAAGTTCAGGCGTTTTGAAGTGGGGGTTGTATGAGTGCACAGCACAGTTCGGCTTATGCCTATGGAAGTTCTCCAGCCTGAAGGCAAAGTAAAGTGGTGAAAATATATAACATTAATATAGCATACACTTGAAGTGATATTGACTCTTTTAGGTGGACCTTTTTAATGTGTCTAAAATACGTTTTATTGTTGACCCTCTCCACATCAGTGCATAACACTGCTTCTCTGTCTGAATCCCTGTCAACTTCTTCAACTGGCGGCACGACTATGGATAAGTACCTCATAGAACCACACTTCAAATAACCAAACTATCCCCTTAAGGCTTTATATAATGACCTCAATAATTGCTATGTGCTGTTGGGTTAGATGAGAAATAAGTGGCTGTTAAAAGAAGCTCTGATTTTGATATTCTTTTACATTTATGTGAACATGTGATACATCTTGATCTGCTGACGAAAAATCCAGTGTTGGTCGGTGGTCCAAAACACACTGAACCACTTTTCCAACCATCAAGTGCAGCTGTCATTGGATGGCCTCCTCTCCCCACATACTAATGCATGCCTGAACATCTTTGTTGTCAGTGTGAGTCCAGTATTAGGTCTTCTTTTGGATGTTTACAAGCTAACTTTGTCTGCCATTTGGTGCTGGACAGGTAGCATAATGTGGGTTCATCAGAAAACCAACAAGGTTGATGAGAGCGCTGAGAGTGGCCGCTACAACAAAGAACTAAAAACAAAATTGATTACAACAACTTGCTCTTCAAGTATGCTTCATGCATCACCAATACTAAATGTGCATCAAACACACACACAGGTGTAACTTGTGTTTTTACTCACTTTTTCAAACCTGGCTCAGTCAAGCCTCGGGCTATCTTCTGTTTCACAGGTAGACAGCTCATCAAAATGAGTGACAACTGAAGGGGTGGGAACTTGACCAACTGTGGGGGAGGAAAGCACGACTGACAATAGGCTTTCTGCCTCCAGGTAAAAAGCTGCATACTGAAGCTTCAAGTCGTGTCTTGCAACATTTGAGGCCATGAGCAATCTGTGAAACGTCCAACAGGTTTCTGCCTTTAAATCCTGAACTCGCAGCCGCAGCTTATGAATATCAAACGTCTTATCTTGCAGACAAAAACCTTTGAAATGAAACTTAAAAATCTCCCCTGTCTGCTAGAGACACCATCAGTTAAGTATAGTATATTACCAGTGCTAAGGCATGCGTTGTTTTTACATAGCAAAACCTCTCATATCTCTCTAAATCCAAGCCAAACAATGCTATATCACTATGCTTTGATTCTCATAGCAACACATCCTTCAACACACACACTCATACACACACACACACAAGACTTTCAGTGTGTAAAGGGTCCACCTTCCTTCCTCCGCCTTTGAAAGCAGCCTGAGCGTTCAGCAGCTGTAATACTCTGCTGTTGACTTCATGTTGACTTAGCCATTAAAAGCTGTAGCAGGTCTGAAATCAAAACCTTCACAACTGTTTGGCTTGGACCGAGCGTGCCTCATAAGTGTACACTTGAGCTAGGTTAAACACTTGTACCTCTGACACAGCCCTCAGGTTGGTTTGGTGCATCTCTCAAAGAGAAACGTCACTCAGATGAATGTGTTATTTTCAAACCTCGCAAAAAAAAGGTGAAAATGAGCAACTCGGTATCACATGCCAGAGACTGAATGTTCGGATTTCAAAAAGCTGAGAGCAGACCGGGCTTTTGAAAAAAGACGGTGTGTGTGTGTGTGTGTGTTTGTGCATGTGTGAACAAATGGGTGATTAATTGCCCTGGCTCTGATAAAACAATAAACAGAGGAAGAGTGGGATTGTGCCTGTCAACCTGACTGTCATGTCAGGCTGAAACATCTTGATTTCAACATTCCTCCATTCTCCACATCTCATTCATTCATGATTCATTCCTGACTCATGTGTTTGTTCTTTTTGAGTCTGCTTTTTCGGAAATGAAAGACATTTCAAGGATACTCTGAACGTCTTTGGAGTCTTTTTCACCTTTTAAAGTTGTGAGTTTTTCAGAAAAACGTAACCCTGCCCTTTAAGATGTATTCACTATTATTTGGTTTTGCTCTGGATAAATACATCAAAATGTGCATGCACACGCGTTTTCAACTTCTATCAACACAAGAACATTCCAAAAAACCCTCAGACTGATTGCTACACCCTATTACATCTCATACAGGTTGCGTGAACCCGCTCGTTTTTCATTTTGGGTTTTTTTTTCTTTGCTTTGACGTTCTAAAGATATTTTGGCAGATTGTTGGAATGACGTTTAAAGTTGTTCCAGATGGACCGTTGATGGGTCGCCTGAAAAGAAGTCCTTGTTTTATAGAATCAAAGTGGAGTCAGGCCTGCTTAGAGCTGAGAGTGACATTAGAGAAGGAAAGGAAAGGAAAGGAAAGGAAAGGAAAGGAAAGGAAAGGAAAGGAAAGGAAAGGAAAGGAAAGGAAAGGAAATGTCTCAGGTGTTCACAACCTGTCCCCACTTTGTGTTTGACACTGTAAAACAACCTAAAACTCCAATTAGGCTCATCTTTTCCCAGGAAACACTGTGTTTCAGTATGAGTAATGTGTATGTTCTTGTGTGTGTTGGAAAACTAATCCCAGATGGGTAAATGCATCCGAAAGTGGTTGGACACTGTAAGTGGTGGGAGAGAAGGCATGAGATGGAAAGTGTCTCGTGAGAATCCTATCGCTCATCTGATTAGTTATCTTAGTATTAGCTCCCCTCCAACGAAAACACAGAAACACACACTCACACTTCCTCACTCCCATGTTCTGCATGAGACAGGGTCATGTATTTTGTTCTGTATGTGCAGACATTGTTTTGAAAAAGAGGACAAAGTGCAACACAAATTTAACTGTCGTCTGCTGCTGCTGACAGAGCATCTGCTGGCCTCATTACTGATGATGATGACCCAGTGAAATAGTCTAGCCAGGGTCCTGGGAGATGACGAATATGCAAACAAAAATAGACATGAGCATGTGCATATGAATGCATATGAATTTAATTGTCAGATATGAAGATCCTTGTCCGGTTCCTCCCGTATGGACACACACACATTCATATAATAACATGCTCATGTGCGAAATTTACACAAAAAATCCATCCACAGATGATGAATGTAGCTTCATATGAGAAAAACATAAAATAAAACTTTAGTATTCCATAATCTGCCTGGGTATCCGCCACACAAATATACATCTAATATAAATACAGCTAACTCCAATACATGCCCATCCCTGCTTCTTCAGGACAAGCTGTAACTTTCCAGTATTCACTCTCCAGCTCCTGAGAAAAATATTTGGTTAGTTGCTTAATGCTCCACAATGTTGACCATCTAGCTGACTGACTAGCTAATTTGATCTGTCGGCTGTTTGGTGCTGGACAGGTAATGTACAGTGTGTTTATTAGAGCTGCCTGCTGCTGACAGAAACAAGGCAGTGAGAGTGAATCAGAACAATAAAGCTGATGCTAGATCGGCTTTAAGTTGCTGTGGTGGGAAAAAAAAAGATCAGAAAAGCTGAATTAAACAGGTGGAACAGTTACTGTAAAACACTCTCTAAGTGAACTATTTTTACATTGAACATAGTCAATCAATCCAATGATGATTCATAATATAGAAATATTCATTAGAGCAGCTTTAAGTTAATCTTTTCATATCCATATTCAGCATATCGTTCAACTTTTTTTATCCAGCTGTTACTGTATGTGTGCTGTGTGTGTGTGTTTCTTGTGAGCCATGTCAGAGACATGCACAGGCATGAACTGGTATTTGTACAGTCTATGACATGAAAACATGTGTATTATTCCTTTCCCAGCATTCATTGACAAAATCTGATGAGTGACTACCTTTGAATATCTTCAAAGAGTCGTTATTTTGTCTAGGCTAACCTTTTCACACTGTATTATGTTTCTGTGCATTTTCTTGTTTCTTTATTGAGGACATTTCTGTGGCAGGCTAACCTTAATCGAACTCAAAATGAGCCTAACTATAACACATTCTGACAGTAATATCACAATAGTTTGTTTTCCCAACGATCCATAGAATAATAAAACTATTTCACCAGCCTCTATTATCATACCACATGCAAGGCAGTTTGGTTCCAGTAGAAACAACGCTGCTGCCACGCTGCTCACCATTGTGCAGTTATCTCAGAAATAATATTTTCTCTCTGAATTATCATTATGGAATATGGACCAAGGCTGAGGGCTTTAATATAACAAGGTAACAAATCACTGCCCTCGCACTCACAGGCCAAGACACACAGGCACACAATACTGTACACACACTGTAAGCAGACACACAATGCGTCAGCTGGGTAGTTATTGTGTAGAGCAGTGTAAACAGGAAACATGTCGCAGGACTTTACGATTCGTCATCAGACCTCCCAAAGCTTTGGTACACAGCAGAACAATATGAGCAAGATGCTAAAAATACACACACACACACACACACACACACACACACACACACACACACACACACAACATGTCAACATATCAGCACATACCTGTTATGTGTGTGTGAGAGTGCATGTGGGCAACTGTGCATGTCTGTGCATGCATGTTTGTTAGCGAGTTTATCTACTCGATGTGTGTCTGTGTGTGCTCATATTTGTGTGTGTGGTTAGCTGTGTCGGTAAAGCGGCACAGATACAAACAAACTTGTGGTCTGTTCTGGAGAATGGAGCAGTTTCCTGATACACACAGCAGGATAAAACCCTGGACAAGTTAAGGCAGAGAGAGGGAGGGAGAGAAGAGTGGACGCTGATTTTTGTCATCTTCTCTCAGCTTTCACAGAAAAGTGTGGACTTTTTTTTTTTAAGGAGAAGTTGCCTCCTATTTTTAGATATATACTTTGTTACTTGCCTGAAAAATACTTTATAAAGTTTAATTAAATTGATTAAAATAGCAACTAACAACTAGAATATAACAACATACATAAACAACAACATTTTTTTTCCACAAAAGTGAATTAATGAGCTTCTGAAGCAGTATTTCAATCAGTATGAGCCAGTAAAAACTGGGATATAAGAGAGGCACTGAAATGTATTCTTACATTTTAGTTCAAATGAGTTCAGCAGAATCATTGTGGACAGAAGAACTAGAACTAGAGAGAGTCCACGATGAAGGAAACTATTGTAGCTTGTCACATCATCCACTTTAATTTAACCTAATCTGTCAGCATAAAAAATGTTCCAACACTTAGCAGACAACTGTGAGACAGCAGTCAATGGTACAAATTCATGTTAACCTATTGCCCTATCTAGCAACAGAGCTAAGCTAGTCAGTGTCCCATATTATGTATGTCCTACCAAATCAGTTATGTGCAGCTACAAAAGTCAGTGCATGTGCAGAATACACATCCATGTTTGCAGGACTTTTTGCAGGTAAGCCTACACATCCATCCAGTGGAGTCTGGACATGGGAGTACAGCTGAGAACAGGCACTCAGCCGAGGCCACGGCCCCCACTAACCCCTTCCCCTGAGACTGAGATGCTGTAGGCTGGTTATGGGGGTCATGTCACACTCAGGGGGGCTCAGAGCTACCACCACTCTGCAGAGTCTGCTGAAGGTGTCTCTTTAATCCAATCTGTCCAAAACAGAGCAAATGTGTCATTATAATACATAATGTACAATACGAGAATAAAATAATCTTAAATAGACTCTCACTATGAGCTGCTTTGTTTGCAGTTAGCTCACTTGCTACCGTCAAGTAAAATGTTCACACATGCGTGGTACAAATTGTGCAGAAATAAGTACATGCATGTGCAGAATAGATCCAGCAGCCAGCACAGTTCTGGTAGTCATAACCCTGACAAGTTTGCTAACGGGCTGTTAATGGTTAACCCATCAGCTACAGTAGTTCAGTAGCTAGCCCTGTAAGTAGACACTACAATTGAATTCAACATACACATACTGTAGGTCACCAAGTCCCCAGCCCAGTTTATTTCACCTGGATGACAAAATTCAGAGGACTATAAGTTGTGCCACTATCAGAAAGTCACAGGTTTGATCCCAAACATGTCCACTTTTCTCAACTGTTCATAAAGACAAGCAGCTTAATACCTGTTTTGAAGGTTAAATTAAATTGCACAGCAGCTTAGCTGTGTTAAAGGGAAAGCAGGTAGTTTGCTGTTTGTAACTCTGAATGACATGTGACACAGCTAAAGACTGAACCTGTCTGCACATGCATATACAGCTCATACTGATGTAATTGGATGGCAAAGAACAATCTTATCATTCTGCTATCTGA
The DNA here is from genome assembly GCA_028641955.1 of Protonibea diacanthus. Classification (NCBI taxonomy): domain Eukaryota; kingdom Metazoa; phylum Chordata; class Actinopteri; family Sciaenidae; genus Protonibea; species Protonibea diacanthus. The sequence goes on from CM053989.1 coordinate 21,018,207, forward strand.
AAGGAGTCATTCCACACACACACACACACACACACACACACACACATACATACACACAAACTGGGAGGATGAAAGCAACACATTTTATACATTGCTTTGGCTCTAACCTACACTAAATTAACATTGCGTTTCCAATGTTTGGTTTGGAGCTGGGCCAAATGTTCTCACAGCCTGCAGGCCTGACTAACTTTCTTCATAACGTGTCGCTGGTTAAGGTTTGGGCTCTGGATCAGCAATGCATGTTCACACACACGCACACATGCACAAGTTATTAATGTGCGACCCCCGCTAAAACACTTAAACCCTTAAAGATTACACTGGGGGTAAACCCTCTGATGACTTTCATTTGAAGTGCAGAGAGCTTGTTTCAGTACAGCACATTTAAAATATTTTTAAAGCTTAATTGACCACGAACATGACTTAAGATTTTTCTCCATATCTGTGCTCGACTGTTTTTTTCCGTATTGAAACAAAGAGGGCTTGTGTGTCTGCAAAGTCTGGGGATTACGATTAACTCTTTGATTACTGAGGCTGTATTAGGAAGAGAGTGGGGTGAGAAAGGAGGGAGGGGTACAAGACACAGAGGATGAGTGGGTGACTAGAAAACAGTGCAAGACGTGATGAGATGCAAAGTTAGTAACAGTTTATCATCTTTGGGTCTCAACGGCTGGTAAATTGTGGCTTTGTTTGTGTGTGTCTGTTTGGAATCATGCCAAAGTCTCACACCTACAAGGCAACCTGACACTCGCTTCTATTGTTGTCTTTGTTTTCCAGAAGACTGTGTGTATGTGTGTGTGTGTGTGTGTGAATCTTCGGCATGTCTGAGCAAGATTAAACTTACCGTAACTTTGAAACCTGATTTACACAGATGTTGTTTACGTATAACTGCACAGTACACATAGACAGTGGTTGTAAACTAATACAGTACAGACAGCATTCAGTGTACAAAGCACGTGGAAATACCCGACATCCTTGCTAATTTTATCCTCTGTGCAGGATCTAGTATAACTTACCTGCTGTCCTGTCAGAACACTGGAATGTGTGTTTGAAAGTAGCACTGTCAGCTGCATCAGCATGCAAAGAAGAGGGTTTCCACTGAAGCAGGCTGAAGCAACTGATTAATGGCTGTTCTTTGGATGAGCCAATCATTATCAAATTTAGTAAAGTAAAGAGATGCATGTCCTAAAGATGACAACTGTATGTGACATATTTTATTAAATCATTTGTTTATTCATATATGTTAACTGTCTTATAGTTTCAGGTAATCTTTACAACAGAACGATAGTTTCAAAGATTTGACCTTTATATGAATACCTTTTGAAAACATAATACCCGCAGGAGAAAAGTAGACACGTCAATGCGTTCTCATCCACTGTGACATCATCACTGGATCTGTTCTATTCAACTATGACATCATCAATGGATCTGTTCTATTCCACTGTGACATCATCAGTGGATTGGTTCTATTCCACTGTGACATCATCAGTGGATTGGTTCTATTCCACTGTGACATCATCAATGGATCTGTTCTATTCCAGTGTGACATCATCAATGGATCTGTTCTCATCCACTGTGACATCATCAGTGGATCTGTTCTATTCCACTGTGACATCATCAATGGATCTGTTCTATTCCAGTGTGACATCATCAATGGATCTGTTCTATTCCAGTGTGACATCATCAATGGATCTGTTCCATTCCAATGGGACATCATCAATGGCTCTGTTCTATTCCAGTGTGACATCATCAATGGATCTGTTCTATTCCAGTGTGACATCACATCATCAATGGATCTGTTCTATTCCAGTGTGACATCATCAATGGATCTGTTTTATTCCACTTTGACATCATCAATGGATCTGTTCTATTCCACTTTGACATCATCAATGGATCTGTTCCAGTGTGACATCATAATTCGATGTGTTCTATTTAGCTATGACCTCATAACTTGATGCATTCTATTCCACTGTGGCATCATAATAATCCAATATGTAAACACTGACTAATAATGTCAGCAGTAACCTAATCCTGTGGCCATATGAATAATCAAACTATAACTATACACATATCAAGGACTCTGCCTACTAGTTATAAAAGTTCTACTACACATGGCCTACTTCACCCTGCCTTTAAATATGCTGGTGTCACAACAGGGTCTAATTGCCAAAGACTATTCACATTTCTCAAGTTTATTGTGCACATGTCAATGAAATATTTGTTCACCCTTAATGAAGTCTCTCAGATTGAACTGATGTAAAAGAAAATAACTGTGATTTGCCAGTCTGGGTCAGATTTCCAGGGTTGTTTTTATCCCAGCTCATTTCTGCATGCCAGAGATCCAGCTTTATCCAAAGCATATCAGTTTTGCACCAAATTGGTCACAGCTTTGCTTGCTTATTTGTGTTTCACTGATGTGGTTTTATTTTATTTCCCTTCTATTTTCTGCACCCATGTATCCTGTTCAGGGTCTGGAGTGTATCCCAGCTTGCATTAGGTGAGAGGCAGTGTTCAGCTAATATTATACTTAAGTACATAATAATAATAATATTTGTCTCACTTTTAAGTGCTTATTGTGGTTTGCTATCCTTTACATTTCACCTTCCAGACACCAATTTATCACTCAGAATCATTTGCTCACAGTGCTACCAGACAAAACTGTAAATACAAAAGGTTTGTGGTCTATCTATAGGCTGATTCTGGTGGTATATAGTAGAAAAACTCCACCTTTCCACCTTAGTTTAGCATGTTACCTGTAGCATGCTAAGTTTTACTAATTAGCACTGAACACAAAATACACCTGTGGCTGATGGAAATGTGATTATTGTTTTGTAGGTGTTTGGTCAGAAACCATAGTGATAAATGGAAAACTTAGATGTGAAACTGAGCAATCACCAAAGTTTCTACAATTGATACTGAGGAGAACACGAACATCTGTACAAAATTTAGCAGACTGACCAACATTGCCGCCAATGCGGCGTGGCATTAGCATAAGTAAAAGAACATCAAGCCATAGATCATAGTTTTGGTTTTATTCACCCAAGCTTTTTGGTAAATTTTGTTTTCACAGGGATTCATAGCAAGTTGGCCCAGTGAAAATTGTTCTGTATTGTCCAAAGCAACGGAGACATTGTTTCTGAAAAGACACATTTCTGTTGAACCTTTTAAATCAGATTTTTCAATTTCATTCTGTTCACTGTCAAATTTATTCAGGTGGAAGCAGAAACTGATACCTCAACAAACTGAACAAATGAAACCAAAACTATCTGCCTGGCAAGATATGCCTAAAAGTGAGAAAATATGTCTCTTGTACCATGGATGAGCTGACCTTTTAACTCTGCGTGCTTCGTGTTCATGTGTACAAAGAAACAGGTCACTTCAACCTCTCAGGCCTTTTCTGTAAAGGGAGCCGAGCTCTCCCAAACCCAAGGCTGACTTATGTTTTATGAGCTCATATTGCTGCTGTAGCACGTCAGTATTAGAGTACTCAGTGTAGGAGTGATATATGCTGTGAAATGGATTCCAGTCTCATAAATGTACAGATTTGTCTGATTCTTTTCTAGGCTCAGCCTTTCATCTGTGTCTCTTGTAATGCTCTCTGAATTCCAGCACAATTTCCTGTCCCACTGGAGGACGTTTTGTGATTGGGAGATGAGATCAGAGTTGAAAGTAAAGACAAACACACAAAGTTTATCTCATACATATGCGTATGGATGAACACCCACATCCACCCACACTCTGATTACATGTGCTACAGGGCCCAGGGGAATCCAGATAAGATTTGAATGTGCAGGCAAAAATGAATATCCTCAAAGCCAGCATGACACACAGGCCTACAAGACGAAATGCTGCATAGAGACAGGATATAAAATGCAAACGGTAAATACCTCTTCGTAACGATCATCCTCCACCTGTTTTATAACTGCACTCACGTCCTCTTTTCTAATGTCAGAGCAGTTATGAACCTCTGCAAGTCAGAGGTTTGTTTGTGTCCTGCTATCAGATCTTAAAGTAGAATTCCAGCAAATTTCTAATTCTAATTCAATCAAAAAGCTTCCTGTGTTTGCTCTATCTGAGAGTAAACACAGTGAAAACAGAAGCACCTTCTTTTTGACTATACAGTACATTCGGCTTTGTGTGGTGCAGAAAGGCTCGCTGAAATTTCTGGGTCTGATATTTACAGTGTCAGCAATATGCACAAAATAGTTCAAAGATGGTAAGATATCGAGATATCTAAGATATTTCTGTGAAAAATACTTATTTGCTCTTAAGCCAAGACTCTAAGAGAAGGTCAGTACCACTTTCATATCTGTACGCTACATAACTATACAGGCAGAACACGGTTAGCTTAGCACAAAGACTAAAACAAGAGAGCTCAGCCTAGCTCTGTCCAAAGGCAACATAAATGCACATACTGACACTTTTAAAGTTCACATTGCATTGTATTGTCAATTTGCACAATCTGTTGGACTATTTCTTGGCTGTGACTGTGACTGGCTGTGGACTCCAGACTTGACAGATAAGCCAATTTTTTCCCCCTTTGGTCAGAGCCAACTACTAAAGTACTACTCCTACTTCTACATATAGCATGCAGATATAACAACAGTATATTTTCCCAACATGTCTAACTGTTCCTTTAACCAATTCTTACATCTTTGTTGCAATTAGAGAACACCCCAGATATGTCCGTCACATTACACCGTTCTCTGCAAAAATAACAGAATAAATTAATGTTCTCTCAATGGGAAAACTGTTTTTTGTACTGGGCTGTTTATTTCTGCTGTGAAGACATTTTAATATGGGTGCTTATGGAGATTGATTCATTCTGTAGCCAGCCTCAAGTGGACATTTAAGGAACTGCAGTTTTGGATTCATTTCACAGCCACGGATGTTGCCGCTTGGTTCAAATCTGTATCAAAGAACTGAGGCTTGCTTAAAGGCATCTACAGAGTAGCCAGAGAGGGAGGGCAGAAAAGGCTGAATTTAAGCTAAATTGGCTTCATCCAGATGTCTGTTATCTGTACGTGAGACTGGGGTGGAGGGACAGAGACTAAAGAGAATGGTATCTTAGTTCAATCAACTGGCGTTACTATCCGATGAGAACTCTGTAGGCCACAGATCTAGAGTCATCCCAAATCCCAAAAGCATTCCTTGACAGCAGAGAGCAGTGATCTGCCTCTATTTGTCGTATACACACATCTTAAAGTGCTGAAATGCACGGCTCAGA
>CM053989.1:21028430-21048430 GCA_028641955.1 Protonibea diacanthus
AACTTCTTTTAACAACTTTGGTCCATATTCTTCTTTTTTTTCTTCTTTTTTTTTTTTTTTTGCAAAAGAGTACTCATAGTGAAATCTGAAGAACCCAAAATAAGACCAGAAGGGAAAAAACTGACATTAATTCTGGTTTATACAGCTTGTGGCCATCATTTGTGCTGGTTATGATAATGTTGCATTCACCAAAGTAATTACTGAGATCTGGGAACCCAACAAAGTTTTCTAAAGAAAAGTCTGACCAAGAAATATGAGAAACAGACTTTCTGAATCACTTTATTTGGAGGTGAAATAGAAAGTAAGCACATCTGAAATGTCAGCCAAGAAGTTGGTCTGTAAACTGTGATGGATGTTTACAACGACAGTCTGGGAAATAATTCTGCTGTTCTCTTTTGTTTTCTCTTTCACATATGTTTGGCTAACAAAACCAGTTCCAAACCAGTATAATCATTCTTCCACCGTACAACTTATTTTAAGTGTTGTCCTCACATTTCCAGATCTCAGAGCAAACCTTGGTCAGTACAATGTTATTATTACCAATAGAACTGATGACCGAAACTACAAAAATAAGCCCCAAGTTGTAATAACCCAAAATTATCCTTTCGAGTTGGTGAGTGAAAGAGAAAGGAACCAGTGAGAATGATGTGAAGAGACAAACATCCTCTCCTCTCCATCTGCTGATCGCTGAGGGTAGCAGCAGTTAACCTGCCTGTCACTTGTTCTACAACTGAGGAAACCGCTGTCCAAACAAGATACGCTGCTACCACGACACCCGGCTCTGACTCATCTGACTCATCTTCCTCGCTTTTATCGCCGACACCACTTTCCCACAGCTGAATCCAAAGCCATTACAGGGGAGCTTCCAGGTCAAAGGTCATAGAGGCAGCCTGGGACAGACTGTGAGATTCCATGAGTAACAATATCCTCATATTGTATTATCTGAATATAGTGTCATGTTACGATCATGCCAAGCACTCATACAAGCTTTCAATAGCATATACGTGTTTCTCTTACATGCAGTAAATGCTGCAGGTGTAACACTGGTATCATGTCTTTTATTTTAGTGTAGCACTATCTTAGAGTGTAAATGTAGCCTGCGCCACACTGGCGCCACACTAGATTCACTGTGTTCATTATGTCTTGGATTTATGTGTGAGAAGATATTGATAGTGATCGTCTCCATAACGTCTGCATGTCTGCCTGTGGAGATGCCAGGCCTTGAAAAATAGTCAACAGGCACAATAATACAGTTTGTTTGTTTTTTAGTTTTTTGGTTATTAGGCATGCCAAAGGAATTTTCTGATGGAAGGAAGTTTCTGGTTCCCAAGCCAGGGTTATTTCAAGCTTTAAGCTCTATCACTGCTGCTAAATCTTAATGTTTCCACAGGCAGACATCAGATACCTCAAAGGAAATAACTGTAAAAGCAGCAATGAGCTCTAATATTAATAATAACAGAGATGTTCCAGGTAGGGTTAGCAGGTAGCATGATGGTCTAACTGAAATCTCACAGACAGAAATGTTAAGAAGAGTGTGTTTGAATGTGGGTTGTAAGGACACCATGTGCTTTATTCAGGCTTCCCAGGCTTTTCTCTCAAATTCATACATTGTGAAAGGCCAAGCCACTGTCATGTGATGGCTGCTTTGAATTGCAGAACTGAAAAAGCTTTCAATCACATTTCCGACAGACTGTTTCTATACAAAACCACCCTTGGTCGATCACGCAAAATAAAGGCAGTCATAATTATATTTACTCCTTGCAAATGACAGCAGCTTGGCAAAGCAAATCTTTTGGGCATCCAAGGTTAAAGCATCTGGAACTATTTAGCTCATGTAAATGCTTCATGTCAGTCATTTGCCTAATCATTGTTTTGTGACTTCATCGCCTTCTGGCTTGTAATATTCTGACTTACAGCCGTTCAGTCTGTGGATGTCGCAATTTATTGTTTGCCTGGGGAGGCTCTGTTTACAGAATATGGCAGAAATGGAATATAATGTTCACAAGTATGTTTCCATAAGTGTATAATCATCTGAATTTAAGAATGGTTATGTTTTTTATGACCTTAGAATGAGCCTTGATATCTGCAGACACCACAGGCCCTCTTTTATGTTCACCATGTTGAACCACCAAGTTTCTACAGTAGCCCAGATGGGACAAATTAAATTATGGCTCCCTCACACTGAAGCAAGGGTGAATGGAGGGAGCTGCAATCCAGAATCGATTCCACCGGTCCTTTAAATGACCTATGTATGTGTAGGTTTGATACTGAAAGAGGAAGAGAACCAACAGAGAGCTGGAGGCCTGATTCAGAAAAAGAAAGAAAGAAAGAAAGAAAGAAAGAAAGAAAGAAAGAAAGAAAGAAAGAGAAAGATGGGATGAATGGGAGCAAAAAGCAGCACTCATCAGTCACTTATATAAGCTGGCCAAATGAGTCAGTGCAGAAATCTGAGCTATCAGACCAGTGAAACAGACAGACTTGGCCAAGGAACTGGAACAATGTGAAGAATAACACACAAATGATAAGGCTGTGTTTCATGGCCTCTTGGCTGCTGAATCAAGTTGTGTCTCGGTCTTGTTTTAATAAACCTGGAGATCAAAGACTGGAGCAGATCTGTGCCCAACAATTGGTGTATTTCTGTTTCCTAGTAACTCTAAAATATCTGTCCTGGCACACAAACTGTTAGGCACAAATTTGTAAAGACTTCCTGATCATTGACTAAACTTTCTGGCAACCCCATTGTGTTGATCATTTGCCAACAAATCCATTCCTTACCTTAAGCAGGTATGTGCAATAAAACAAACACTGTAAAGTGTGTGTGTGTGTGAGTGTGTGTGTGTGTGTACTTAATGACTCTTAATTTTCTATTTTTTCTTCACAGAAATAGTCTGTGAGACAGATCTTTTTTTTTCTTCTTGCATACACCATATTTACATACATATGTAGAACCAATGATCTAAAAAAGACTGAAGAGGATCACACCTCTGATATCCATATGTGTCATTGTGAATGGACAAAAATAATAATTTATCTGTAAACTGAATTTAAACAGAATCTAAATGAATCTAATCTGATGGAATTTTGAGTAGTTTGTGTTATTGTTTTCATATTAACTAAACTGTCACATTGTACGTGTACAGTTAGCACATACTGTATGGTTCAAAACAAACATTAATGAGAAACATTATATTGACATTTTACACCGTCTCCATTGAAAGGTCCATTGTAGTGGACATGCAAAAGCAAAGTAAGCAGAGACATAAACTTAAAACTTAAAAAATAAATTAAAATAAGTGGGATGAATAAGCACTGTAAGAGAATATTTTCTGATATACAGGTATGAACATCAAGTGCAGTGATACAAAAGTGTCACAGCTCAGCTGTTAGCCTGTGAGAATACTGATCTGTAGACACATATATTTAACTCTAAATAACATTTAGATAGTAGGCAAACTGGAGGAAATGTCTTAAATACGATATACTGTATAAATCATAATATAATCATGTCAGGACACTTTACATGTAGAGTGAGAACACCTGAAGACACACAGATATATTGCATCTAAGTAACATTTATTTCGATCATACGAGGAACCGGAGCAACCCGGAGAAACCCTTTTTAAAGAAAACATTTACATGACAGATGACAGATATATGTCATTCTAAACTACATTTTTTAGATCCTCGGTAAAAAAGTTGTAAATAAACCATAGATCGTAGGCGAACCGGAGCAACCCGGAGAAAACCTGTCATTCTAAACAACATTTTTTTAGATCCTAGGTAGAACAGTTGTAAGTAAACCATAGAATCGTAGGCGAACCGGAGCAACCCGGAGAAAACCTAAGTTAAACTATTTACATGGAGCAGGTCTAAACCAAATTACCACCATGAGCAAGCACTTGGCGTCAGTGGCGAGGAAAAACCTCCTTTTAGGAGGAGGAAACCTCGGGCAGAACCAGGCTCATGGTGGACGGTCATCTGCCATGACCGGTTTGGTTTAGACGGAGAGAGACTTAGGGAGGTTGAGGGGGGATGTTGACAACTGGCTTTCTGTTCCAGCTGAAGTAGTTTTTGACAGTGTTCTTAATTCTGCTAAAGAAACACCACACTGCCTGTCCATATCCACCGTTGTCCACTAGCTGGTCCTCCAACATGTTCTTGATGTTTTCGGTCTCCTCTGTCTTCTCAGTGCTGCCCTCCAGGTCAGCTGGTCCATTGTCCATTGTATTGACAGAACAGGCTGCTGAGGAACTTGACATGATGTGGAAGAATGGATGACGCAGCACCTCCAGGGGTTTTATACGTACATCTGGATCAAGGTGCAACATCCTCTTTATGAGATCCACCAGCAGTCGCTGATGAGACCTCTTTCTTTCCTTCTCCATGAAATGGACAAGGGCACCCAGGTTATCAAGCCTGAATGACCTTGTCTCCTCAGCATAGATCCCTGTTTGTTCAGCAAAGGCCTCAGGGGATTTAAATGTCCAATGCTGCTGGCCATCTCTATCAAAATAGTAACTAGTCCCCAATCCACGGTCCAGTACGTTGTCTGATGGCTGTCCTTGTGTTTCAAAAATGAAACGCAACACATCATAGTCTGTGTTGCCAGGGTACAGGGGGCACCCTGTGGACAGCTCTGCAGCTGTGATGCCCAGAGACCACATATCTATGGCATCGTCAAAGGGGAGGTGAAGCATCACCTCTGGTGCCCTGTACCAAAGGGTTTGTACACAGGTACCAGGTTTAGCTGCAGCTACTGGATGTGCCAAGCCAAAGTCAATTAGCCGAACCTGAAGTGGTGTCTGATGACGGTCAACGATCATAACATTGTCCGGTTTCAAGTCTGCGTGAACCAGGCCTATTGACCTCAGGTGGGACAGGGCTGTGGCCAGCTGTGCGATAACTGGCCTCAGCTCGGTTGTGGTGAGGCCCTTGAAGTTCCTGTCTTTCAAGTATGAATACAGGCTTTGGTCCAGCAGATCAAATTTGAGACAGATCCTGTCTTTGTCAAAGAAGAACCCGTTCCACCTGACAATGTTGCAGGTGTCCGGGTTCAGGCATCGCAGCCGCTTTAAGATACAAATCTCAAGCTTGGCTTGCCGGACAGTCTCAGGACAATTTTTATTCACTTTGATCGCCTCTTGCTTGTTTGTTTTGAGGTTGCGGCATTTCGTAACAAACCCGAAGCCGCCCTCGCCAAGGAAGGACTCTACCTTATGAAAGTCTCCCAGAGTGGTCCCTTGGTATATTTGAAGTTCGTCTGTGCAGTAGAAGAAGAGCAGAGAAAGGATAAGGTTACGACATGAAGACAACAGAGCAAAACAAAGTCTAAAGTCAAAAATATAACATTCTCATAACCAAGAAACACTTTCAGGTGTTGTCACACTGACAACAGCTCTATTAAACTCTTTAATGTGAAGGTTACATGAAATTGATTTCAACTATTACAACTATAGACCCTTACACATGATTAAACATTTTAGTTACTGTAAAGATGAAACATTGGACCACTCATGGTAGTTACACAGAAATAAAACAGAAAATTTAACTCACTGGCTGTGTAGTTCTCCTCCATTGCTGAAGTAGGTAATGATCTTTCTCCTGAGGTGTTAAACAAATGTGAAAGAAGATATTTTTCTTGCACTTGTTCTTATCAAACGTCACGTCTTGTCGCGATGAAGGTCTGATCTGTACCGATGTCCTCTGTATGTCTCTGCACTTTAAATAGTAAGATCTAAGGACATTCTAGGATCTAGATCAAAGGCACATTCTATGTGACATCACCAGGTTCCATTCTATTCGGTTCCTCCCAGCTGCACCAATCAAATCACTCGTTGTTATGAGGTGGAAAAGGCTACTGTAGCCATGTTTAAACAACAACAGTATTAAGGAAAACACCTCAGCCCTCTCATTCATTTCAATGAGATCCAAGTGTTGAGCAGCCAATGCTGAATTACTAATCAGCAAATTGTTTTGCAATACTGTGAATCATACTAAAGCACAATATATGATAGCTGACACCTACTCTGTTCATAAAGTGCAGCTGTGAGTTAAAATCTAGGGCCGACATATTACTTTTTCATGGTACATATTCCTAAATACATATACACATGCACATATAAGGCCTTTTGCATGTTTTGTGGCCATTGTAGTTTTTCCTTCATACCAGCCAGTAGATACCACTAAATCCAATGCACTGGTCCCTTATGCACCCCTTGGTCCATTTTTTTTTTTCAATTAAAAATACTCTATATTATAAAATTTTGACTAGGACAAAATTTTGCAAGAATTTTTCATTTTAAATTTAAAAATTTCTGCCTTGTATCTAATAATAGGGCAATACTACACTGTAGAAGAAAAAGTGCCACCTTTTACCCTTTTTTTGACCATTAACCTGTATAACATACATTTTTGATCCTACTCTAATTTCAGCATGAAACAGTGTTTTACATGTCATTTTCGGGTGGCACGGTGGAGCAGTAGCACTGTCGCCTCACAGCAAGAAAGCTGAACCTCAGCCTTTCTGTCTGGGGTTTGTATGATCTCCCCGTGTCTGCGTGGGTTCTCTCCGGGTACTACAGCTTCTTCCTACAGTCCAAAGACATGCACATAATAGGTTAATTAGTGACTCTAAATTGGCTGTAGGTGTGAATGTGAATGTCTATATGCCCTGTGATAGGCTGACGAATTGTCCAGGGTGTACCCCACTTCTCGCCCAAAATCAGTAGGGATAGGCTCCAGTCCCACCATGACCCTGATTAGGATAAGCGGTTACAGATAAAGGATGGATGGATGACGTTATTTTCCAATATATGGCTGAGAGCTCCATTATATGCTCTTTCACTGAGGCATTTTTCTGTTGCATTTCTGACTGTTGCTGGCAAACAGGATTCATGATTACAACCAAGATGGAGTGTTGGTATTGATGTAAAAGTGTGGTATGAATGTGTATGTGTGTGTGTGTGTTATATAAATAAAGTTTAGAGATAAAGGTGTAGGATTTCATTCCCCTGAAACCCAACTTTAAAATGAGTTTAGGTGTGTGTGTGTGTGTTCCTGCATTTATGTCTGTGTGTGTTGTGACGGCACAGAGGAGCCAGGCTGTAATGGTCCAGCTCAGTTTGTTTGCACAGCCACCCAGAGACCCAGCAGGTCCATAGATTCAATCAGAGAGGATGTGGTTTCACTTCTAATTTTACACAAATAGTTTCGGCTACACTACGGGCGACTGTAGAGTGGGGATGAATGGATGTACAGACGGATGGGTTGTAGGAGATATGAGTGTGTGTGTGTGTGTGTGTGTGTGTGTGTGTCTATCTGCCTCCATTCATGTCTACATTGACATTCTGTTTGTGCAAAAGCATAAAGTCTCATACATGCATGTTGTGTATATGCACTACACGTGTACACACAGCATCACGGTGTGTAATTTTCGTGTGGCTGGCTGTGTGTGCAGAATTCCTGACCCACTGCTTCTACAGCAAAGCAGTAATGAGCTGATTAGTCTGGGGATGTATTTAAAGCAGGTCACAGCAGTCTGGATTATTAACGGCAGACTGTACACACATGGGCATGTGATATACTGTATATGGTAGTGGCAGTAATTGTAACGGCAGTTGTAGTAGTTCAGGCGGCATTGCTGCTAGTTGTTAATGCTGTAGTTGTGTAGTTTTGTTAGTAAGCACGGCTGATATGTCTGTATCATATAATTTTGATAACTGTAACCATTTGGCTGTGGATACACACATATTTCCTAAATGCTTGATGGTAACCAAAACTCACATTCCACATACAAGTTTGATATGAGTGCCACGGTATGTCAGACCGCCACCAACATGGAAAACTGGCATTCATTCAAAATGCAATAGTGGATCAGATTTTGGCCACACCATTAAAGCTCATTTGAGATGACATGGACATACATCTGATGCACCTTCATCCTTATCTTTAAAATGTGGAATTATTCTCGATTCTCACTGCAGAATCATTTACCCCAAATGAAAGTGTGATGACAACATTCGTAGTGTGTGAGATGTAACAGCAGGTATAGTTCTACTGATTATTTGACCAGATTGCAGAAATAAAAATAAGCCTGAGTATATGACAACCTTGTACAACACAATGCAAAAATCTGTCATAAGTTTACTAAGGAGTAAGGAATATATCTATATGGTGATATCCCTGTATTGTTTTCCTTCTTTCATCCTGCTTTTTAGGTGGGGTCATTAACCATTAACCATCCAGTAGTGAGTGACATATCAGCACTGCCTGTGTCATTTTTAGTTGACCCCAAATCTGTGGTTTACGATTATCAAAGAAATACTGTATGTCAATGCAAAGCTAGTTCAGTACTGTACAGCTACAAATTTTTTGATTCACTGTTTTATTTTATGAATGTAGCTTGGTGGCTAACTATGAAAAAAGGTGATGACCCAACCTACAAAACTTGACTATGCAATTGATCTACTGTTTCTCCAAGTATGTTTGTCTCTATCCTAACTTTTTTCATTAGTGATACCTGATTAACTCTCAAGCCCACAAATTAGTCATTGAGTTCTGATTACTTACATAGACTTGTTGGCCGTTGAATTACACAAAATTCTGCATGCCATTTTGGGAACTGTAATGCCTTTTTTTCCTCCGGTACCACTAAAAATCAATCTATATATATAAGCAGTTTGTTAAGCAGTTGTGGCAAGTACAGTGACTAAACTGCTGGAACCAATAGCAATGTACAGAAGGACATTGTAAATGATGAGCCACCATTAGCGGTATTAAGGTGTAACTCCAGATGTGTATTAATCCCATTGTATTTTCCATATTAAGTCTAGCTATCTAGTTATCCTATAAATCATTACATCTGACAGTGTTTTTTAAAAACACTTTTTTTTCTTTTCAAGCAAAGGTTTAAAGGCCTCTCTGAGCTAGACTGCATTTATGGCAGTAATTGAGTAAAAAGGTGGGTAAACACACAGGTCAAAAGTTAAAGGCAAATATTGACCCACTGACTCAAGACCAGGAGGCTCGAGAAAACAGCTCCACAAAATGAGAAAGGTGAGTGAAGAAACTGCAAGACTTTACTCATGGAAAGTTTTTACTGCTGCTTCACAGAACAGCCTTCTTGGACCATTTTCACAGACAAAGAAAGTCACACCAAAGGTCCAACTCTCCCCGTTTCTATGTGGGCTTTACGCTTTCCAGCAATGATACAACAACTTCAAGTTCATTCCACAGAGTCAAGCAGGAGGAATTTGTTTCGGTTTGGATGAAAATTGCTCTGACATTTACAGCACCTAGCAGTGCCATGCACAATATAAAAACAACCGAGCCTGTGGACAGAACAAAGTGCAACAGTGCAGGAGTTCACAGGAGAAGAAACCAGTGTGGTTGATTTGTCTTAAACATGTTGTTTATCTGTATATCTGCTTCCTTGGACCTTCACAGGCTTGTTTTGTATTTCAATGCAGTCTTTAATGATGCAACAAACTCAACAATTACTTTCCAAAGTCCCTCTGTGTCCTTCAGCCTGCTGGCTAAGCCTTCCAGTTCCTTCTTAAGTTACAGTTTCATATCACTGACATCTGCACAGAAAAATTTGACCCTGGAAAAGCCTTTCAATCTCTGAGATTGGACAAAAAACCTTATTGCCTTTCATAGTAAATTACCTATATCAGAGAATGCATATCTTAGCTATATCTTCAACTGCTTGCTTTTGCTTCCATTCATTATGAATACTCTTGAGTTTCAGCCAAGCAACTATCACGATAAAGACCCCTGGGTGGAAATCTAAAGCAGAGGCCATTTTGGTTCTTCAATGACACGTAATGGAGGCCATTGAGTGGTCCCTGGACAGGAAACCAGGGGCCGTTGGGGGTCGTTGACAGGCGTCACTGACCCCTTTCTCCACTCATCTGGGGAGAAACCAGAGCCCTCCAGCTGACAACACAACATCTCCTCACATTCAGGCCCGGGCCAAAGATTTGGTGCTAATAGCTGAGGAATGATGATTGTCCCTGCGGTTAGGTTTCACAGAGGAGACGTTTGCGGACAAAGGACAGGGAGGGGAGAGTCAACTCAGTGTCAAATACTATGTGCATGTAAGTTCCTAGAGATAGAATCCACAGGTTTTTTTTGGAGGGGAATGTGCATTTTTCTTCCTTTGGCTCGTAGAAAACATCAGTGATACAACCTATATAAAGTCTTAAAGGCTCTAGGGACCCCAGACATCCTGGAGATTCCATATAATTAAAGTCAACTCTAATTATTTGCTTTAGGGCTTAGGCTTGTGATGTACCAATATACTGGATTTGAGACAACAAGCATCTGTGACCCCAGTGACACTGGTCACATACTTGTATCCTGAGGAATTACATCCACATTGGAATATTCCAGATCTCACAATGTAAGTGTAGCCAAGCCAACATTCATTGTACAGGAAGTGACGCTCCCTTTAGGTAGCAAGGTGGGTGTGAAGGTTTTGTTGGCGACAGTCACACATCAGAATGTTCATCTTTTTTACGAACTGTAACTGTGTAACCACACAGACACACATCGCATCTGCAGTCCAATTAGCAACTTGACGAGAAAGACACATTTTGGTCATCTCCACATCTCTATAAACTGCATGTGAATGCAGAGACATTTTTTAAAAAATAAAGCTAATAAAAAGCCAAATCCTTATCAGACAACAGCCAATGGGCTCTGACATTGCATTTTGGCTGCACTCAACCACCTTTGCTCTCCACACGGATTGTTTACCTGAATACAACCAAAGCCAACTCAAATATAATTGGTTAATAACATGGACCAAAAAAGAGGAATCAGAACGCTCCAGATGAATCCTGGCCCCATGCCTACAGACAATGCAACTTGATATCCTCTTTTATTAAATCTTTCCTGTCTAGAAAACATCCATGTCTGAGATTTGAAGCACACACTGTGATAACCCGTATCAAATCATTAGGGTTCATTTTTCAAACTCCATCCAGAGCCACAAAGAACATCATATAATTGTATGCACAACTGTATCATGGCTAAATTCTCCCTGCATGGCACCAGAATATCTTCTATGAGAACTTTCCATTTAGCACAGAGTGAGCTTAAGTAAACATGGCAACACCTGATGAGGTTTTTAAGTCAGTGCTCATGAGATCACGGCAGAGAAAGTAGCACAGACACCTTCCTAGATTAGTTTCCCTTTGAAACTTTTTTTGTCATTTGTTCAGTCTGCTGTGACCTCACTCGCTGATGTAATGTCTCCTCTATTTGTTTACTTAACTGCGTCTAATCTTGTGGACATTAATTAATTTCAACTCGGAAAATGTTTTGTAACCACAGTCGAGCTCTGCTTTGCTTGAATCTTGTAAGTTATGAATTCTGATGACACAACCGTCAAACGCCACAAGACCCACATACACAAACATCCCTCTCAGATAATGACATGTGCAGTGAATCAAGTGATCGAGTGACACTCAGATCCCTGTCCTCAAACACTCCCACAAACCCACCACAGACAGAGAGGGAGAGGCCTCCAGTCGAGTGAAAAGTCAAACTCCATCTCAGAATCAAACAAACAAAAAGATTTGCTTAAGACAAGCAAGACCAAACAGGATTAGTGTCGATTGCATAAAGCACCGACATAAAGGACACGAAGGAGTGACTTGTAAGTCACAGACAAAACTCTGCTTTACTTTTCAGACCACAGTTTGGAGTGAAGATGAAGATGTGGATGTAGGTCAATAGAGCCCATCTCTCTCTGTCTCTGTTTAAAAAGCATCCAGACCTTTCGTCCTTCCTACAACCACAAATATCTCATCATTTCTGCCAAGTCTTCCCTTGGCTCTCATCCGGCAGGCAAGCACAAACCTCGCCTCCCTCATTCCACCCCACCATCCATCTCTCCATCTTCCTCTTTCTCTGTCTGTTTTGTAAACCTCGTAACTACAACCACAGGGATTTTCATGTTTTTACAAGAAATGAAGTTTGACATGGCCCTCAAAGGTACGCTGAGCTCCATGACCCCATGTCCCTTGAAAGCTAGTCAAACCCCAGAAGAGCAAATTAAAAATGCATCGTCATTAATCTGAAGTGACGTCTGTTTTTTCTTTTTTTTTCTTTTCCAAGTTAAAGGAAGTTAAAGGTTTTTCTTTTTTTTTTCTTTTTTGAAGTTACAAGCTTTCCATCTCATCAGTCCATCTCCCTGGCAAAGCTCTATTACCACTAATCCTGCTGTCTGACTCAGGCCTGGGACCCTCTTCTCATGGATGGCCAACAGGGAGAAACCTCATCTGGGTACAGGCAACCAAAACCACAGTACGTTATGAAGGATGTGTGAAAACCTTGCAAATATCTGGGTTTGGAGTAATGAGAGGGAATCTGATGTATAGCACGGAAACATAAACGCTGTTCTTTGTTTTGTTCCCTTGCCCACTCCGTCTGTGCTCCTTTCCCTCAGATACATGTATTGGTGGATCTCTGTTTGTGTTGCTGGTACATGTAAGGAGCCGATGGTTGTATCAAACCTAATTTTTATTGGCTCAAGTCAAAAGCAAATACCAGTGTTCCAGCAGTCAAGCACTGCACACACACACACACATACACACACACACACACACACATACATACACACACACAGCTTTCTTTGTTTAAAGCTAAGGCAGCGTGCCTGGGGTGTAGAATTAAACTTGTTTAATCAACAAAGCTCTTTTTTTGTTTTTAGTTACATAAAATTGTCCACAGATCCTCATCCAGCATTTGAATGTGCGAGCACAGAGGTTTAATGTGCCGATATTCATGAAGTAGAGTCGGGAAGTAAATGCCAAAACATTTCAGTCACACTACAAATCAAGAGAAGACCTGATCTCTTGTTTTAACTCTTGTTTGCATCAACATGAAATATTAAGATGTAACTTGTGCAAAATGTGGCTGATACACAGAATATGAGTGATGAGAACTAGTTGGAATGAGACTAAGAGAGAGAAGATTGATTGTACTTGTCTTCAGTTGCGGGACATGCACACAAATGAAGTCACAACAGACAAAAAATGCACAAAAGTCAAGCCATAAGTGTCCTTTAATGGTTTTCCTGAAAGTAATCAGTGAACAATTACAACAATTTATCATAACTCTTTCAAAAATACCAGCTCAGACTAGCTCACACTACAATGCTCAGCAGTGATACCATTTACTAAAGAGGCCAGTCAAATCCATTAGGTTGTTAGGACAACAGATAAAAGGCCACAGGTCAGCAGGCTTTTGTCCCAGAGGACGACTCTGTGATGATTTACTATGAGGAAGCTGGAGAGTCTCATCTTGCATCTAGCAGAGACACATACAGAGTCTTAACCAGCATCAGACCACCCATTGTAAAGAAACAAACACTCACAAATAAGGCCACACTGTGAGAGATAACTGTGAAGCTTGAACATGACACTCACTGTATCAACAGGCTTGGAGGGGTCACACAGAGAGAGGGCTTGTCCCTAACACCTGTGTCGCAACAGAAAACATCCAGCCAAACAATGATCTGAATATGAAAGGCATTCTGGGAAAACACAGCTGAGTAACGAAGGGCTAAACCCCAGACAGACACTGACGTGATAGCTAAGAACCAAAAAACAAAATGAAGCCTTTACTGTGACTCTACAAACAACATAATATATCTCCAGTGCATCATTTGCAATAAGTTGGTATATATAACCATTATCACTGATTGCTGTTTCTTTCCTGCTGCAGAGAATATGATGGTATTGTATTGTATTGCACTGTGCTTGGTGTATGACTGCAGGAAGTCGAGGTTAGAGCCTGGATGTTGCAACAAATGTATTCCATATGCATATGCTGCCTGAATTAAGTAGGATATCCTTAAATATTCTACATTTATGATTTATTACATCACTCTTTATTATAACTATAATATTCCATTCAGTTGGATTCAGTGCTTCCCTCAAAAGAAAGCAGCAGCATTACAATCACCAACTATACATTTTTTTACACCAGAGGTGTGAACTCAAAGGACATTAATCACAAATCTTGTGACTCAAACTCAATTTGACAAAAATCCAAAAAGGAATTTTGTCTGCAACTGAACTTGGACTTAAGCTTTTTTACTTGGAATTACTTAATATGCTCCTTAGGCCAGAAGATTATGATGTTATTAAAACTGTTCAGGGAATCAACTCCTCTTTTTCCGGACCGGAGTCTAACAGCAGCCATCATGTTGCGCAAGAAGGAGGCATAGTCTGAAAACAACTCAACTACAGTAAAGTTGTAGACAGGACAGCAAAACAATAAACTGAAACAATATATAAATGACACTGTAAATCTCAGTAAAACAGAGGGGATGATCACCCTGTTGGTTCATCACTACAAGTGACCTCACCTGTTTTCACACTGTCGTTTTACACATTGTTAATAAAAAATATTGATGATAGACACTTTAAGATTAACTTGTTATTAGACAATAACTTGCTAACTATACTGAAGACTCAGATCCAAGTTACAGTGAGTTACATCAGAATGAGTTCAGTTTAAGGGCTTTGTGTAAACTACAAATGCATGTTGGTTAACTTTACTGTAAATTTGAAACTAAGTGGACCGTATTTGATTTTTAATGAAAGCAGTCTGCCTCATACATGTACTGTACATCAGCAAACTTGTACATCAGTCTAAGCCTAATATGCAATGAAACGTTCAATGTGTTTTTCTGTAATAGTGAAATGGAGAATACTACTCAAGGACTTTATTTTCCTCTTCACACCCTATCCAACATACCATTTATTGTGGCATTTCTGAAGTGCCATTATTAGGTGCTATTACCAGATGAATTACAGTCTATCTCCCAACACACATGCTAACTTCAATGACACTGTAAATGTACATACACTCCCACACACACACACACACACACATGCAGCTGCTGGTGCTTAAGCCTCCCATCTGTACATCTCAGACACTGATAGACCCCCATTACTTTAATATGAAAATTACAACCACATGAAATTTCTCCCATGGTTCAAACATACAGAGGCTGGCAACCGCACAGTATGGCAGCCTGTTGCTCCAGTTCTTTGTTTTTTTTCCTCCCCTCCCTCTACGGTAGATCAGGCACTTCAAGGTTTGCCAACCATAACACAGTTGGCACACAGCATTTGCCCTCCCATCACCGTGGTGCACGCAAACGTTGTTTCACGTCTTTCTTCTCTTTTTTCCTCATCATCTGTTTATTTTGGTTGTTCTTTTCTTTTCCGAATGGAAATTTTGAGGTCGATTGGTGTTGCCTGTTCCGGGCGAACAGTTCCGAGCACAAAGAGTAAGATGAGGGATGGGCGGAGGGTTGAAAAGAGACAGCAAGAAGTCGTGGGGGAAATTTCGATTTTTAACCGGCAGAGAGGGAGCTTCAAAACAGCTCCCATGTGTTCTTTATTTCAGCTGGGGTTTGATCGCAAATGGAGCGAGGCGAGAGCTGGCTAGACCCTCTACCCGACACACAAGTACTCTACACGCACACACATACACACACACATGAACAAGAAAGAAGTACATACTCTGCCCGCTATCCCCATCCACCAACCACATCCACTGACTACAAACCGATACAGAGCAGAGGACTGTACTTTCCCAGACCCCGCTGCCAGCTTGGACTTATTACATTACCTAGATTTGGTTTATGACAATACAACAAGACACTGAGGTTTCAAGGAATGCAGGACTGTCTTACAAAGCCATGAATATACACATACTTACAGCTTACAGTCATCCAGGGGAGGCAATTGAGAACACTTTCTCTTTTCCAGGAGCAATCTGCTTCACAATCAATCAGTTTCAGGCCTGGGAGCTGCCAGAAGACTGTTGGCCACAGAGCAGGGCTTCCTGCCTTGCTCAAGGGCAAACAATGCATCTGATGAGGGGGGGGAGAGAGCATTACTCATTTCTTCATTCTCCTGGCTGGTAAAAAGATTGAAAGGAGCCCCTCTGTGTCATACACAGAAGATGAATTTCTTGGCTGTGGCTATTAAAGGAAAAATCTGATTAATCACTACTTATTTTTTATACTTTTGGGCACCATGTCTGTCTGTAATGATGTGATGGTTGTTTATAACAGTAATCCGTTTTCCATTTTGTCCATTTTGCTAATTAAGTTTGGCTAACCTGTCTGACTATCGATTGATCAGTGTTCAGTTAATTTGGTCAATACGATGTTATTATCACAGATGGTAATAATGGCCAAAACTATTAAAGCTGCATTAATGCAAAACTCATTTGAGTTGTGTTTCTGGCCAGCTGACGCCTTTAAGTCCAATATTCACTCCCCTTTGAGCTTTGTTTTGCTTTCCACCAACTCCTGAGAAAAACATCTGGCTCTTTCAGCTTCTAAATGTTCCGCTATGCTGACCAGCCAATCGCTAACTTCGTCCGCCTGACTGTTCGGTGATGAACAGGGGGTTTATCAGAGATCTTTCAGTGAAAACAGCTGTCCTCTGCATCTGGAGGTATGTCCATTAGAACATTGCAATTGAAATAAAACAGCAATGCTGTGGTGTGTAAAGCCAAAACAATGGCTGAAAGGCGATAGAAGGCTCCAGTAGAGCTGAGGGGAACTATGGAGATGCATGATAATCCTCTTTGGGGGTTTTTGCCGCTACAGACACCTTTGACATTACAGGTAGCCATTGTGAAGCTTTAAAGTAAGACTCTGCTTGTAATACATCAGAATTATCATTTGACAGGGCTGATATATTATTCATAGTTACCAGTGTTTGACTTAACTGATCATTTGATCCCATTTCTGACATGACTTTTGTTCATAACCAACAGAGTCTGAATGCAAATGACCATTACTGATCTTTAATCAGACAGAGCATATGTTTTGTTTCTTACTGCTAGAAGGGAAGGCGGTCATGGAAACAAGCATATTACAGATAAACACAGGAGGTGAAGCCCTCCTCTGTTTGTTCTGCTGTAAACATGAAAGCACTTTCATGCTGGTGGAATGCAGCGGCCTTGTGTTTTCTTGAGTGCATGTGTGCACTTTCATGTATGAATGTGTACAGAGCTCTATGCCTGTTTATCCTCACCCTTGCATGTGTCAGCACTATTGCTCAACCTTGACGTATCAGCCATATCACTGTGTTATGTTTCGGTGAGCAAAGTGAGCCCGCTCGCTGCCATTTGTAGCGCAAATGTTGTTGCAGTAACAGGCGGGACGTACAGCTATTCTAATCTTGGCTGCTGATGGGAGATGTTCGACTGCAGCCAAGCTCTCAAACCCACCGAGTGAAGAAACAGGCTGACCGTGGTTAACATCATCCAGCCAAAGTTCTGCCTGTCAATTTAAATAAATGGTTTTCTTCAGGTTTCTTTCGTTTATTGCGGTGAACACATATCTAGCATTCAAGGCATATGGTTGTAAAGAGAGTATACATAAAAACAAAGCTCATAAATCCATGTGTGCGAGCCTGAGAACGGGGTTGAAGGTGCATTTTTCAACATCAGCTTGTTACTTTTGTGCCACTTATGTGGTGAAACAATTAAAATGACCTGTCTGTAATTTTTTTGGGTGATCTGACCTCTTGTGGCTTTGTGAATAATGATCGTTGTATCCCAGAAGTACAGGTGGAAGTAGCATGAGGGCTCCACAGTGAATGTTTGGATCCACTATCACAAAGCATTGTGATAGTCCGTCCACATCCTGCCTCAACTCAACAATTAATGTTCTTTTAACAATAACATAATGTTCCCCCAACCTTAACCACATAGTTCTATTTGCCTAACCACACTGAAACTATAAGCAGCACATCAGGAAGCACAGTTTGTTTTGGTCACCTAAGTAGGTAGGGTGGAGGACTTGTTGGCGGGGAAGTTGTTCACTTAAATGAGGCACCATCTTGATATCCAGTAATACATCCTTGGTGTAAACACAGAACTGTGTCCCGAAGCATGCTACGTGATGTCTTGCCCAAGACAGAACTTTCCAAAAATCACTGAACACGTACCGCTACACTCTTTGATTTGGAATATGAGCAATGGATCTGCTGTAAAAAATGTTATAAACTCTGCTGGAGAGCTGTAACAATGAGCAACCTGTGGCCTTCCAGTCTAGACGAACTGTAACAGGTTCCCTCGTGACTGTGATTATGCTCTTAATCTCACAGAAAATGTCAATGATCTGTGCTAAATACCTTGACCTGTAGCCTTGGAGCACAGGCACATGGAAACATGCACCCATGCAGCGTGCCGATCGGCAATTTGGTTTCAGTTTCAGACACAGGAAGAAGCGCAGTATAACAGATTACTGGGATATTCATCGATCAAGCCGTTAGATTGCTCCCCAGGTTCTTACACGCTGTTCAAATCCACACACACACACACACACACAGTGTTTAAATCGAGTCAGATCCTCGCTTGGGGAGAGCTAACGGCAGACCAGATGTGGGGGTTTTAATGTTGGAACAACTTCTATAGGAGCGACCTGCTTCACCCAGAGCACCTTCAACACCTCATCAGCAGCACTAGAGCCACCAAAGTGAAACAGTCAAATCCCTTGTTTGAGGATTAATTTAAGCTTCACTACAGCGAGAGTAGGCATCAAAGGTGGAGCGCAGTGCACTCAGTGTTTGATAGCATGACTGCCAAACCTTTGGATGTTTTATCTTTCTTAAAGTTTGGCAGTTCTGCTGTCTGGCGATGATGTTTGTTAACATTGCTATGGTAATGTTGGACATAACAATTATTATCATAACGGGAGTCATGATGAGGGAATTTCCACTGCAGGAGAATGTGTGTGTGTGTGTGTGTGTGTGGGGGGGTGGGGTGGGGGGGGGTGGAGGAGATGCAAGCAGATATGGCAGAGATATCTGTGTGATGATAGCGGTGGTTTGGACTGAATCATCATGCAGGTTGGTACGGCCAAGAAGTCGCTCTCTCATTTCTCTCCTTCACCCATGTTGGCTCTCCTCCATGTCTCTCTTTTCTCTTTCCCCTCACGGCTTTACCTTATGGGAAATGTTCCTGTTCTTCATTTCCTGACCCAGATACTTTGTGTTTAGAAAAGTGAATGACTTTATAAAAATAAATAAAACTCTTTCAATGAAAATAAAGATTGGATAACTGACAAGACCTGGAGTAAACTGCAGTCCTTCACACAGTTGCAGTTTGCATGAAGGACGGAGGAGTTTTGTATTGCCATGCCAGACAATTAAAAATCAGATTAAACAGTTGTGCTTGGAGTGTCTGAATGTGCATGTGTGCATCACCTTTTTAATCTTTACTGTAAAGCTCACTGAGGTTTAGCTTGTGAACAAATTGTTGCCTTTTAATGGTTTGTTTTAGGCTGTTTTCTTGCATGCTGTCAAACTATTCATATTCAAATCTTTGGGTAGTCTTGAGACTTAAAGATTTCAGTAAATACATCAGGAGAGATACATGCATACATATAAAGCAGTGGCATATGCAATTGGAAAACATGAACATTTTAATTTCAAACACCTTGCAGCAATGTGACTGGATGTATTTTTAGCACAACCACAACGGGAAACAAAGCCAAAACCAAGACTGTTGATTAACTCAAACCATAATGAGGTTTCATAATATCAGACATACAAAGCTCACGTCAGCCCTCAGATATGAATCATTGCTGTTTTTGTCAGTCTGTATATCTGCTCTCACTGAAATAACTGTTTTACTTCTTTATTCTTTGTCCAGCTTTAATTGTTGGGAAATACTAATGCTTGAATAAATTGTGCAATGGTCCATACCAATTTCTGACTCTGCTTGAGGTTCTGTTTCTCATGCACCACGCCAGCACTCTGTGTATCCTACTGTGAAGAGATATTTGCCAATATGTCATCATCGATGTAACAACATGAAAATCCTTAATATTTATTGTACTGTGTGATTTAAAGTGGCTCTTATTCTGTTCCTGATCTAATGAGTCGGAGCTGCAGACAGTTTCTGCCAAACATTTCTGAGAATGAGTTCCAAAACAAACCCGTGCAGACGCT
>CM053989.1:21053430-21255882 GCA_028641955.1 Protonibea diacanthus
TTCCCATTCATTTGAGTGGGGGAAGTGCGTTGCACTTGAAGCGACCTGCATCGGAGAAGTTCAGCCGGATCCAACTTTAGGAAAAAATGCAGCTCGATGTCACACTCCGGCCGCCAATCAGACGCTGAGATCAGGCAAACCCTCCACAGTCAGCCTGAAATGTCTCTGAAACTGAGACTATCCAGGTGGATCTATTGACTAAACTCTGATACTCTACCTGTTGTGTTCTGTTACATTCACAAATGGACACACCCCGACAGTCCCCCTCACCCCCACACGCTGCTGCACCACCCTGCAGCGAATGAACTCACTTGTCCCAAAGTCCGTATTAGACACAGCATTCAGGTCTGATCATAACAGAGTTCACTTGCACGTGAACAGGTTGTGCCGTGAACACGGTCATATAAAACCTTAGTGAGGTACAGACTACTTGTAGGCCAAGGAGAAAAGTTGCATTTGTATCATCAAGTCTCGTTTTGTGACCCTGCCTCTTTGGCGCAAAGGTTTACGTCACAGATTAAACTGGCGCAAAAGAGTCTCATGGTTTTACTTTACCCCAGAGATGAATACAATTAAATAACACAAAGTCTTCATCATCACTAGAAAGAATTTACTTAGCTCTCTGTATGTAACTTGTGGTCAAGTGATAACAGCTGGTAGTACTGAAGGGTTGAAGTGAGATCTTCTACTTGTATATAATATGATGTAATCTTATCTGTAGAGAATGTGCTACAAAACAGATTCCTTCATAAACAAAAAAAAAATGGTTCATACATGTCTGGTATTTAGTAAGTAGAATATTAAGCTAATAAATGTCAGACTAACCACACCACACACCCCTTTACCTCTCCCCCACTTCCTTACAGTTGTGGAAAGATCTGAACTGCAGCTCTCAGGTTAAAAATATGGACAGAAAGGGGAGGCGAGCGGTGTAAAAAAAAAGGGAGGCCACTCTTTATGAGGCTCAACTGTATTGACTGTGGCACACATGGTGACTGCGGGGGTCGGAGGGTATTCTGTCACACACACCTAAATTTAAGCCATTCCCAGAGGCCAGGCCAAACAAAGCTTCAGGAAAAAGGCCCCAGCTCTGCTACAGTGGGCCGGCACAGTGCCGCTAGCCTGAAAAACAACAGGAAACACATGTGGAGGTTTTTGATACAGGGAGGGATGGCGGGCCTGCAGAGCAGCCAGGAACCAGGATCCCAGGACTGAGACCCAGCCTGACCCTGCCGGTTCCCACTGACACTTCCTTATCCGCTACATTGGGCCAAAGGTCGGGGCAGAGGGACGAGCAGCAGATATCGGTGCTGAGCTCAGCCACAGGAAGCAGCCTGGGCACAGAGCAAGGGATGGAAGGAGTGAGAGGAAAGGATGATGGATGTTTTTGTCCTATCTAGGTCAAGGGCCTTCTGTGGCGTTGTCATGCTTACATAACAGATAAACACAGCCTTAACTTTTAATGCTCTTGCAAAGCTATTCCTGCATTATAGATCAAAACAGTACATCAATATATCTTGATATTTATATACAAAGATAACAGTTGTAACAGCCAGCTGGTATGAAAGAGCACCACCTGTGTCTCATATTGGAAGCTGAGGTGGGCGACGGTCATTCAGCCATGTTTGTTTTGGGAGTGAGGCCTCATTTATAGAGAGTGGGATTACTGAATGACTGGACCAGAGGCTGGAAATGGGGTGTCAGCTGAGATGTGTATGAAGCCTTGTCATCTTCCAGCTCATACACAGGAGATGGATCACGAGAATGCCCCCAACGCTTTTTCTCATCCTCATCATCATCATTATCATCAACCTTACTGTCATGTCCTTTTCTGTTCTCTGTCATTGTTCAGTGAGTCAGACAGAAAAGCGAGGCAGAGTTTAGTTCCAGCACAGCCAAAGCCAAGAGCTTAACGGCAGGAAGTGATACCAGTTTATAAATCTGACAAACATGCATAGAGAAATGTGCGATCTTTAAACTCAGCTGTCAAAATCAAAATGAGAAAAGTACTGAGTTGATAAGTTGTTTATACATAGAGCTCGGCCATCTTCAATTACTTTGCACTCACAGATAAGACCTTTGCTGGACTATCAGGCCACATTACAGGCCCTTACCACTACAGGACCGTCCACCGGATTCCACAAACTTTACGGATGCATTTCTCAAGGTAAATGTCAGCATCGCTCTGGAGGTGCTACTAAATCCAAGTTCCAGGTGCTCTTGGGGGAAAGGAATGCAACAGCTCATTTACAACACTGCAAACACAGCAATACGTAACACACAGCATGTGTTTAGCAGTGAGAGGAAGTATGTTTCGATATGCAGGTGATATTCTGATTCTGTTCGGGAACATGCTTGTTTAAAATAAAATTCCCTAACGGTCGGGTATTGTTGGTATTTTCATGAAACATCCCCACTGGTCTGATGATATGGAGCAGAGAGAGAGAGAGAGTAGGCCTGGCAGCTACTGGTGCATCTTACAGGGCAGCTGATCTGTCCTATGGGATGCAGCCAGCCCTGGAGAGCTGGTCAGCGGGGTGGAAGGTGGTCTGGCGCCAGGTTTCAGGTTCTCTCTGCTCCATTTTATCGACCCCCTACTGTGAGTGGGGCCCTCACATTAACATAATGATATTGATGTTTAAAAGACATTATGTTTGCCCTGGTGTCACCTTTTGCAGCAGTGTATATGCAAAGCAGTGTCATATTTTCATTTCACAGTGGACAGAACCTCAAACCAGAGTCTTATGTTTTCTAAAAAAAAGTACAGGATATGGGAGGCTCCATGTTGTTAAAAGTCCAGCAGTGAAAAAAGGCCTAATAGAGGCTAAGCTGACAGAACCAGATGGTTTGTTACACAGAACCAATGACAGAAGTCGACGCTGGAAACTGTTGAACCATCTGTATATCACTATCTGTCACAGGCAAATCAGAACAACAGTCCATCAAAATTTTACTTTAATGTCAGTCAGAGAAAGAGTGAAAACATCTTTTCTACCAAGAAAAACTTTCAGTGCCGCTCTTTGCTCTTCTTTCAGTGATGAAATACTCAGTTATGATACTAATACTAGTAGGATTTATGTTAACCTCAGCCACCATTGTTGTTTTTAAGCAAGAGGCATCTGTTTGATCGGACCTATGAAGCCTTATAAAAAGCTCTGCAGTGCTGTTCGGGCATTAAATCATTTCACTGAATCATGTATGTATGGTTGCAGTTGTTGTGGTTTGAAATGTGAATATTGTATCATCTGTGTGCCAATCTGTTCTCTGTCCAAGAAACTAAATCTACATTTTTAGGGGTAGTGCAAAATAATCCAGAGCTCTGGGCCATATTTTTAATGCTTTTTCTTTTCTTTTCTTTTCTTTTGTTGAATTCATGGAAGGAATGAAGACAATACAGGTATGTATTCAAATTCAAAGTTTTTTTTTGATTTTCTGTTTGTGAAGAGCCCTAGACTTTCTTGTGTCTCCTCCTGCTATGTAACCAAACACAGTTGTGTTTGACTGACATTTTGACACTTCCATATCAACCAGTGACTCATATTTCATGTTAAATACCCCATATTTACTACAGTCCTTGCTCCCTTTGATGAATCACACTACAGTGTGTTACCACTGCAGCCACCCAATTTCCCCGCAGGATCATTAAAGTTTCATCTCATCGTCAAAACAAACACCATTTCCCTCCATGCTGCGCCATTGGCACATTTAAGTCTTCCTGTGTAAACTTTTGTGTTGTACGTGTTGACAGAATCTTGCATCAGAGTCCCGTGAAAAAATCCCACACCTCTAAGATCCAAATCATGCAGCACTCCTCATAGCTAAAAGTTTTATTTCTCAGGGATTAGATCAGCATTGTCTCCTGTCAGGACACGCTGGTGCAATTATCTATCGCATCCAGAGTCAACATAAAGAGAGATGGAGGGCAGTTTAAGTTTGCGGTTCTCGGGTGTGATCCTGACGTGCAGGGACGGACTGGCAAAAAGATGAGGAATGTGATCTAGTAACACATGGATGAACCAACACACGTGAACCTGCACTTGCACCTACAAGCTTTTAATATCCTTAAGATAATCAGCACAGGAAACTCTTGAATCGCTGAGAGCTGTTTATTTAAAAGAATCAATCACTTAGATGCATGTTCAAACCACGGGATTTTTGAGAGATTAAAGGAGTTAGAATGAATTTCTTTCTCATTTGCTCTCCGTCCTCATTCGGCACAGAGCTCACAGGCGAAGCTATTGCGATGGTAATGAAAATAAATACAGGCCTTGGGAATCCATGTCCATTCCAAAAACCATTCATCTATGAAGCAACCTCATTCTTATATAAGAGTCCCTATTTGGATTCGGTTCACATCACAGTTTATTTAACTTGATTTCCCTAAATAAGGTCCTGATTGGGTTGCATAAGGGACTCTGGGTCCTCATTGGAAAGGGGGTGGGGGTTACGGGACGAGTAAGAAGATGGAAGGGGTGATTGGGAGGAGGAAGAGAGAGTGAAAGACTAATGACAGGGGTGCTTCACGTTCAAGTTTCAACTTTATTTGTCCAAGAAGGGAGTTGGTTTGGCAGCGAGAAGTTACACTGACATTACATAAATATATAAGCCAGTTGCTGATGTAAGGTGCTGAAAACAAGAACTGTAAGACAAATCACGGCTGTCCGCAGCATCATTGACATTTTCCTCATCATCAACCACATTAATCCATAATCTAGCCAGAATCAAAGCCTTCCTCCTTTTCCAAGTAAAGAGCCATCACACCTGTTTGTCTCAGCTGTAGAGCACCTGTACTGTTTAACAGAACGCTGTATTACATGTTATACGTACAGCAAAGGGCACAGTCGGGCTTTATTCTTCCAGATACTGTGCAAAAATCATGAACAATTCAATGATACAGTTGATCAAGGGTCATCAATGCTACCTGTTAACAAAGATAATTCCGCTGCTGTGAGCATTGAGATCCACAAAACTTCACTGCTGATAAGGGCCAACTAGCTCCATTGGTGCATGATATAACAAAAAACTACAAACTACTGTCAGTCATAGCCTGTCAAATGAAAGACTGACTTTCCAATGATCCAATGATGGCCATAAAAAGAACATTATGTAACCTTTAAAAAAAAGACAGACCACATTCAATATTATACAGATGAAGCTTTGAATTATTTAGAAATAAAGCACACTTTTGCTACTACAGCCTTTTGTTTGGTCTGGTATGACCACTTGTGGTCGCTAATGTGAGCTAATAGCAAAATTAGGATACATAATACAGTATCATTTAAATCACTGTCTTAGCTCACTGACTTTATGACTCTTATGTCATTGTGCTGTTGTTACACCATTTTATCATGTAATTGCCACTGTAGCCGCTGCCATGATTACATGACATTACATTTATTTGGCTGACATTTAATTGCAGTTAAGCATGTTGAATCATACAAGTACTACACATCAACTTCATCAAATATCCTACTTTCAGAGACAATAAGCCATCCATTATCTGTGAGCACTTATCTTCATCAGGGTCACGGGGTGACTGGAGCCTATCCTAGCCTATACAAGTTGCCAGTTAATCACAGGGCGCATAGAGACAGATGACCATTCACACTCACGTTCACACCTACCGACAATTTAGAGTCACCAATTAACCTGCTGAGTGCATGTCTTTGGACTGTGGGAGGAACGACCTGGAAAGAACCCCAAAAAAAAAAACAGTGTGCAGTCTAAACTGTTTCACGATGATTGTGCAGCTGCTGTATGTGTAATAGTCTATAATTAAACACTAATAAGCCGGAAAAGGCTTCTTTGTATCATAGCTGGCAAGCACAAGTATGTGACAGATGTTGAACTTTTTATTTTTGTGACACATTTTTAATTTTCTTCAGTCCAGCACAAGATGTGTGTTTTTAAATACATCCGCTCAGCAGGCCAGACTGTAGAAAACAGATGTTTTCAGATGCGTTCACATTATTGTGGACATGGTTTTAGTTTGTTTTCAGCCTGTCTGCTGTGTAGCTTGAGTCACTTGTGCTGTGATACTTACTCCCACATATCCCACTATCTTCTCTGGAGGAATTGCTCTGCCATTGCCAAATCGCCAATGCCATTATCAGCAAGTATAAAAGATCACTTCTGATTCATGTAAGTCTAAAAGGTCAGTTCATCTGGGTCTAAGTAAGATAAACATTTCTTTCCTCTTTTTGCACATCATTTCAGTATTGCAATCCAATGTCAGCCAATTATATTTTGTAAATTGTTCCAGGATGAAATAGCACGTTAACCAATAATGTTGAACTCCATCAGCACTTGAAACTGATAAAATAAAACAGTTGAATGCAAGAGTTGAATTGGACTCTTGAATCTTAAAAAAGCATGTCCAGGAATTTGGCAATATCTGACTCAAGGTATTTCTAATGGTTTTGAGAGCAGGATAATGACCCATCATCTGCTTTCGCAAGACAGTTTCGATTTTACAAGGTTATCCATTTAGTTATTTCATAGTGCATCTGCACCTGAGCAAAATATAATATCTTAAACAAGCTTCTCGTGGCAAACACTGACAGGAAATGACAAGAAACTGGAGACTTAGAAAAGGCCTTCCCATGACTTGCTTGTATCACAGAATATTTTTGCAGATATTTGGCCCAAAAACCTTTGTGGTTGGTACGTCCAAAATAAATTTGGGGCTGCAGCGGAGTGAAATAAAAACCAAACGAACTAGTCTGATGATTTATTCAGAAAGATTTTTGAGAGACAGGACACATTTCACACACCGCAGACACAAGAACTGTTCCGTTGATAAAAAAGGTGCACACACATTTCCACATAGAGCGACCTCACGACCCAGAAAAGCACCATCGGCACACAAAATCCCAGACACATACAGACAGGTGTGTGTGGGGGGAGTGTGAGAATCCCAGCTAGTGTGAAGACAATGGTGAGAGATCGCTAACACCAGAGGCTTAATGTATAGTTTCCAAGGTCAAGCTTTTTCTCCCACACGTCTTGTCTGGTGAATAAGCCTCTGTGCGACGCGGCAGTCCATCCGAAAGACCCATCCGGATGCCGGCAAGATTACCGCGGGGATATTGCGGGTGAATTCCTGAGTGGCCGCTGTGACATTTTAGGATTAGTCATGATGGCTGAAAGCATGAGCGCCTGTTAATTGCATTATCAATGGATGGTACTGTCCGTTCTGGTCGCCCACTCATATTTGAGGAATTCTCTCTTCCTCTCTTCCCAATTCTCTGTCCTTGTGGTTCCTCTCTATTCATCGGGTTGGGACTCGGCCTACTATCACCTCCAAAAACACAAAAAATCTGAGGTTCTAGCAAACATTTCAGATTTGAATTTATGACCTTTGGATCATGAATCTGGCTCTAAATTGGCTTTCACAATGTTCATCCTTTGTATTTGATCCAGTACATTTCTCTATATATGTAAGTTCAGATAGAGCTGGAGTCCTAATCCTTTAGGGGAACACTGTATGGAGATGGGAGGTGATGGACAGTGAGAACTATGTGGACTATGAGATCCCCCTCTAAGCCCCAGTGATTGTGGGATAAGACAAAGGTCTGCTGAGGCATCTTAGTGGAGTGCGAGGAAGCATGTTAAAACTAAAAAAAAAAAAAAAACCTCATCTTCTTCCCCTTCTCAACATCTGCAGCCACTCACAGTTTCCATGTTCAAGCTTGATGAGCCACAACACATGTTGGGTCTGAGTGAATAGTTTTCAAGCACACACACACACACGCACAGCGAATCAGGGGCGACAGTGATGGTGTGTGTGTGTGTCTGTGTTTGTGTACACTAGAGGCAGGGGAGAGATGTTCTTGGCCAAGACACAATCAGGAATCAGACGTCTTTCTCTGCCAAGGACAAGTTTAACTCTATTCTGCTTATTTTTGGCAGCAGTGGCCAGAGTAAATCACAGCGCTGCTTTATTGGCAATTGCTGAGAAGCTGCCACGGGCTGCAGCCCAGCTCCGATCCACTCACTATGTCAACAAGACTCCATACCGTTTAGGGGTCAGAGGTCACATTGCTGTACAACTCCCAGCCAGTGGAGGGGCACAGAAAGAGAAGAGCAACAGTTACACACTGGAAAACAATTTTTCAAATGTCTGAAAAAAGAAAAAAAAAAGTGAGACAGCTGCCCCTCTTCTCAGTCACAGACTGAAGAGGAATGTACAGTAACCCTAGACTATGATTTAAGGAGGATCCTGACAGAGAGAAATTCACAACATTTCTCGAGGCTTTCATAGAAGCTTTCATTGTGTTGTGTAAGTGTAACTAAACGGAAACGACTGATTAAAATGTCTTTTTTTGGCATGTGCGTGTGGGGAGGGGGTTCAAGGGTCCCCATTTAAGGGATAGCTTGACATTAGAGCTACATGAGTATACTGATAACTCTCTCACCTCTGTCCATTAAATATGAAACTTCCACTGGTTAGAAATACATTCCACTTGTTGTGGGGTTTTGGCTGGATTATTTCTTGGGCAGAAGCTGTCTCCAGCTCCATGGCAACCTCAAGGTGACAAGACTCGAGGAAATCACTGCTCCTTGCAACAGTCAAACACAACTTGTACAAACCACAATATGTTGTGCTGGTGGACATTTTACCAGCACACCTCTTCCTCTTTCCTGTCTTAAGTCAAGCTAAGATACTGTAAGATAACCGTCTGCTAGCTGTAGCTTTGTACTCAACCTTCTTAAACAATAATAATGTGTAAAGATCTGTTGCAGTTTTACCAAACCAGCATCTTTGTTTCTATCCTTGATAGAAAGTTTCTCTCTTGAATGACTCTTTCCAGCTTTTTGATTGGAAGCCTCCACCCACTGAATGGAAACACATGCATGTGAGTTAATGTGACAAATTTAAAGACGCAGGAGAAAAAACTCATACACGAATCGTTCTGGAACATGTGGTGACTACCACAGAAGAAAGAGTACACGGAAAGTTTCGTGTTGATAATGGTTCTTGGCCAAGTTATGTAAGGCATGGAGCAAGTTCAGACTGCCTTGTTCACAGTTTAGGGTCCTGGCTTGGAGGGGTTATGGGGTTATGGGGGGTAAGAGGGGTACAACCATGTTGGTGCCTCTCCAGTGATTATGGTATCATTACAGGAGGATTAGTCAGACGATCATCCAGGAGGATACACTAAAGACAGCTGTGGTGTGTAGGGTGGTCCGGCGGTCCTGGGAAATGCAGCCCGATCTTACAGAAATGTAGAACAAAACAGGCAATAATGTCATTTAGTGTGAGAAAAGACTAAACTTACTTCTAGCTCAGAAACAGTGTTGTGTCTGGGACTGAGACATGTGGTTTGCGGGCCATCCTGAACTACCCTCACTAGAGGAGTCAAATCTGCAATGTCACCCCTGTAATCGATGCAAAGCTGTATCCAAACCTGCTCCCCGGGGAGAACTGGGCAACCGCTGCCTGTGTCACTGTGTGTCTGTTTGTCTGGTATGTATGTGTATGTGATGAGGAACGTGAGAATGTTTAGTGGAAACCCACAGGTTCAGACTCACAGACCAGAGGGGTAGAACACACAGCAGACCAGACTTCACTACACTGTGACATACTCAAATAGAGAAGTTACACTGACCAGACCAATGTAGTAGACTTGGGGCACCGTTGCACATTGACTGGTCTGTTGGCAATTTTTATTTCCAATGTTGTACTTACGTTGTTTTGGTTTGTAAATGTCAAAGGGAGAAGCACTCCAAAAGAACCTGGACATGAAGTTCCTCAGACTCTATTTTACTTTTCTTTGACTTAAGAGACCCATGAAATACTTACCTGCTTACTCACATACTTACCGATTAATCAGTTTAAAAAAAAATAAACTTAAAGACTATAAGCAGGGAGAAAGCCAGTGTTAAATTCCAGCTGATGTGTTTTAAAACAATAATTTTGTGTCTTCACTGTCCTCAATATGCACTTGATACATGCATGATGTCATGCTAAAAGGCTGAGGCTAATGTTACATGTCTCAGGCAAAAAGTCAAGCTCCTCACTAGATGTTATGGAACTTTCCCACCAGTTCAGTCTAGAAGCTTCCTGGCTAAGATACTTATATTTTTGTGTGACGAAGAGCAGGACAGAGCTGCTAACATTTACATAAACTCTGATACAGTCCAGGATCTCAACTGTGAACGTGAACGCTGTGATAATTTTGACATAACGAACTATTAACCACAAAAAATAAAATGTCGCTTGCTAATAATTTACCCCTTGGCCTTGGAAGTAGGTTAATCGTTTAGTACTGTAGGGCATAACATGCATTAGCCAGACATGCTAGTGTCTGCGGCTAAGAAACTCACTGTTTAATACATTTACACTTTTGCACAAGGAAAGGCAAAAAAAACAAACTGCTCTCAATATACCTCTATTACTTCAACAGAAATCCAAAGCTCAACAGACCAGGCATGTGTAGCTGGTCAATGGGCAGTCACTTCAGGTGAGGGGTGTCATGAATGGTCAATTTTAAATTTTACAGAAGTAGTTGTGGCAGAGCTGATTGCATTACAGAAAATGTGTTGCTTTTGTTGTTTTGTGTGTCTGCTATGCTATGCAGCAGCAGCTAGTCATGAAACTCTGAATGAAGACACTATTTTTGGCCATTTGAATGAGATCTGTGTCCTTGAACGCAGCTCCAACATTACAGAACTCAGAGTCTCAAAATCAATCATAATCACACACATGCACACACACATTAGATCCTAAGTGTGATACACGACTGATTGAGAGGAAGGATGAATAACAGCCTTGTGTTTGACGTCACCCGGTCGACCTTGAAAGGGGCCAAATAGGCCTCCATTCATGATCTCTAATCATAGACCTGTTGCTTAGCGACTGCAACAAAAACACAACTGTTGCGGAACAAATTAGTCGATGTGATTCAGTGAAAATTCATAAAAGAAGACATGAAGCGCTGGATGGCAAAGGTCTGAGTCATGAGTGTCGTCATGCTGCAGTGAAGAGCTTAAACACAATGCACGGACACACACACAGAAGTGGTCTCATTAGCATACAAAATCAATTATCCGCACACTTTAACATGCTTGAATATGCATGCAACACACTTCTATACATTTTCACACATATTCTCTCTCTCTCTCTCTCTCACACACACACACACACACACACATTCTCTGTATACTATGGCCTGTACAACTCCCTGTGGATGAAATCCCTTTATTAGTGGCCAGTAGCCGCTGGCTGGCTTTAAACCTGGCAGCGTCTGCCTGGGCCCCAGAGAGAGCGGCGAGCCATCTATAAATGTGATGATTGTTGCCCTGCGTTTTCCCCTGCGCTGTGTAAAAACCAGCCAGTGACCTCCCTGCTTCCCATACTGGCACCAGTCTCAGCATCCCACTGGCCCCACAATGGCTCCCGCAACAGAGCCGCGAGCTCCAGTCATCTGCACTTAACTGTAATCTCAGCGACATTATTGGGAATTCAATAAAAATAACAGCCGCTGAATCTTTCACTCAAATTATAGGGTTGAGTGTGGGGCAGATTAAGGAGGGGTAGGAGGGTTGGAGGGGTATGGTGTAGGGGTCTTAAGGAGTAAAAATAAGGCGGTGGGAGTGTGTGTGTGTGTGTGTGTAGGGGGGGTACAGGCTGAACCCTGAGTTATGACTACAAACTGACCGCTAATGGACCAAACTCACACTCCTCTGTGATTTGTGAGGGGCGAGGGGTCACTCCACAATTCTTTGTCCCTGCTCTGAATCCAAGAACCTCGCAACACAAACCATTTATTTTCTCCATTCTTCAGTTACTTCCTCAATCCACTAACGTTTTCAATCTGGGGTTCACGATCCCCAAAGGAGTCACAAGATGATTCATGGAGTGTGAAAACAAGGATCTTGAATTCACAGCTACACAGCTGTGTGATAAATGATGTTTTTTCCGTATGAAATTAGTGTTTTGGAGCTTTTAATGTTCTGAAATTAATCAAATTAAACCTCAAAAGGGGAATATCAGATTTGGTGTTGTAAAGTCACACAATGTTCACACCCACAGCAAACGGCTGTGAGTCAGGCTGATGTATGGCTTTGATTAGGACCAATTTTGGCCTGACTAGAAACACAGGCCTACTGGCGACTGTCCAGTATCTGATTTGGGTTTCGTTTCAATAGTTTTGGCCATAATTTCTGTCAGTAATGATAACACTGTACTCACAAAGTAATTGCTAAGATCTGTGAAGAAGTAACATTGCTATAACAACAACGGGGGAAGTACTTCTGTCTCACATTCATCTGATGCAATAGATATGCTTTTCTTCTAATCAATACTGCCACGTTAATTCAACAGTGCAGGCACACACTAGTCCGACACTTCTTGTGAGTCATAAGTTGCGCTTTGGTTTTAAAGGATGAGCAGCATAAAGCTTGTGACTGAGCCTCTAGCCCAACGGTGGGCCTCATCCTGAGGTCCGGGGATGTGGGACTCCCAACGGGCCAACCCAGGGAGGGTGTTTAATGGCTGGGTGGAGGCCTGAATCCTCGAAGTCTGTCCAGAAGAAAAAGTTACAGCTGCTCAATTGGGAGACATAACGTCAGATGAGTTCAAATTGTAATGATCCCCGTGAGGGACCCTGGGTAGCTGTGGAGCCAATGGTCATAAGCTACAAAACGATTAAGAATGGAGCAGAAGATATTAAATTATTATATTATAATGTATTTAAAGAACTATAGGACTGAAGATCAAGTAAATGCATGTATATACGACAAATATAAGACCTGCAGAGCTGCTTATGCACATTACCACAGCACTATATCCACTGAGTCCATGCAAGTGTGCTCAGTGACGCCATCTCTCCTCCCTCCCTGTTTGACAAGAAGCCAACGACTCAGTACAACCAGCTGTTTCTTATTTTTCTTCTGCCCCCGCACACCCCCATCCCCTCCTTCAGTCTCTCCTCCATCAACACTCCCTCCATCCAAACATCCCCTCCACATGGGAGCCGCAGAGAGCCTACCTGATATCCACATCTCACACATATGCACGTACAGGAAGGGTGGAGGGATGGAGATCACATATGATTGGTCTTTACCATTCTTGGTTTGGTTGGCTCGTGCCCTGCACACACAATGCCCCCTCCTCCATACAATATATTCCTGTGTTTGCAGTGTAAAAGATGGATTTTAGGGATTTGCGAGCGTGTTCATAATCTCATATAGAGACTGTTTTTTTTTTTTAAAGTGCGCACACTCTCTACGCTCTAGTAGGTGTTCGCAGTTAGCGTCTACAGTGACAGCGTTGTGAGGGTCCTCACACACACACACAAACACATACAAACTGTCAATTAAGTCCTGACATGAAAAACTGTACTTAGCGCTGTTTTCCTGTAGTTTGTTGAGTAAACAGCGCAGCTAAATAAGCATCAGACAGCAGCAATAAAAGGCACACACATTACTGACAGTGCCTCTCTCTCTCACTTTCCCTCCATCTGCCTTTATATCACTCACTAACTCACCCCCCGGGCCTTTAATAGCATCTCTTTATACCTAAATATTTTCCTTTTTTTTCGCAGGAGGGGATGATGGAATGATTCCTGAAATTTACGCCTGTCAAAATAAGTCTATGTAAACATGTGTGTGTGTGTGTGTGTGTGTGCGCGCGCTTGTGTGTGTATGTGCACATTAGTTCTTTTTTCACTGCTGATAATCCATCCCATAACTGATATTTTGGTGTTGTGAGCTCAACACAAATTTATTGAAAACAGACCCCATCATCTGCTAAATATCACACACATTTTGCTTTTCTTTTTTTTTTTTTTTGAACTTCACCCATGCGTGTGTGCCTTCTCTCCATCACATGCATAAACATAACCACAAAAAGCATCTTTGTTCTTGTCCTATCTGCAGAGAGCCAAAGATAAACAAGCATTCTTTTAGAGGAGATGAAAGAGAGCCGGAGTGATTGTGAGGGAGGGAGGGGGGGAGGTCAGGGGGAGGCGATGATAAGATCTGACCCTAATTATGTGGGTGAGATAGAGCCCCATGTTGGAACGGGGGAAGGGTTTGAGCTTCTCCCGCAGACACCAAATCAAATGCTTTCAGATAGCTCGATGTTACAGCTGCTATTCAGGATATGGGCATCACAGAAACTCCTTAAAGAAACAGTTGAATATTTTGGGAAACAATTCATTTTATTGGGGAGAATTAAATGTGAAAATTGATACCACATGCATATCTGTAAAAAAAATACAGAGCTGGAGCCAGGAACTAATTAGCTTAGCATAAAGGCTGGAAATAGGCTCTGTCCAAAGGTTAAAAAAAGAAAGAAATATGACTTAACAATATGGCACCTCTAAAACTAACACATTATATCTCCTTTGTTTGATCTGTAAACTCTAAAATAAATATATATAGTAAAAAATATAATAATACAATAGTATATATATATATAGTAAAATATCAACAAAATATCAAGCTATTCCT
Organism: Protonibea diacanthus; assembly: GCA_028641955.1. Classification (NCBI taxonomy): domain Eukaryota; kingdom Metazoa; phylum Chordata; class Actinopteri; family Sciaenidae; genus Protonibea; species Protonibea diacanthus. Next base: position 21,067,891 of record CM053989.1, read on the forward strand.
GTGATATCCCAGTGTGGCACAGTGTGTATGATCCATGTTACATAGATAGTGTAATATTTTGAGTTTTTAGCGCCTGTGACACTATTTTTTTTTATTGAATGATCTCACATTCATAGATCCTGAGTTTTTGTGCAAATCTTCAGGGGAAAGAAAAGTGCTATTGGCCCAAACTCTCATTTCTCTTAGATGATTCAATGTAAGATGACGTCTTTTCGGCTATCTAAAAGCACGAGCTGACGGGTCCGGCCACTTAACGTTTCCTCATTATCACTTACGACACAGCTGGTCAGCAGGTGACGCAGCTCTCTTGGTGGAAACTTGGCAGGACGCAAGAAGCAATGCGTTGATAGACGAAAAGCTGAAACTGTCTAAACAACTGATTTAATGGTTGAACAAAGGTAGAGCGTGATTATTTATCCGTGCTTGTCAGAAAGTTTTTATATTTTGTGACAAATGTTGGTGAGTAAAAATTATGAAACGAGTGTGTCATTTTTAAATAAGCTCATGTCTGCAGTTACAAATGTTAGTCATTAATGAAGAGCTTTAAAAAACTGTTTATAATGTTGAGTGGATTTTGTTCCAGAAAATATGAGCTCACTTCCAGAAGTGGAATATGACTAAAGTCATCATATTTAAAGCTGCATACTGTTTTGTTTTGGCCTTTTTGTCACCTCATAAAGTTGATGTGGCAAACAGGTGCTTATTTACACATCCAGCAGAGCTAAATTATTATTCACTTACAGTCGTATTTGTGGCCATCTAGCAAATATGTGTTCAATATGTGCTCTTCTTTTAGCTTTGTTTTGGTCTCCACTCCTTTTGGGGGAAATATCTGGATCTTTAGCAGTTAAAGTTTCCATTATGTTCACCAGCTGGGTGTTAACTTTTACTTTAATGTTTGGTGGAGTCGGTGACTGTTAGGTATGCACCTCTCAAACATCAGCAAACATTTGGTGTCTGTTCATTTTGCCTCAGTCTTCAGCAAATGAAACATGTTCAGTTAAAATAGATCAGCATGTCTTATGTCTAATGTGTAACACTATGCTATTGCGATGCCATAATCCAAGGCCTCCTAAATCATGCAAAGGCCAATCCCTTACTGTAAAACACTCCAAGGCACACTGTAAAAAGGAATTATCAACAGGGGAGGGAGGAAGGTCGATGTTTGGATGGTGTGTATAGGTGTGTAATGTATGTGTGTGTGTGTGTGTGTGTGTGTGTGTGTGTGTGTGTGTGTGTGTGTGTGCGCGTGTGTGTGTGTTGGGCAGAGGGGGTTGAATGGACGAGAGCGGATGGTGATAAGACTGAAATATCTCAGCATTGTGTTTACTTTAAGAGTCAGTAGTGCTGGTTGGAGTCCAGACCAGCTGAGAGATGTCTGCAAAATGTGGGGAGGAAGTGTGTGTGTGTATGTGTGTGTATACTTAAGGAATTTAAGTATCGAACAAAAGGTCAATAGGCTAAGGAGGTGAGTAACTTACATCATATACAATAAAATCAGGAATGCTCTCAGTCTGGCTCAATCTTTCTCTATGTCTGTCTCTCTCCATCTACGTTTCATGTACTTTTTCAGCATCCAACATCCATCTCATTTGTTCCCCTCTCTCACTCTCTCTCTCTCTCTCTCTCTCTCTCTCTCTCTCTCTCTCCATAGGGATTTAATGTGGATCAGTGTGCCCCATTGCAGCCAATCACAGCTGTCCCGGGGTCTTTTGTGCCAAGTGCGAGTGTGTTTTTTGAGTTATGTGTATTCAGTGGACCACAAAATCTAACCACATGCATGCACGCAAGCATCCACTCACACATATAAACACAGCACACAAACTTTTCCACATTCTCCTGGTGTGTATCAGTTTTTTTTAAGTTCAATTGTTGGAGAACCACCATCTCCTCTTTTCAAACTCGGATGTTTAAATATTTATACATTTGATTATTGTACATATATTCAGTGTTTAGAGTCGGAAAGTGGGAGCACGCAGAGCTTTCATAGAGAAAGCTCCCTCTCTGTCTTCACTGGATGTGTTCAGGCACAGTATTGAATGTACGTCATCTGCATTTGGCAACGGTCAGAGCCCAACAAACAATCACATACGCAAATAAAACTGAAGAAAATAGACTTGAAGCATAAAAATGCCTCAGGGCATGTTTATGTGCATTTAGCGTGAGTGAAACGTGAGCCATTACGTGTACTGTATTGTTTGGAACAGGAGCGTATCTGTCCTGGCAGACACGCGAGATGGCAGTCATAGTTGAAAATACCTCCTGAAGATAAACTGTCAGAGGCACAAATAAGAGCTGTAGTGAAACAAGCTGTGGGCAAAATTTTAACTGTATTCATCCAAAATTGACAAATTCAAAAATAAAATCAAGTTAAGCAATTGGATGTTTTATGGCTTCAATGCAGATTTGTAGTTGACCTCTCACCTTTCGTTTTGGAAGTGCTCTGTCAGTCAGTTAACATGAGATTTCCATTCACTTCTATGGGACTTTCCAGAAACAGGTGCACCCCAAGCAGCAACCTCTGTGGCTGTGAAGTAAAGCTTATGTGGAAGTGCCAAAAATTGCAGTTCCTCAAATGGCCACTTGAGGCTGGCTACAGAATGAGTTAATCCCCCTATATCAAAATCTCCATCTTCACAGCAGAAATAAACATGTTTACAGCCTGGTACCAAAAACAGTTTTGGTCTCTATAGCTAATTTCCAACTATACTTAGGGTGAATTTATATACAACTCACCTATTCATATTATATTAAGACTTAAAGATATGCATAACTAACAGATGGCTGCTTTCATTGACAGGTTGATGCTGTTAAATGTGGCTTGTTTGAGTGTCCAGGCGTCATTCAGCCCACCTCAGGTCTTTGACATTTTCAGATTAAAAAAAAAGAAACCAGAGCCAGAGCCACCACACTCTGATCTTCAGAAACCTCTGGGTGACGTCACAGATATGACATCCATTCTTTATAATGTCTATGGTGCACCCACTTCACAGTACTAAAGTGTTAAACTCTAATTAAAGATTTACTTGTTTAGAGAAACACAAAATATCTTCTAATTTGCAATGAACTATCAGGAAAATAGGATAACAAACACCCATCTTGCAGATTTGTTTACATATGATCATATTTACTATACATTAGGTCGCCCTTGTGTTCAGTGAGAAAAGCCAGAACACTCTGAGGAAGTGGAGGGATAAATTACATTGTTTTTCTCAGAAGTGCATGGGGAAAAAACTCATTTAAATTCAAAATGTCACGGCACTCTTGCCTGCGGCCTGCAATGAATGAACTAAAACATGCTCATTGACACATTTTGGTGTTCCTTTACTAGTGGAGCAAACACTGCTAAATCCCAGATCCATTTTGGGTTCCAACCAATTGTTTAAGATAGTACAAACTAATGCTGTGGTATTTTCCTGTTCCTATAGTTCCCCTCTCTCTTTACACGCTCTGCTGCTTTTCATTCTCTCAGATGGTGATTGCTGTCTGTTTTTCAAGAGCCCGGCGATAGTTCCCTAGTGGATGGGGGGCCATGATACTTTACAGATGTGTACGCTTGTGTGCGTGTTTGTGTGTGAGCACGCCAGTACAGTTTCCACTGATCTGTTCTTGGATTTTATGAGCGGGGCTATCAGATGAAGAGTGCTCCTGAAACGTAGCTGAGGGTTTCACCTCAGCAACTGCATGCCGGAGGTATGCACGGATTTTGTTTGTGCATACATGCATGCATGTGTTGCTCTCCCTGCCAACCAGTATTCCCTTTCTGTCACTCAGGAGCAGGACCCAACAAGCCTGCATTTATTAACCAAACCAATCCTTTGGAAATCCCGCTTAATCCCCCCTAAGTCCCCTATAGCCCCTTTATAAACACTCCAAAAAGTTTACCTCATGCTTTGCCTCATCAAGGATCTGTATTTCCAACCACCATAGACAAAAGATGGAGAACGCCCACCACTCAATAATCAGAGACAGGCTGATTGAATGGTGAGCAGACTCAGAGGCAGCCAGCGCCTGTCATTTGGGTCACTGTGTTATAAAAGATGAGGATTGCTATTGTCATAGAGGATATTTTCTGTCTAGTTGTGTGTATTTCTGTATGTTAGTGTCAAAAGTTAACATAATAATAATAATAAATAATAATAATATGACCTAGAAAGAAAAAAATATGTCTACGGACAGAGCCATGGGGTACTCCACAGGCACACTGTGTCTAATAGTGTTTACTAATGAAGACCTATAAGACAGAGTGGCCAAGCACCAGTGGCTGTCAAGTGACAGTGTCCCGGGGAGGATCTCAACCACTGCAGTTTTAAAATTTAAAAATAAGTTTCAGTAATTGTTACTTGTATGAAACAATGAAACAAATTCAGACTTTAATTTGAGTTTCAAACAGAGGTGTGACATACACCTTTATGTGACGGTGTCCAGCTTTTTATGAACAGTCATCTCTTGTGTTTATTTGGGAGCCACTTCTCTGAGTTTGTTTTAAAAATGTTGATTTTGTTACTTGATGGTGAAACAGAATGATTGTAGTGAAAAAGCACCCTCTTATTCAGTATACACAAGTTATTTGTCATTGTCATTAGTGCTTTAAACTTTTATCCTGATTTTGAGCTGGTAATATATCAGTTAGTTAATCGATGCAGTTTTCAGAGGACTCTCACAGTAGTACTACTGTATGTGTGTGTCTGTGCGTGCTGACAGGAAAGAGTATTACCTTTGTCCTTGGCGATGCTCCAGCAGGTCCATGTCTATACTTGAGGATTTAGTGTCTCTCAGCACCTTCACCCCACCTCCAAACTCTGACTCAAGAGCACACACACACACACACACACAAAACAGACTCACTGATTGAAGTCCAGACCTGTTACATGTGTTGCAATCAGTATTGACACACTTACACAAGAACACATGATCACTAAGTGTAGAAACACACAAACGCTTTCACACAAGTGTGATTCTGTGCGCACTGATACAGATTTGCACAAATACTTGAACAGGACTTCTTCTGTGTACATACATGCACAAAGCACACATAAAGGTACAGATACAGATGCTGACCTAACAGTGTAAATGACACAGCAATAAAAAGTCATTGTGTGTTTCAAACACAGAAACATGTAGCTACAAGTGGTAAAGGTACATATACATGCATGCACATACAGTTAACAAGGCTCCCTCCAACACAACACCCTACTGCCACTGATGTAAAACTTTTCAGTCATAGCACCAGCCAACAAACAGGACTGGTTCAAGTCAAACTGTCAGAACACATATTTGGCAGGTCTTGAAGCATCCCTGTTAGGATAAGGTCAGCCTTCACTGTTATGGAATAGTACAACAGAATCTGGAGCAATTTCCTTCTGTGTGAGCTTTGTTCATGTTTGTGAAAGTTTCCTCTCCTTCATCTCTGTTTAGTTTCACTTTCTTTCTTTGTTTTATGCTTAGCATAAAGACTGGAAACACCACACGTTGTGGGTTTATCAGGAATTATGAGGCAAACTATTTCCGGCACATAAAACCACCAGAACTTGTGTACGAGTTAAAGAAACAATACACAAAGTATTAATTAGTGAGTTAGTTTGATGTGCTGGATGGTGTAGTTTGTTTCCTTTGGACTTAGTCAGGCTAGCTGTCTCGCCATGTTTCTAATCTTAAGCTAAATTAACTAGCTGTCAGCTTCAGCTTTATATTAATGGGACTGATATGATTGGTATGAATTTTCTCATTAAACTCTTTGCAAGAAATCGAATCTTGTTTGTTGAGCCATTCCTTCAGTGTTTTGTAATGCTTGAGAACTGGAACGGCTGGTTTTCAGCTGCAACATCTCCATCTCTGCGCTAGGCTTTAATTGAAGACCCATGGGCTCCCGGTGAGCAGTGTTGCATTTCAAACACTCAGCAGTCATAAACTGTGTTGTTTCCCGGACCCCACTCTGACAGTCTCAAAGAGGGGTCGTTACACAGGACAGGAGTCCAACTAGTGCACCTGATTTGTGTCAGAGGAAGATGGTTACTGGAATAGCACTCGGTTTAAGTCATGTGCATTACTGTCTTTATTTGAAGAGGCCACAGGGATGCTCTGACGCATGCTGGCGCTCAAACAGAGAGCGGCAATGAGAAACAGACTGTGGTTGGTTGGGGGTGGAGTGGAGGTAAAGCAGGAGGGAGGGGATTATATAGAGAGAGTGTGTGAGAGAATTTAATTTCTGACACGTCTTTATGGTTGCAATATAACACCACATACAACTGATAAAAATACTGTACGCTAAACCAAGCATCAGTGAAGCCAGATCAAGATTAAGCTGTCTCACATTTGGAAATTAAATTCCGCTATGGCAAGAAAATACGAAAAGGGAAAACAGTGAGCTGAGTAGCAGAGCAAAAGGCAGTTAAATCAAGGTCAGCTACACCATAACTCATTTTGCTGGCTTCGTGGTCAGTTTGGCAATGCTAGCTGGGAAGATCCCAGAGAAACCAGAGTTCCAATTAATTTCCAGTGGGTGGATCTGCATCCAAGGGGGACACATTAATGTCCCAGTGTCCCATACAGGCTTGACTTCCTGCTGTCTAAGCAAAATGAATGTGAGTGTGAAAAGACCATCTGGAAAAATGAGAGGTGATCCAGGAGAAGAAAATAAGGGAAAGAAGCAACCTAAGAAGGCGACTGATGGGGTATTTATCTTTTCCATCAGAGGCAGAGCAAAGAGGTAGTTCTCCTTAGAGTCACAAGTGATGTCTTGTGTTGAAAGCCTCTTAGTTCTAGTGTACGTAGGCCCACCACAGATCAAAATATTTTATGTGACTGTCTGAGAAAGTGTGTTGTGATTTGTTATAGCTCTTGAATCATCTTCTTCGCATTGGTCATTTTTTTAATCCATAGCTGAGAAAGTGTGTGTATTTGACCTTTGGAGTTCCTCAAGTGTCAATCCTGGATCCTGGGATCATATTTTCCATTAACATGCTTCCTTTTGGGCACATTGTCAGTTCAGTTAATTTGATTTTGTTTTTTCTCCCTTGCAATGCCAATGATGTCCAGCTTAAACTTCACATTTTGTCATATTTGTATGTCAGCAACTAGTTAGGTTAGCTTAGCATAAATGCTTGGCCATTTGCTAACTGTAGCTTCATATTTACTATTTGAAATTTCTGGAAATAAAATCACTATTTCTGAATAATAATCATTAATAATATGTGTGTATCTTTTTTGTCCTTTTTTAGTGTCATTGCATATAATTTTGTGCAACTAACAATACATTTGTGATAAGATAAAAGATAAAAGTTTTGAGTTAAAGCTCTCACACTGGGTCAAAATAACAAGATTTTAGTTTGGAAAAATAAACCAATGGCAGCATAAAAAGATTAAACTAACACAGGATGAGAATCATCCATAACTGAAGTGAGTAAAGTGAATCCAGCATTGTGTCAGTGCAATATTGATGCAGTGTGATTTTTAGTGTGAACTTCTCTTTTATCATGGGATTGTCAGCCTGCCATGGACGTGTTATCCAAGCAGTCTCTCCTTTACAAAAAGTGTCAGATTTTATTAGTTGGCTGTAAGATGTGACTGAAAAACTGAGGGAGAGAAAAGCAGTCAAAGGAAGAAGGAAGGAATTATGATATTAATGAGAAAGGACAGACAGGGTAACAGACCTGGGTCAACTAATTTTGAACATTTGCTTTAACCTGCTTGGAGTACCAGCCGGTTTGGTGAGGCTTACACCATTAAAACAGCTTAAATAGTGTCAAGTCAAGTTGCCAGCCACAGAGAAGTTCAACAAACTGACTTTCAAATACTTTCAAATGATTGTCTAATAGTTCTGGCACTCATTGTATTGTTCTATGTGGCAAATCCCACCCATCTGGCACCGAAGCAGAGCCAACACAAATCATAAAAATTATCGTCAAAAAATTATTTGGCTTAGTTTTTTGGGCCCCTGGTGGGAAGAGAGGGAAGGAGAGATGGAAAAATAGAAGACTTATCCTCTCTTCCGTGAGTCTCTAGCTCCCCCAGTGGGGCAACTGAGGCGTCTCTCAGGCATTCTGCATCCGTTTGTCATGTTCTTATCTGTCATCCATTAAAACATAATGGAGAGCAGATGCCCTGGAGATGGATAGCTAACCATAACACCCACCCACACACACGTACACACACTGAAACACACACTGACATCTGCAGTGTCCATAGAACTAGGTCTAATTACATAACACTTGCCCCACTCGCTGTGGAACACCGGTAACCATGCCAGGCTTTCCTAAATCCAGAGATGCTGGAGCGATAAGTGACACCCCACATATAAATACACAAAATGACAATATAAATGTACACTCACACACACTTAAACAGGAGGAAGTACATACAAACACACTTTTTTGCACAAATATACAAAACTGATTGAATGATCACAAGCAGAAAAAGGCAAACTCACGCACACAGACTCGACCAGTCACACATTCAGATGGAGTGATGTAGTGATGGGGAAATGGAATAACAATTAGCGTAACGCCTTGGGAGAGCAACGCCTATAAACTGTTGAGGACACACAGCCAAGAATAGATCGTCAGAGAAAAGGAAGGGAAGAGAGGAAGAGAGAGAAAGAGGGGAAAATGTGCAGTGTCACTGGGACCAAACCACCATTGAGCCTGTTCACCTTCCAAGAAAAACAGCCATCACCAACAACACGAAGGGAGAAAGAGGAAGAGAAAGAGAGAAACAGACAGGGAGGGATGGAAAGAGAGGAGGGGAAAAAAGGCAGATGTTGAGAAACAGAAGCAGAAGGACAAAGAAAGATGTAAAAGAAAAATGGAGAGAATAGGGAGCTCAGTGTGAAATGGACAGTTTGCACGGAGGACGATGTTCTTTGAAGGCGATGATGATAAAGGGCGCTGATTGGCGATGAAGTGCCGACGCCATGGAGACAGGGCAAAAGTGGCCATCCGTTTACGTGGAAACGAACATTATTATGAGTACAGTTTGTCCTCTGATGTCATCCTGCTGCTTCTCATGGTCGGGCCTTCAGCCATACCGCTGGTCTGCTGGTAACACACATTGACACACTAACACAGAAACACACACTAAGACAAGAAAAAAATGCAAATATTCACATATTAACACTCTCATTTCACAAAAATACACATACTAAGCTCATACAAATACACATTTTAACATGCAAAGGTGTGAAACAGGAACCGAGGCCTTATAAACACAACACCTTGGTGACCCTCTGTACTTGGACCACTTGTTATTTTACCATAATGGTGATGATGATTCAAGAAAAAAGCCCCGTTTATGGAAATGCAGTGGGAAAGCTGCTGAAAAGTGTTTCCCCCTCTTTCTAAAAGGAGACTTCAGGGTCTGAGCAGAGGGTAAGTAAGCCGGCTGTCTCTCTCCAGGCTCGGCTTGCGTTGACTGATTCTATCTCCTTCTGGGTTTGGCTAACGCTGACGGATTCTGTCACCATTGGCAAAGTGGGTCTCCATATGCACGGGCACTAGCCTCCACACTGCAACCTCCTAACACACATACACACAGGGAGCAGGATAGATTCCCACAGTCTACTAGATTTTGAGAAGCATGAAAACTGGCTATCTAATGCAACATTTTGTTCTAGTATGTTACAGTAACACACCAATGTATCATCTTGTCAACAATTCCATTAAATTTGAGGAAATATCATTCAGACTAACATTCATCATGCTAATGGTTTAGAATATGTAAGTGAACACACGCAAATGGTATTATTCAGAGACAGATTTTTGGAAATGCTTCATGCAAAACGATTCCATAAAGGTTGTAGCTATGTACACTCAGATAGCCAGCCAAGATGTGTCTCCAGCCAGTGAATAAATACAAGAAGGATTCTGTCTGAGATGTCTGTGTGTACCATGATATGTCATTAGAGAAATAAGCTTTATGCTCAGTATAAAAGCAGATTGATGGGGGCATGGCCAGTGATTTCACAAGATCATGATCCACTCTCATTTTCATATTTCATACTGAGCAGGATCAGATGTTCAGCAGGAGAGGTAATTTGGGAGTTATAGCCTACAGCTTTAATAATTGGCATTTTCCCATTTATAATTAGTTTTGAATGTTTTCTGGTACTATTAACCTTGACACAACAATGGCTCTGGATGGTTTAGATGGTCCTAAGCTAATTTAGCCTGGCTCGTAACAGTAACGTAGCTTTTAACAATAACAACATTGGTGATGGTTGAAAGACAATGTCAGACATGAACAAAAGATTAATTTCTCTTCTGTGGTTGCAAATAACACACATGGGTATGCCAATAACTGTGTCATATTAAAGGCTTTACTAGAAACTTGGGTTGATGAGCAGCAGGGCTATGGCTAAATACTGGACAGTCTTGCAGAGGGCTGCTAACATACAGGTACAGACACAGTAGCTGTTTCAAATGGCATGAATGTGCTTCTAGTGGAGACAAAGAGATCCCAAGAATAGTTGCTCATGGCTGTTTAGTTTGGACTACCAGCATGAGACATGCATGGTCCTATCCATGAGTGTGCTGAGTGATCCGGTCAGTCTGTGTATATAATTGTGCCCCAACCCTCACATCTCTGTTGCATTTTATACACTGAAGGAGAGGGTCCCAGCTGAATCTGATGGTGTACTTAATCTTTAATGGCTATTTGAGGAAGAAGTTTCATGGGTTCAGACTTTGGCTGCATTTGCTGAGAATCAGTTCAACCCAGCCGCACGGGCTAGGTTTGGGGCAGTGTTGGCACCAAAAATTGGATCAGTGCCTGACATGCCATTCATCACAGGTCTGGCATGAATCCCAGAGATAGCTATACTGGATTTAGGACTCTGTTGGGACCACTTTGGCCTAACATCAGTTTGAGTTTGAAACAACATTGATAGCTTAATTGGGTATGTCATATTTCATGTTTAGCAAAACTCCCAGACTAACCATATCAACATATTAACCACAGAGTATGCTAAAAATCTAGCTTGGAGGCTCATATGAGTCAACAGCATAGACGACTGGACCACATGATTTATTGGGACATGTGAGACTATGATGTCTTCTTTCCAACAGGTCTATTTCCCAAAGACTGCGTGCTCCATTAAAGTAGAAAGGAAATCCCAGTTGCTGAAAAACACCCCAGCCAGAGTATGCAGCTACTGAACTCTGCTGTAGGTGAGGCCAAGCGAGACCCAACCTGCTCCATGCATGGATTTTTACACATGACTGGATTTGTTCGTGTTTAATTAGACTGGTTGATCTGCAAACAATCGGAGCAGGTTTATTTTGGCTAATGCGTCACCGCTGGTAGTGAGTCATCATGACAGACGAGGTGAGCCGGGATCTTAAGATAATTATACTTATAGATTGTGTGATTTAAAGATGGCTTTGTTATGTTAAGTGGTTAATGTTGTCATCGACATCCTAAGCGAGGACTAAGAAACTACCATGTTTCAGAGAGTTGGAGATTAGAATAATTACCAAAGGGTAAGATTGGACAAAGCTGTTTATTAAGAGTCTACTCTTATTTACAGCAGTTAGCCTGAGGGCAGCAGTTGAATAGGGTGGATCAAACACTCACACCTGATAGCTGCACTGCAAAACCACAATTACACGCAGAATCTGTGGTTACTGAACTAGCAGTTCAGTCAGTAGACTGACAGGTTGGCCCATGTTCCAACCTGTAAATGGCAGTCAGAGGTGCAATGCCCTAGACACCAAATCCTAATTAGGATGTCTTTAAGCAATATATGGAAGTGGTTTCATAGATGACTGTGATCAGTCTTATTTCTGTTACCTCAACCCAACTCTTAATACTTTGTTTATACCAGTAATACGACAACCAAAGTGCTCTGACAGATATAAGTGTTCTCTGGGGCCTGATTGTATGGGTACGTCCTAAGGGAGACCCAGATAATATCAGTCCTCTCATAAATTCGCAGCTTTCCGGGGGAACTGAATGTTCTCTGGGCAGCAATGATTGACTGCCACTCCAAGAGTCATTATTTTCTGGGTGAGTGGCTGCGTCTTAGGGGAGACAGCAAGTAACTCATGCCTCTGGAACCAGAGCTATAAATCTGCGTGGATGGATACAATATGTGCGTATGTCTGTCTATGTGTGTCAGTGCATTGCCTCAGGGCTCACTTGATGCTTGCTGTGGAGCTTGCTCCTGCTTGCCCATCAATCAGTTCTCACTTTATAACTGTAGAGTGTCAGACACAGACTCAGGGAGTCAGATGAGTTACCCCTGACCTTAAAATATCAGTGATTAGTGGATTCTGAAGTTAAACATCTGAGTTTTGCAGCCACTTTCTGTAAGATGGGTTGTGTCCTCTCTGGAAGCCACAGGTGGAAGGTTGAGTTGAACAAGCCTGTGATACATAAGGTCAATTACATAGCAGTAGGTGTTGGATGTATATCCACAAATCTAAATAGAGTGAAACCCCAAACTCTGCTTTCAAACAGTATGGCGCCCTAATTAGAGATGCAAGGCACAAGCATAGCAAAGAAAACTTTCATTATTCTAAATGTGTTTTATAAAAAATATAATTTAACTTGAAAGTCACCTTCAATGAGAGGACTTCAGTGGACTTAGTGGACTCCCCTGGATTGTTGAAGTTTGCACTACGTTTTTGTATCCTATATAGAGTGAGTCACAGACGAGCAAATACTTTGTCTTTTATTAACATCTCTCCTGTAGAACATACAGTAACAATATAATTTGAGACTACATGTACTTAGAATACACAGGCACAAATATTCACACATACACATCCTCACGCCCTCGCACTAATGTAAGGTAGAACACAAATGAAAGAATTATGCCCCAATATCATTTACAGATTTTTTAAGTAGTAAGAAGATAGAAAGAGTAGGCAAGAACAATATGAAGATTTTAGGCATCTTAACAAGACTGATTATTGTCCTTGAAGTGACAGTTACTGTATTAAAATAAAAAATTAAACATTAAGTAACCTAGTGATAGGTGTGGTTGTTGTTATTGTCTCTATTCATGTGTAAAGGAGTGTAATCTTTCAACCATGAGGAGTGTAAGTCACATTTCGCCTCACTGAGTGTTCAGTACTTATTTTGAATTCTGTTGTTTAAAGGCAGAGTTTAAAACCGGTTCAGTATTGAGTATTTTGCATTAGAATAAAAATTACACAGTTGAAGTAGTGTTGTGCCTTATTTCATGCCACTAAATTGTAGCTTTATTAACATTTATCCAGATTTTACTGGGCAGGAAACAAGCACATCCAGGCTTACCAGCCTGGATGTGCTTGTTTCCTGCCCTGTTAGCTATCTATTTATTTCTTGTTGCCGGCTATAAAACTAACACATCATTTAACACCTTTTAACACATTCAAAGGCTTCACTTGACAAAGCTTGAGCAATGTCGTACACACTCACCTCTGGTTTACACACACATACTTCGTGTGTGTGTGTAACTGTCACAACACATTCACTCCTCATAACTGACTTTACTGGTTACCAACTGATGTTCTGGGACATGAACAGGCCTGCGGTTGGCGCAATGAGGATGACTCACTTACCCATAATAACACCCTCTGCTGTGATTTGCCTAAATCAATGAAACCTCAACAACAATAGTCAGTCACCCTTGACATTATAGAAGTGAGACTTGAGGTGAATTGGGTCATGTTTGCTGTACAACCTGCCAGCATGAAGAGTGAAGATTTGCATGTCAGTCACAGGAACATTCTGTATACAGCTTTTAATGTCAGTTTTAAATGGTTTCTAATGACTGTGTTGTCTGATACCAATGAGGAAATTTACTGTAATTATCTACTGCAATATAAGAAGCTAATTTTAGATCAGAGTTTATGATTCTTCATATCAAATAAGGAGTTGTGTTCAACACTGCTGTATCCTGCAACACACCATGATTTATTTAAAATTTCTATCAATCTTTCTGGTAGTTTTCTTTCTTTTTTTAATGGAAAGTCTACAGACACAAGGACAAAAGTTCTGCTGCCATTTTGTTTGTCAGCCATATTGTACGCTGTATATTTATGACTATGTGACAACAACGTAATCCGAGGAAATGTCAGCTCAGTCTGTGGTCTTGTATTCCAGCCCTCTGTCTGCTTCTCATTGATACTATCACATCATTATTTCTCCAAATAGCAGGAAGAACCTAAATCATTGTGACGTAGGCAGAAAGCAAGGACACACTCAGAATGGCTCGATGAAAACAGGCAACAACAACGTCTCTCTGTGAACGTGAGAAGGCGGTGACAGACTCGGAATCGAGGGAAAGCATTGTGACAAAAGCTGCCGTCTTGTTGTTATTGTTAAGATACAGCAAGACAAAAGTTAAACATTTTTCTCTTAGCAATGGAAAACCGCTCGGCCCAGTGTGCTCCAGCTGCTTCAGTTTCCTCCCTCACCCGTCTCCCCCAGCAAGACGTCTTTCATGCCATTGTGGATGTGGCATGCTGGAAACACAATGAAACAAACATGAACCCAAACTACACTTCCCCTGGCACCAGAGTTGCATTGTGGGACCCGGTGGGAGGAGATGTTGGGTCAGGGGTAACTGAACTGGGGCCTTTGCGCCCGGAGCTAAGAATTTACAGTTGAGAAAGCAAAGACAAAGAGCAGTCAAGTAGATATATACTGACCTTTTGGCTACTTTCTTGTTATTACCAACCTCTCTTCATGCTTTTGCCTTTACAACATTAATTATTTACATTTTACAGTCCGAAGGAGACCACGTATGTGGAGTCTAGATGGGTAGAAATTGGTTAATCATTGTAGTCGATTGAATCTTTAGAAGAATGAGATAGAAAACAATGTACATGCAGTGTGAGCTGTCAGAAAATGTACTGTGGTTTTCATTTAGTACGAGTTTGCAGAGTTTGCTAGGTGGTGATGAGACAGGATTACAGGTGTGTGTGGCCGCACACAAGTACAAGTCTCACCTAATCCCCAAGATCCCTAAATTTTATCTGTATCTGTTGACCTAACCGGAGTGAAATAAGACGAATAAGACAAATAAGACGTTTTGGATCGTACGAAGGAAAAGGAACAGGAAAGGCAGAGCTGCTCATTTTATACCCAGAACCTTGGAGTCAAGATGTTTATGTACTGGTTTAATTAAACACCCCCAAGCCCTCCAGCAACACCCATTTACAGCTCATATCATGAGCTAACCCCAGGGGGGGGGGCTCAATAGGTAACAATTACAGCCACCACCCACCTGAACCACACGCACTTACAGTCCCTGTCCCTCTGTCTCCTGACCATGACCCCACCATCCATCTGGTGTATCTCCTCTGCCTCCTCGTCCTCCTCTCTCAGAGAGGTCAGATTACAGACCCATCTGATAATGGTAAACACTGTGGTTAAATGTTGCCTCTGGACCTGCGAGTACGTGTGTGTGTGTGTTGGGGGATGTCACAGCAGTAGTAGTTGATGTACAACAAAGAGCTATCACCAATCCTGCTTCACTTTTTTCAAAGCACCATCCTGCTTGAAGCACTGTGACACACACTCACACACACATGCTCATACTCTTGTTTGCGTTTCAAAATAGATTATAGGCTGTTTTGTTTTCCTCGTCTCCTGAATTCAATTTGCAACCGTACACGCGGTCTGTGCTATGTGTTTAACTCCATCATCTGTTAGGTCATGGTCTGTTCAGCCGTGACATCCAGACCATTCTGTCCCTGCAATCGAGCCAGCCAATTACAGTAATCCTATTGATCCAAAACACACCTAACCCCACCATTACATGTTATCTGCAGGATCGACCACAAACAGCGAGGGAGCCTCTCGCTGTATACATACGAGCGGCGAATCGTCTGTCTGAGCAGCGCTTGATATTTATTAAAGATGACATCTCCCATCCAAATCAAGCCTTTACTTGAATCCTCCTCCCTACAGAGTTTGAGCTGAAGCAAGAAAAAAAAAAAGCCAAACGGCTGTAGAAATGTTGCTGTGGTTATGTACAGCTGCCTAGCGCTCAGACACACTGGATTTATGTTTACATGCTAGCCTCGTTTAATCTGAGCAGTCTGAGTGGTGTGTGTAACGGAGCTGGAATTTGGTGGACGTAAATCAAAAACACTCCAGTTTAAAAGAGCTGAGCGGAGAGTGTCAGTCACAGCCTGTCTGAGGAGCAAGAGATGCTCTATCTTCATCTTAATGACTTGATGGTCTAGCGTTTAATGTGAAGGTTCTGAACGTTTTGTTTTGTTTGGAGTTAGTTTAGAAAAAGTTGGAAGATTCAAATGGGACAAATGTCACAGAGAGCCAAGTTTTATAGGATTTTAGGTCCTCTTCTTCAAGGAATTACGCCCTCACTGAGATAATTACTAGCCGTGAAGTTAAATATTAAGTTACATTGCTAAATATCACAAGAAGCCCCCAAAAAAGCAGCAGCTAGCTCTATAAACAGATAAACACTGTTTAGCAGCGGTGCTCATGTGCTGGGTGCTAACAGACAGGCCACATACCAGTGTGACAGGCCTGTTTCCATAAAAACAGAAAACGGAGTCCTGTGATCACCTGCTGTAGAAGGGTGGGACTCATCTGCCGCTACAAGAGCGCTGAGAGATGGACAGATTGGAAGATGGGGGGCCGGATTCCTCGAACACAATCACACGCAAACACCTGAGATCAAATCATCACCTGCAAAGATAGACAGACGTGCACACAGATTAGACCCCCTCCCTCAACTGCTCACACACACGCATGCACATACTCGCACACACACACATGCACAGACAGATATGGTCCACGTGTGCAAACAGCTGAAATGAGCATAAACTGCAGTGACATGAATGCAGAAACCTCAAAGATTAAAATGGATGGGCTGCAGCAACAGGTGATTCATACCAGACCTGTAATGTTTGCCAGTCGTTCTCGGGGGTTTCTTTTCATGCCACAGGGATAATGCAGGTCATGTTAGGTAAGTGGTGTGCAACTTTTGTATACCTACTCTGGGATTATCCAAACTTTCTGGTGGTCATTCCAAGTAAATACTTTCAAACCAGGTTTATTTCAGATGTTGCCATGCAGGAGGCCACTGCATCTGCTACTGCTAGCTGGGAGGGAGACACACACACACACACACACACACACAAGAGGTACACAATGTGCTTTTCATGCTGGTCAAACACACACATAAACACACACACGCAAGAGCACATGGAGTCAGGAGGCAGGCATCCCCTTGTAGGCATTTCTGTGGGCAGCTGGAGCTCTTTAGTGGTCAAGGCAGACGCAGACACAGTCAGAATCAGAGCGGCATGGAAATCTAAGGCCCTCATTAGCACAGATGATTCAGCCCCTTTTCACAGGGCCATGCTGTGTGTGTGTGTGTGTGTGTGTGTGTGTGTGTGTGTGTGTGTGTGTGGAGGGGTGAGGGGGGCAAGAGTGGGCGTGAGAGAATCATCCAGCAAAGTATTGCTTACAATGGAAAGGTTGTGACCTGTTGTATTTGCAAACACTTCTTGCAGTTCATTTCTTTCCTGCGTAGGTGCCAGGAACTAATAGTATTATTCATATTATTACTGCTGCCGTCATGTTTTCCTCCTCTGGATTGTTTTCATATAATCACTTGAACATAAACAGCTTGAGACACAGGTTTTAATGCCGCTACTGGAGCTATGGAGATCAAAGGTCAGCGAGGAAGGCCGCAGGTGACCACAGGTGTGTGTGTGTGTAATCACAGAGGTGTGTTTTACTGGTAGCAGGGGGTCAAAGGTGAACACAACAACAGTCACATAACACATAACAAAGGTGAGCAACTGGCAATCACAGGCTAACGGGTATTTTCAGGTGGAAGCTTAATGGGTTTAGTTTCCACCTGAAAATACCATGAATTAAACATAATAATTAAACATAATAATGTGTTTTTGCACGGTTTAAATTTATCAAAGGGGCCGTGAAATTTTACTTCAACACTTCATTTAGATTCATATGCTTTGAAGCCGAATTTCAGGCTGAATTAGGGAATTACCTCTTAATCCCTTAATAACATCAACAATTGACAGGTCATGTTGCCCTTTACTACTTGTTTATTAACAGAGTTTGAAATTCAGTCTACACTAACTTAACTTTTTGGTGAGCACAACATTGACATATTATCACCTAATTAAGTTATTATGGCTTATGTGCCACCAACACTTGCCTATTTCGACCTTCAGATCAACGTTAGCATTCATTTCAAGTCATTTCGAACCACCTGATGGATGTAAGTGCTACATTCTCTCTCCTTTTAGCTCTTGTCTTGGTGTTTCCATCTCCACCAGGTCCTGAATATCAGACTATGCTCACCCACAGCTCCTTGCTAACTCTGTATGTCTGCTGTTTGCTGCTGGGAAGGTAGCGTGCAGTTGGTTTATTTGAGTTTTTCGCTGCTTTCTGCTGCTGGAAACAAGGTTGACAAGAGCAGTAATATAAAGTCCAAACAGGGAAATTGCACGACTGGAAAAACATCTTTGAGAATGAAGTTCATTCTTGACATTGGGAACATGGAGTAGGTGAACTGTTTTCAACCTTTCCAACTTAATCTTATGTTGGTATACTGTTCATTTAGCTGTAAAAAGTAATTATTAAGCATATTTAAGGTATCCTTATTTCATAATGTGTCAAAAATGCAAGAACTAGAATGGAAATTAGGGTATATTTGGACCAAGGTATCAAAGTTATCTAATCATTATTATCATCCAGGGCTAGCTGAACGGAATAAATGAATGAATTCTTCTTTAAACTGTTAATGGAACATTTTTGTTTCTTATTAGACAAAGCACAGTAGAGAAAGACATGAAAGGCAGGGAGGACAGAGTGGATGACTTGCAGCAAAGGGCCCTGGCTGGACTCGAGTCCTGACTGCTGCATACAGACTCCTTGGTATTTGATACATGCTACGTGCTTCACCTGGTGAGCTACCATGGCGCCCCTTAATGCAACTTCAGAGTCAGATCCATCTTGTGCATGTGTCTGCCGATGTGGACTGAAGCTTAACTTATTGGACTAACCCCTTTAATTAATGCCGCCAGAGGAATGATGACCCGCTGCCTCAGGTAACCTGAAGCCAACTCCACACACACACACACACACACACACCGCTTGCCCGACTACCTGAAGCATTGTGGGATATTGAAACAGCCGCCCCCATCCTCCCGTCTCTTGTTCCCCTCCACCCAAGCTCATTAAAACTCAAGCTACTGGAGGAAACGCCCACTTCCTTCACATTCCTGAAGGATTTTCCATACAGAGAATAGTAAACAAACCTGTGAACAAAGAGCGGGCGGGGGGGGGGGGGCACGGATAAGTTAATGTTATTTCCTTCGTGTAGTAAATCAAACCAAAGGGCGAGGAGGAGGAGGGTGGGATTTCTTTTGTGACTCGGTGGAGGTGTTTACCATCAGCAGCGATGGCGGCAGGAGTAGGAGACAGAACAAAGGCCTGGGCGAAGGTCTGCATCACCCTCCTCATCCTCCCACTTACCATTCCCAGCTGCCCGCGTACACACACACACACACACACTCAACGAAGAGAAATAAAAAACACACTCACACTGCCTAGCACCACATGCGAGGAGAGAGGAGTTGGCAGTGGGAGGAAGGCCTCCTTATCAGCTTTCAGCATGGGAACCTCTGTGTTGTTCACTGACTCGTGTCAAAACCTCGGCCTGAACTTGACGCAGAGGGAGTGTTTGTGTGTGAGTGTGTGTGTGTGTGTGTGAAAGAAGGAGAGAGAGAGAGTGCAGAATCTTGAGAGACAGGAAGAGAAACAGTCTGTCGTTAACTGACAAGTACAAACAGCCAGTCAGACAGTTAGCCCAAGACTAAATGGAAAGATAGACGTTTGGCTTATTCCCAATGGGACTGATAGACAGGTAAAGGTCTGATCTGTTAACTGGTGTGTGTGTGTAAAAGGGAGGGGAAGGATGCCAAGCACACAGTCGGCGACATTTAACATTTTATTCGACCTAGCAGGTGAGTCTTTTGAATTTTCCAGTACTGAGGGGTCACGCTGACATACAGCTGTTGACTTTTAAAAGTGCTGATTTGTACAGTTGTCAGACGTTTCCTGCTGGCACACACACACACACACACACATATATACAAATCCTTGGCCCACACAAACCTCTGGGCCTCTAAAAAAGTCAGCTTCCTTCTTTAAAGGTCACTCCACTCAGTGTTGACAGTTTCAGAGGGCATGTGAATTCAACATTCACCGATGCGTCCAGAAACAATAAACCCCCGTTCCAGCCTTAGACCTCCGAGCTGCAGAAAAGATCCACTGCGCTCGCACAAACACAGCAGCAGGCCCGTTAAACCGCCTTCCACTGTCTTGGAGGCCAGCGCAGGATGTGTGAATAACTCATCTTCTATCTTGCTATCTAGCAAGGGCCTACTAAATGTGAGTCCTGACCTGCTGCTTGTTCTGACGCCGTCCTTTTTTTTTTTTTTTTTTTTTTTTTTTTTTTGCTCAATCCCTCTGGCAGAGGCCAGCCTGTAGCTGTAGATCCTGCCCCAGCTTGCACACAGGAATGTACTATTGAGAAAGCTCTGCACCGCAAACCCTCCCAGCCATTCCAACCCATAATCAGATCCAGCCCGTCATCCCCCATCCTGTCTCCAATCTCTTTTTCTCTCTCTCTCTCTCTCTCTCTCCCTCTTTTTTTCTCCTCCCTTCGATCCCCCTTTCTTTAAACGACATGCACACACGCAGAACACAAACACCCACATACAGAACAAGCACTCAGACACCCGCGCTGAATCGCAGACACCAATTTGTAGACATGTAAGCTTGTGCAAACACGGCGCTGAAGTGAATGCAGCACTACTGTGGAAATGTGCAGGGGCAGTACATTTGATATAAAGAGATGACATGCTGATGCAAAAATATATTTGCTGGGAAGTGAGAAACACCCTTAAAGGCCTGATCACAACAGAAAGTGGCACAGTGAAATTATCCGTGTGTCCTCACAAAATAGGTCAGTCACCTTATCTCTCTGTGCTTTGATATATTTTTTCTGTGTGGTGTTACCCGCCCCTGGCATTGGGCTGTCAGGACTGTATTATTTAATTACAAAATGGTTACCGAGAAGAAAAAGAGATGATATTTTATGTTAGCTTGTCAGGTTTTCTGTTTTCATTGTAACATCTCGTGTACACCCTCTGACCTGCCCCGCTCATCATTTCATTAAATCAAGAGTTATTGAACTGAGAGGAGAAGCTCTCCAAAAAAACAAGCCTGCTCAGTATCAGTCTGGTGTCAGCAAGCTTGTTGGATAGTAAGCTAGGCGGCTAAACGGGACAATAAATTCACAGTTTGTCCAAAAGATTTATTCGTGCGATCCACTTCTGTCTCATGACTGCAAATCATCCCAAAAATTTCGGGATCATTTCTCACTCAGACAGAGACCGTCTTGCAAAGCCCCAGAATCAAAGTTGCCAAAGTTCAACATGCAAACAACTTGCATGGATTCATCCTCATGAGCGAGAATCCACTGATCACAGAACTGCACCATTCTAATTGCTGCCGTGACCCCGAGGAGTCAGTCACGCAGAGTACAGTGGACATCTTTGATGAGACGAGCATGCATAGGCTGTAGATGTTTTGAATTTCAAATGTGATTCACATTTCAGTCTGCTTCTGACACTTCATGAATGTTTCAGTTTTCCTACTTTTCATATTCATATTACATTTCATATTCCGTTTTGGTAACATGATGTGTTTGCTAACAGTTGTAGATTTATTCTCTTGATGCTATAAGGCATAGCAATTCTTGCTTGTGTTGTAACTGGCAGTTTTCATGCATAGTTATAGCATTAGTTGGAGTCTCATCCAAACAATGAGCAACCTCTTTCTCCTCTGTTCCCACCTGGCTGGCTATGATTGCTGCTGATCCTACCCTCCTCATCTCTCCATCTCCAGAGTTTCCCCCCTTTCCTCTCTCTCTCTCTCTCTCTCTCTCTCTCTCTCTTTTTGTCTTTTCACCGAGGCGGGATGGGGAATATTTCTTTAAGCTCCCTTTTCTCTCTTCTTCTCTCAGGAAACTCTGACTGTGGGGCTGTTTTGCTGGCTTTAAACTCTTGGATCCTGCGCCTCTCTGAAAAACCACAGCTTCGATTACACAAAATGAAGCGCCACACAAACCCTGGGCAACTGAAAGGTGTTTTCAATAATTACTTATTATATGTGTTTGGTGAATCAGAAACATCTGCGGTGAATTTGACTGAAACAGCCCCAAAACAATTCTAAAATAGGACTGACGCACGCAGCCTCTGAGACACACAGTCGCACACGCGCACACACACTGGAAGGCTACACTGCGCCATTGTCAGTGTGGGTCTATTTGCGGGCTGTTTTTTTAGCTGGCCACAGCTGCGGAAATGAATATCAAATGTGGTTCTGCTCCCATAAATCAAAACCGTCTGCCGTGTTCTGACTTTCTTTCCCCCGTTTAAAGTCAATTCGCAGGGGCAGTGTGCATTACACTTACACCCTACGGCTTAACTCTTTCCTCTGAAACAGTCACAGAGGAGTGTTCTGGAGCCGGAGGTTAAGAAGAGGCAGGGGGGATATAAAAGCTTGTTTTGAATGTACAGCCGTTTGAATGCACATCATGTATTATGTATGACAGCAGTAAGCCTGAGAGGCATTCAATATTGAAAGTGTGGGAAATGAAAGGTATGATGATTACAGAAGGAGTGACATATAGTGGAAATGACTCCATGTTGTTTGCCCAGTATGAATAATGTGAATCTCTTGGTTTTCTCTTCGATGTTTTCTTTTTGGTGTTAGAAAGCATTTCTTCTTCCCTCCGAGGATGGTTAGCCACATCTTTTCAAATGCTGGGGTAGGACTTTCTCATAATATACTGAGTAATGAGTCTTATAATTGGACCTGGCTTCACGGTTAAAAATAGAATTAGGTTTAGGTTAGGGCTAAAGTTCAAGGGTAAGACGAGGCTGTGTGTGTGTCTATGTGAGTTTTTACTATCCCATTTGAAGAACATCTATTAAAGCCTGGTCACATTAGCATTTTTTGTGGCAAAATCAATTCGCTCCCATTGAATCGCAGTAATCGGTGGATTTGCCTGTGGGCCAAAGTAAATCCACACTAATTTCTTTAGCAAGAATTTCAACTTGTGTCAACTTTGACTCTAGAAAGCCAGAGAGAGTCAAATGAAAGAATGTATTGTTAGAACAATTTTATTATACTGCAAGTAGTTCTGACCGAGCAATCTGATCGGTCGACTCGACATTTAGGATGTGCTCAAATCAGCATGACAGCACACCTGACTCATCACTTGTCCTGACTCCACATTGTCACGTCTTGAAAATATATAACACTGGAAGTCAAGTTGCTAGCGCCAGCAAGCGCCTTGGCCCTGACCGCATCACTGCCGTGCCAATAATGACAGCAAAACACACCCTTTCTTGTCATATTGCTTAATTACTAACTGACAAGCTTGCTCGTGGTTAGCGTGTGAGTGGTTGACTTGCATGCTGCAGTAGTTCACCAACATTTCGTGCGAGCATTTCACTACGTCACGAAACTTCTGCAGCCAAATATTTTGTGAGAATGCACAGATGAATTTCTAAGAACCACTCTCCAGTGTGACCACCCTTAGTAAAGACATCGTTGCTGATCTTTCGGGGTCCACTGTGGTAATCATAACAGCGTATGTGTGGGCGCATTTGCGTGCGCATTTGCAGGTGAAGGAGGGTGTATCGCTGAAAGCGCCGGAGGTCCTGGACTCGGCTTTACTTCTGCTTTTTGAGGATTAGAGGGGATCCAATGCTGTCCAAACGTTATCCTAACCTACCGTCCAGGCCAAACCAACACACACACTCCAGATCAAGCTGTGGGACAATAGACCTGGCCGTCTGTTGGTTTAACAGGTCTGGATGCTTACTAAAGGGGGATTGGGAAGGCCTGCTCTGATGTCTAAAGGCCTGGGAGGGTGAGGGAGCTAGGAGGGAGCGAAGCATTGCCAAAGGGGAATGTGTGTGTTTGTGTGTGCATGTGTATGTTCAAGTAGGGCAGGGTGGAGAGGGGTCACATAAGGCCGTGTATGTGTGTATGTTTGGGACAGTGGAATGTGAGGGAGGAGAGGGGGGACATGCAGCAAGGGACATCCCATTAATACCAGGCCTAATCTCCACCCTGGGCACTGAATATATACACACACGCATACACAGACAGACAGACAGACAGACAGACAGACAGACAGGAGGAAGGCGGGCGGTGAAGTCCATGTTTTCATTCCTAACTGAAATGGAAAGGAAGAGGAAATGTTTTCATTCCATTTGATCCGACCAACACCTTCAGTCAAATAGGGAAGAAGAAGGTCTGAACACACATCATCAGCATAGCTCTTCACTTCATGTGACTTTTACCACTTATTTTCCTCACTGGTTTTGGTATTAAAGTGCTGGGCGTCAACAGAGTTGCCTAATGCCTGAACTCATGATCAAATGTTGCCTGCCTGGAAAGAAAATATGTAATTTGTTTATGATACTGACTATTCTGATTATTTGTAGCTTTATTTGCCATATACTGTATGCGAATTGAATGTGTTTAGACCATCAACATAATAAAGATGGACGACACAGGTCCACTTGTTCACACTCTAGTGAAGCCATCTTGCACTGGCGATGTCATTTGGAGCCACAAAATCAATACGATACTCGTCCATACATATGTTGTCTGAGCAGGCCTCTGTCAATCATAACATGCACAGCCTTTTTTATGACATCAAATAACTCAAATTTAGCAGAAACACTGAAACATAAGTGTGATATAAACTGCCTAAAATGGCAGAAACTATCATCTGGAAAAATAAATTGTGTATTGAGTTTATGACCATTACTGCCACCAGAGGGCGATCAAGGTGTTTTAACAAACAAATTTCACATTTACACAACTAACTGATCTGCAGTGCATTGACTAAAAGACTAAAAAGACTAAAAAGAACTATTGGTCTAACTTAAATTGAATTGTAAAAGTTGTACACTGTCCCTGTAATGAAAATCAAATGATATAGTCCTTTCCAGGAAACTTCCTTGAAAATGATCAGGAAATTCCATGAAATCCAGGGATGTCTTCCATGTTCTGTGAAATGAAGTGTGGTCTGTCTTTCAAAACACGTCCAGTACATGCATACTTTGTTACTGTAATGTATGCAATTTAAAGCCTTTACAGGAAATAACAGCTCTGCTATTATCAATAATGACTGATATGGTAAAAACCTAAAGGATTTCAACTTTAAAATGTAGCTTTAATTCAAATAAAATAGCCTCTAAATGTCTCTTTTTAGTTTAAAGTCTGCTGGTTTCCCCATTGAATCATTGTCACGCTGCTTTGGTTACAGTGTTTTTTTAAGAATCAAACTTCTGTGTCACTTTTAAATGCACTTCTTTTCATACAAGGCCAAAAAAACAGAGTGATAGAGTGCATCAAAGGTTTGTTCATATGTCTGACATTTGTATCGAGTTACTATGGCTTAACAAAGTTTTAAAGAAAGCTTATTTCCCATCAGCTATTTCCCAAAGTCAGACTTTTTAGTGCACATATGAGTGTGGATGGTTCAAATAAATTCCAGATTGCACCTTTAAACTCCATTCAATGAAAATAACTGCTTCGCCCGCACTATGCTGTCAGGCTTCATAAATTTCCCCTGAAAGCATGTTCTTTGCATGCAGCCTAATGTGTTTAAGCCCAGAGTCTGGGCAACATGTGCAAGCAAGTGCCTACTTGTGTTGTACCCTTGTGCGCACACACACACACACACACACACACACACATACACACACACACCCCCTTCCCCAACCCAGCTTTACCTTATTAAGATGGGCAGATTTACAGCTGATGTTGAGCCATAATTGGCGGTTTCACCAGGAGTGATAATGCAGCAGTGTCAGGCCTATGCTCTCTCTGTAATTAAAGTGGAAATTATCTCGCTGGTGTGTGTGTGATTGTGTGAAGTGCGTTGGTCTTTTTTCATGCTTACGTATGTGTGAGAATGTGTATGCTAGTCAGCGTGACTGTATCCTAGCATGTGTGTGTTTGTGTCCCTGTTTGTGTGTGTGTGTGTGTGTGTGTGTGAGTCTACAGTAGGAAATGACAGAGCCCCTGTGATGTGAAGTTCCATACAAATGTTTAGCTGTGGCTCGAGCTCCTCTGAGCTGAGAATGGCAACAACAACAACCCCCACAGCACTGGAAGGAGTGATGTCAGCCTCTCCCCTCCCTTTACCCACACAAAAACAACTAACACCCCCTTGATCGCTCAAATCAGACACTGGCGCAGCATACCAGCCTACCTCAGTCCTCACAAAACGCACACGCACACGGCTTCTTTCACTTTACACTCCATCCCTTCCTCGCATCCTCCGCTGAATAGCCACATTCATAGCCGTCTGCAGCGAAACATAAAACACTATTAATAAAACAGCAAGGGTCTGCTGAGTGGCACCTGCTCGGGCCTGCCAATGTACACGTAAGAGCGCTCCGGCAACAAGTGTTATC
This sequence comes from Protonibea diacanthus, assembly GCA_028641955.1. Taxonomy (NCBI): domain Eukaryota; kingdom Metazoa; phylum Chordata; class Actinopteri; family Sciaenidae; genus Protonibea; species Protonibea diacanthus. The sequence continues at coordinate 21,094,401 of CM053989.1, forward strand.
ATAGTCAGCCCTGAGGAAGGTGTTGTGAAAAAAATATGTTAAAAAGAGTTTAAAATATAGAGGAAAAAATGTTGGACTCTAATTGGTGTTGGGGGGGGGGGGGGGTTGCACTGCACCTTTGGGCAGGGCTGGATGGCAGAGTAACAAGTATAACAGCATCTACGGCCAGGCGTGAGAGCATGGACTGCACATTATAACAGAGCGTGGAGTGTCGGAGGTGAGAGCCAAGAGGAGAACCAATAAGAGCACTGCCTCATGGAGATGATGATGAAGAGACGTCTGACCTTTTCTCCAGCACCCTGATTGAGATAGAGACTGTTTTTAGTGTATTATTGTTCTGTATGTCTTATGTACTGCAAACATTTTTGACTTTTGGTTTTTTTGGTTTTTGTTCTTTTTTATCTGAATGTAAGTCAGGTTTCTCTGAACTGGGGTGTCATCTTTTTTTTTTTATATGGCCTGAAACTCATGCCATAATGTACAAAAATAGTGTCTTGCCAACAAATAATGGCCGAGCCTCACATCAATAAAAGCTAATAAAGCGCTAGAGTTACCTTTAATATCTCGCATAATATTCCATTTGTTCAAAATTAGACTCATACTCACCAGTTATTCAGAGTTTGTCCAACAGAAATATTTTCATTCACTTTTTCAGTCACTTCTACTTTGCCGTTGTCAGCTGCTGTTACCATTAATAAAACTCAGTTTTTCTTTAAGCGGCCTTAATGGATATGATTCATTTTCCAAGTACACGTAGAAACCACCCTGGAAGTTGTGACTATGTTTGAAAACAAAATTCTCTGATTAATAAAGTGCAAAATAAGGGAACAAAGCACTGAAAATATTGGCAGAAATGGAGCTCAGAGGTTGGAGGAACTGCACCAGTTTGGACTCTGGTGGATGAATTGATCACTTTTTCTACATTTTAGACAGACCGGCTCATGATTTTTTTTTTTTTTTTTCCACATACAACAGTACACTCTGTGCCAACCCATCAACCCTCGCCTCTCATTGAAATACATGAAATATTGTTCAGCTTTTTCAACAGATTACAGTTTCTGGCGTATCAGTGAGCCTGAGCAGCACTATGCAGCACCTGTAAGTCCACTTGCCTCCCTGCCTGTAACCACAGGCAAAGACGGGGGCTGCAGAGTTTTCCCAGGCTCAGCCAATGTGAATATAAAGACCTCTCTGTTCGCTCTCTGCCTGCATCTCCTGCTCCATCTCTTTGAACTGGGCGGTCATGTCAGCAGCTCCCAGCCCCCAGCCACCATACCGCCCTTCATGTGCCCACGGGGAGCGATAGGCTGGGCGCCGACAGATCCACAGAACACCCCAGGACTAATGCACGCACCTACACACACACACACACACACACACATACACATACACATAGACACACACATGCACTTGGTTGTGCCCTGTCTGCCTACAGGAGACGCTGATGCAGCCATGTGCAGAACACATAAGACAGAGAGGGAGGAGGACTATGGGCCACTTGCCTGTATTTATGTTTTCAGCTTGCATTCAGTTACAGGGTTTGAGCCAAAGGGCACCGCTGCAAGAATTCTGTCACTATAACGTTGCTGTTCCCAGTTGTCCACCATAAAATCAAGGGCAGGATAGATGCTGCTAGCTGGCTTTACAATTTAAGATTTAATGAGCTCTCAGCAGTTAGCCAAACTATAAAATCAAATTTTGGACTGTTAACCAGTAAGCATTCATTCAAAACTAGTGCACACTCGACCCAAGATGGTTTATTACAGAAATGTCCCACCGCAAGCGACCAAATCATGCAACATCGACTCCAGCTTGTCGATGCATGCAAGCCAGCAAGTAGCATGTTCATTAGCCAGTACTGCTGAGAGCAACCTATGACAACACTTGAAGTTCAAGAAGACCTGCTGACTGATGATACCAGCCAACAATCCAGCATTAGCTGACTGCCTCCACCAAAGATAGCATTTAAGCACTGACCGACAGCTGACACTAGCTAAAGATGTAATGTTTGTGGCTGCTTGTGAACGCAACATTGGCATATCATCACATTTTAAGTGGATATGGTACAGATGCAATGCTCCACTATGTTCACCAGCTGGTTCCTAACTTTATCTGTCTGGTGCTGAGCAGGTAGTGTACAATGGATTTTTTTTAGCTTCTTCCCTGAAACAGCTGCCTGCTGTGGCCAAAAGTGGTAAGAAGAATGAGAGTGGACCAGACACACAGAGCATTGTTGGCTAGACAGCTGAACAATGAAATTGAAAATCACGATTGCAACAATATGTAACTCTGACTGCGAGTGTGGGCTGCAGATTGGATCTCCTGTGAGAAATGTGCAGTACTTTACAGTACAGACCACCAACTATTTCACTTATTTTGATGATGATCATATTTTAAGGAGATGTTGTTGTTGAAATGTTTTTCTAGTTTTCCCCCCCTCTCAACTCTCTGTGATTTACAGAGGTTACAGAAGGACAGTAAAGCAAATTGAGAATTGTAGCTGTTGTTAGCTAATGTTAGTTCACTGAGTAAGCTGTGCTGCCTGGACTGTGAGCTTCGAGCACCGGAGGTTGTTAATTTACATTTAATCATTTAGCTCAACAACCGATCATCTGATTAGTTAGGACGACCCGCTCTACCTCCTGAGCCACAGCCAGCCCGTTAATGTTTGTACCACAGGCACTGTGGCGACTGGGAGGAGAAGGCCCCAGGGCGTGGGGGAACAAAGCCAGAATGGGCACTAGAACTGGAGCTGTTGTTATTGTTGCACTTGCTTAATTTTTGGCTGTTCACAAAGTTGTGAACTTACTTAATCATAAGTAATTTCATCATAAATGCATGTGTACAGCAGTTCATATTTACAATTGTGGGGGTATCACTGGTAGTGATGTTTGTTCATCACTACCAATGATACCTTTCACATTATCACATTCATTTCACATTGTCATTTGGTGCATTGTTATCATCAACTATTGATTACAGCCACTTTAAGTACATCACATCTTCATCTGGATCTCTGGACATTCAAAGCTGAACAGCAGCTTGTTCTGCCAGTGAAACTACAATGTTGGCTAATGTTAGCTGAGCAGCTAAAGGGAGAATAATCAGCGGGATATATTTAGATCTCTTCAACTTTAATACTTCAACAACTATGTATTCTGCATTCAAAGTAATAGAGCTATTAGATGTTAATAGACTGGTTTTCTTGATGCAAAAAACTAGTCATATATCTAATATACTATGCCCAATATCTATTCTAATGTCAGTATTTTTTTGTTTTCCTGCAGTGACTCTGTGAGAAGTACTAATAGGCCCATTTGACCCCCTTCCTGGATAATCCTGGCTCTAACATAGCACACCTGCAAATGAAGAACTACATACTAGAGAAAGTTATGCTGTCATGTTTAATACACGCACGCACACAAAAAACACGTGTATAAACATCAGAGAAAAAGCAAGTTATGAATTCATTCATAAAAACACATGCTAAAATACGCAGAGCGGCTCTGCCTAGACAAATACTCAGGCAAATGCACTCGCACACATTCTCTCACACAAACTAAATATACAAACTCAACACTAATCAGGCATCCTGCCCTCCTTTTCCGGCCGCGGTGACATTAAGCTGGCTGAGCAGGTAGAGTACACAATCACACACAATGGCACAGGATCAGACAGTCTGCTTCCTCTATTAAAGGTCATCATTCTGTTTATTAATCCACCCAAACCTGACTCACTCTGCGGTCGTTACACAGCAAGCGAAACGGACACAATGGAAGCATTATAAATCATTAAGTCAAGTCCACATTAAGCATTTAGAGAAATTATGAAATACACCTGACTTGTGCCAAAATGAGGATTGTAGTGTTTGTTGTGGCAACAAAGTGCAAATGCACAAATCACAGTGACCAGAGGGGAGTGTGCGTGTGTGTGTGTGTGTGTGTGTCAGTGCCTGTTGTGGCAGAAGCAGATGGCTTGAAGAATTTTTAAATTTAGAGATGTTAAACCTTCTGTGTCCGTTTATCTGCACATGCAAAGTGTTCATGGGAAAAGACAAAGCAGCAGTCAGAGAAGCAACTGTGAAAGCAAGACAAATACTCATTGGTATTAACAACATAAAAAAAAACTCTCCTCTCTCCTTCTGTGATGAGTTCAGGTCAGTTCAGCCAAGAATGCTGCTTGGCTCAGAGTCTCAGGAAGGACCCTTTAAGGGATCCTGGCCCTCCATCAGGTCACACACTCTTCCTTTTCCAGAGGACTCTGCGCGCACATAAATCAAACACACTCCCAGCACTCCCCCCATTATTTGTGACATCTATCTGGATGGGCAGGCGCGTTGTAGAGGATGTGGTCGTTCACCGAGCCCCGCCAGGCCAGAATCCCGGGCCAGGGGAGAGGGGCGGAGGCTGGGATACAAACAAAATCTCTGGCTGGAATGATCATACTCCCCATGCTGTTTTTTTTTTCTTTGACAAATGAAAGCTTTAAACCTTGCTGGGAAGATATAGGAAGTTACAGACGTTAAGGAGTTTCAAGTCCAAGTTTCCTGGAAGTTATGAGACACCGCGATGGTTTGTTGTAAAGTACAGTTTTCCTGGATGTTAAACAAGGGAATGAGTACATTCATACATGTGAACCTATATACACTCACACAAACACTGATTCATACAACATGTTGCATATCTGACCCAAGAGTTCATAAATGAAGAGTGAAGTGCTGCAAATCCTTTAAATCCAGGTAATTTCCAGGAAGCCTGTAGATGTGTGTGTATTTGTGTGTGTGTGTGTGTGATTGGAGTTGGCAAAGGACCCAGGCCGTTGGAGGGATGTTTAATTAGGTTAAGGAGGTGCAGCAAGGGAAGACAGCCAACTGGCCTTACACACCCTTGTCCTCAACACACACACACACACACACACACACACACACACACACTTGTAGACACTCCACTGCTTAAGTGCATCTGGCCCTTCGGGCTCAGCACCGTGTTCAGTATGTAAAACCTGGAAAACTGTACAAGTTTCCAGTTGCCACCTGCTGCTGTACTCACTTTTCATTACTCCTGTGAGAGAACACACAGCACAAATTACAGTAACCTTTCATTTGTTATTTATGCTTGACAAAGCAGACCCAAGTGGAAAAAACTACTGGCCTTTATTCACCCTTTGAACATGTATAATATTGTAGCATATTGAAAAGATACAAATATTATCAGAATAATGATTTAAAGTATCTAAAATAAAGTACTCAAAATGCTGTGTGTGTTGTACTATCACTTAATGCATGTTACTATTGGATTATTATTACTGATGAATATGGGTGTAATTCATATTTTACTGTTGTTTACTAGTTTACTGTCGGTTGAGGTGGAACTGATTTGAATCAAATGGTTTTGAATGAAACTCTGCAGACTGTAAGTACGATGATGATACGACGATACAAACTACACAATAGGACAGACAAAAATAAACCGGGTGATATACTGAACATAATACATAAACAGGAATATATGTAAGGATGAAAGTACAGTCATATAATTATAATAATTGTTATATATAAATAAAGTGGGACTGTCCCATCCACTGCATGAGGTAGTCCCTGTTCCCTCTCCTCCCATCTTTAAAATCAAAACTGAGGGCTGTCGATTAGCTCAGTTGCTTGAAAAGGCCAGAAAAAATATCTTAAAAAAAAAAGTCAAAACTGAAACATGTACAGAATATCTGTACAAGTATGTACAGATATTACAGGTACATTTTACGAGTGCAGCGTCCTCTTTACGTCATTCTGGGGCATCAAGCTGCAATGGTCACATTACTGCCCCCCTGAGGCCAAAAGGTGAAAGCAGCAGTCGTAGTGGGTGCTTTTTTTCCAGATCAGCCACAAGCAGTATCACTGAGTCCATTCTACAGTCTAAACTTGGACTAAGGCCTGACTCAGATGCAGGTTTTTTCATTCATGCAGGGGGAGGCAAAAAGTATGGTGGCTTGAGACAGAGCAACACTAGCTCAAACTGAAGTGTGGTACCCAGCTGATGGAGTGATGCTAAGTTGAATGAATATGATTTGTTTAGGAAAAATGCTTTCGTGCTGACCTTTATTTCTGTTTGATTTGTTGATTTTGTTAATTTGTTGCTTCCTTCTGTCATTATTAATGATTGATCAAATTTTGTGGGATGAGTGCTGGGGATGAAATGAGAACCACTAGACTATGCACACAAGCAGCAATTTCAAACTGTGTGATCTGGTTCTATGAAAAGCAGTGCACAGCCGTTTCCACTATTTTGTCTCTGATGCAGACCTAATTTGGACCCCCAGGAAGAAGGCTCCTCATTCATATCATGTAAGACCACATTGTTGGTGCTGCAAGGTGCTGCCACAGGGTAGATCAGCAGACTGATGGGATTATTGAGGTCCTGTATCTGCACTGAAGATGACTCCCCCTCTCCTCTTGCGGAGCTGAGCCTGGCTATCGTTGGTGTTGTGTCAGAGAACATTTACATAAAGTTGACATTTTCTTGAACTTTCTCCTGTAAGCGCTGATAAGTGTCTCTGAACGGGTCGTTGGCTGCAGCACCATGTCCCTTTCGCAATGAAAAGCAGCTTTTGGTTCTGCATGTGTGAACAGCACGTAACACAACAATTACCCTCCCACACACAGAATGCTATCGTGACCAGTTGCTGCCAAAGATGATGATGATGTAGTGTGTGAGAGAATTTCACAGGTTGCCTTGAAAAAGTGGAGGTTAAAAAAATGAAAGTAGTACACTGGGAATTCTTCGACCCCAAAATCTCCACCCTTCCCAAGAAGAACAGTCTCATAATGGACTTCCTAGGAACAAACATCATCACGTCTTTCTCAAAACTCATTCAACCATAGTTTATATCCAACACACACACACACATCTCCCCTCCTGACAAGACACACCTTTGACCTCAAAGTTTACCAGTCAAAATGACATCACTTCCTTTTGGCAACTTGACAGGCGCTTCATCAGCAAAGTGGCTCCAGGCTTGAGAGTGCAGTGGAAGGGGAAAAGAAAAAACAATAATGATAATAATTATACCTTCACACGTAAATGAGCACACAGCCTACGGGCCACAATACATAACAGCTGGGCCTGGGAGCTGTCAGACAGCTAGATAGTGACTGAACACTCAGTGCTAACCAAACACAGATGTGAATTACAGCTTGTGACACATAGCTGCGTGATTAGTAACGAGCCGGGGGCAGGCTTGGATCTAAAGATCTCAATATACTGTTGCAGGGCTCCCTTCAAAACACTGAAAAGCTGCATTAGAGCTCCAAGTTGTGGGTCAAACTCTCAACAGTCATTGCTATGTCTGTGTTTTTGCTAAATTGTGTGAGAATTTCAGCGCATATCCTTCCACACTCTTGTGGGAAGCAATTAACCTAAAGTTTATGTATAGTCTTAACAGGTAAATAAAAACTTCAAATAATCACTGGTGGTTTGAATTCATGGAAAGTGTAATCATCATAACTGTGATGATTTAATGACTGCAAAAAGACTGCACTGATTTATGGTCTGTTGCAGCAGTGTGTGTGTGTGTGTGTGTGTGTGTGTGTGTGTGTGTGGTGATTAATGCTGCAGGCCAGATCAGGGCAGAGATAGGATAACAGGCCACAACACCTACAGACTTGCAGTTGCGATGCCTTCTGGTTCTGTTTATTCTCAGGTCTCTCCTTCGTCACACTCCAGACACAGTTTTTGTAGATCATCCTCGATCTCATCCTCACACACTCTTCCATGCTTCCTTTCCCATCGAACATTTTGTCCCATCACATTTCTCATCATCACTCATACTGCACGCACACCCTGATTTCTGGTCTCTGTTAGAGGGAAGTGGGCGCTTGCATGCTGTATTTTTAAAATCATAACAAAGACATGATGACCTACATCCTGCACAGACAATCAAAAAGTGTCCCTAGTGGAATGTGTTGGTTGACACAAATCCTATATGAAACAAATAAAACAATAATAATTCTGCACAGGTTGTTCTGACATAATTGAAACAAAGCAATAAAGTGTGCAGTGTACAGTGCTGTCACATGAGGAAATGTCACAAAGACAAAGTTTGGATTTTAGACAAAACATGACTTGGAGAATTTCTTGTCATGTGAAGGAAGCAGCTTCTTGGTTGGTTTGCTTGTTGAGTGAGCAAATGGCAAACAGACACAAAAGCATTTGTGTCACTGTGCAGCTCAAAGACTTACCATGCATTGAACGTGTGTCAAGACTCTGTGCTAACAGGCTAGCTGTAATGCTAAAGATTTAACATACTCAATTATGTGTCAATGCTCTATGCTAATAGTTCAGCAAAATGTGCCACATTACATACAATTTCATACTCCACGCATTCACGTTAGTATACACTGTGTTCTGAGACAAACACTTGAGCATATGCTAATACACTGGTAGACTGTGCAATTATATTTTAGCTTATGTTTTGTTGTGTTGAGAACAGACACCACGCTACTAGACTCCACGCACATTTTAAGCCTGGCCTATAAAAACTTTTATATTTACTTTATTCAACTTTTATTTCACCTTAAACCTATACTTAAACCTATCACCTTAACCTATTCATATGGGTCATTAGCCTATATGTGTTTATGATTGATAAAAAAAAGTTGCATAATTATTATTGGTTATTATCTTTGGACATGTCCACTGACTCATCCAATTGGAGTGCAAATGCCTCCGCTGTTTGTAGTTTCTCAATTATCTGCACCCTCACATTCATCAGTATTTTGGTGAACGTTGTCAATTATTATGACAAAAGTTGGCAGACCCCCTGCAGTACCCCTGGACGAAGACCCTTGCTTTAGACTCTACTCAAACACAACAGTAGGGCCCATGTTAACACTTTGCATGTTGACAGACAGTAGACCCCATGTATAGTCAAAAGTTTCTGCTAATATTGTTAGCTGTGCTAACATTTTTGTATATACGAAGATGAGTGACACGTTTAATTTCAAATTACTGTGAATTTAGCTTTAGCACAGTCTTTTTTACAATTACACCTACAACTACAATTCCTCTTGTCTAAATACATCCAACTGCATATTAGAGGTTGTTATCTTATAATGATAACTGATTGAATTTCACACTTTGCTCGTCATTTTACTCTGCACTTTCACATTTATTCTACCATGTGTACAAACAAATTACATCTTGTGAGGAGAAGTCTGGTTTACACTGGGAGCCAAGTGAAGAGAGAGAAGTCATCTGTGGGACGAGGGGGGAGGACAGCACTGTGAGAATGAGAAGACTCTTCTGCAAATGTTTGGACATACAAGTGTGGTACGGTGATGATAGGGACGGTGATGAAAATGTACGGAAAACTGACAGAGTGTGTTTGTTAGATTAGAGGAGACAGATCTTATGTGTGAGCTTTTCTCATCCCACACTTGAGTAAATAATCTTTACCCGAGTGGGTAATGAAGTACTCTTTGAACCTCAAACCAACACTCTGATACACACACACACACACACACACACACACACACACACACACACACCACATACAGATCCTGACTTTTTTTTTTGCAATATGGTGATCTCATGCACATTGCATCTGGCCTCAAGTGATCATACTGGAGCAAGTTGAGGTCTCTAAGCACACCATGTTTTCTAGATTAGCCCTGTTCCTGAGCTTGTGACAGCTAGTGATGTGCATCTTACTCATCCATGTTGGTGTCACACCAGTGTGTGCGTGTGTGTTGAGCTATGGTTTACACCATGTCATATTTCCCCTTATCCATCCATCTTTCCATTCATACATGTAACCAATCACGTCTCCTCCTACACTGTACTCTGAAGTGTCTTAATGGGCATTACAGCAAGATTACAAATGGCTTTGTGTGTGCAGGAGCAACCAGATGACACACTCCAAAATGCACAGCTTCCTTAAAATACATTTAAAAACAGAGAGAGAATAGGGTAGAAGTGGGATGAGCAGAGGACCAACTGTTTTCATTCAAACAGCAGACAGCCAGTCAGATTCAAGAAGTCTCAACTGCAAAAAAAAAAAAAGAAAAAAAAGGCCAGCTCCTTCAAACAGTGGACAACAGCGACCTCTAGTGGCAGAGTTTTGTATTACCTTACGATGTTTAAACAGTATGTTTATGGTAATATTAAAAGACGTGTGGAGTGACTGAACTTTGCTTATATCCAATTGACAGTACAAAGATTTTGACTTGAGTATTATTCTATCCAAAGAATGATGTTGGACATTATATTATCCTATTGATTTATTGGCGTATGCCCATGTACCTCATATCAAAAGCAGTATAATTGTACGTACAAACCTGCCATTAGGTGGTATCAAAGCATTCCGTTCTGAATATGTTTTCTTTTATTAATAATACGACATAAAGCCAATTCGACCGTGACACGGTTCCGTTTCAAAAGACTGCTCCAGGTGAGGCTCGAACTCACAACCTCGGCATTGCTCTACAGTGTACTGTCATATAAGTACCGCGCGCTAACCGATTGCGCCACTGGAGCTCACTGCTTCAACCTTGCAGTTGGGTTTATAAACAGGAGGCGTGAGCCGACGCAAAGCCGCTCTTTTTTTCTCTTTTTATTACTGTACCCTTTACTCCACACAAACGTTTATGTTTGACGTTAAAGTGAAAACAGACAACTGTAGATTGAAAAATAATTACATTACAGATCATTTGTTCCACGACGTGTAATGTAAACGTAATGTAAACGTGTCAGCCGGGTCGTCGAACAGAAAACCGCTAATAAATATACCAACAGAGACGTAGAGGACTCAGATTTTAATTAATGGCAAGTTAATATATCAGTATTGGCTTTTCATGCATCCCAGCGCCTCCCTCCTGCCAGAGAGCTTCGTTAAAAGACAAGGTCTATCTATCTATCTAGATCTATGATGTCATGCTCGTAGTCACCGTAGACGGTCCTAAATATTTTCAAAGTAAAACACGTTTGTAGTATGTTGTATTCACTTTTATTCACTTCTTCATCACTACTTACTTCCCTAATTATCAAGCCAGAAAAACTTACATGAATGACTCAGAACTACGTCATAAAAGTACACTGGCAATGTTTTCTATTTGCAAAAGTTACATCTACGTCAAGTTTGGGGAAATATGGCATTAAACGTGTTACCAAAATAAAATAAATAAAACAAAACAACAACGAGCACCAACACGCTAAAGTAGCTATCAACAGCGCCATCTTTGGGACTGTAGTGTGTCCATCAGGACCAAAACCTCTTTCCTCATCAGCAGGGCCCCCTCTGACACTGACTCTGAGCCCTACACCCACCAGGGGCCCTACAAACTACATCCACATAGGATCTACTCACCCCATGTGCTACATTAACACACAGCTTTTATTTAACATCCATTGGCCTACTATGTTTTCATAGATATCTTGCACATGTTAGATATTCTACATAATGTGAACCTTTGCACATAACCTGGAAAATACTGTATATTCCCACGCAAACTGTTCTTTTCATTTTAAAAACATTTAATGCTTGACTTTTATTTATCTTCCTTCTATTTTTTACTTATGTTTGTTATACACCAGACACACCAAGATGAATTTCTTGTATGTGAAAATACTTGGCAATAATTATGATACTGAATCTAAATATATGTATATTTATTTTAAAAATATAAATGTTTTTTTAATTTTTATTAAAAAATCATTTGTACATATAATGTACAATATGTTCTCATTTTGGCACTTCTGCACTGCCTGTATGCTGAAGTACTGTATGGTGTTTAATTGTGTATTGTTGATGTGTTCATGGTGTTTTATTGATGTGCTCCAGTTGCAACAGACAGGAAGAATTTCCCTCACGAAAACAATGAATTAGAATTGAACTAGTCCACAAACTGAACTAGTTCACATTAATTTCTAAGACACTGGTGTTTGGATTTATTTTTCTGCATACACAATACAGTCATGCATTCAGCATGCATTATGCAGTCATCATCTTTCCTTTGCTGCATGCTTGTCAGATAAGTCATATTAGGCATCCATAATCCAGTTGAAAAGTATATGGTAATAGAAGACAGTCCTGCACAGTTTTACAGGGTTACATGTAAATGTTCTGCACAAATCCAGAAACCTGTCCTTTCCTTGAATATAATTGTTACGTCCCAGTCTATAATCAAACTGTAAAAAGCAAATAATGTAATGAAATTTCATAGTTGCGACAGTGTTTAAGCCAAGAAGGACTGAATTGCTTATTAATTATATTTCAAGAGCTATGTATTTGTCTCCTACTTTAATATAATCTTTTGTTATCTCTTCATTATTATAAACACCTCTGAAAAGAGTAGAGATCCAAAATAAAAAGAAATAGCACACACACTTGCATGGATTCCACTGGTCACTGTATTTAATATACTGATGTTATGGACATTATAAATGCACTGACTGACAATACTTGCAGACAGAACTCTACCTGTCAGGGTACTCCCCTGCAGCATTCATCAACCCAGACTTAAGTCCAAAACACATACTGTAATTTCATCAGTTTGCAGTGTTTCATCTGGTTTGCCTTATTCAGTCTGTAGTTCAGCATCTTCCTCAAGACACATCAGGAATCTGCGAATTGAACCTAAGACCTGATTCTGGAGATGTCTATTCCTTAAAACATATTTATTTCATTATTTCTGCCTCTCAGGAGGAAGGGTCTGAGCTGTTGGCAGCTCTGAAGTTCTTCTTGAATCCTAGGTAGCTGATACAACTCTTGAGGGCATCACGAAATATGGTGCTAGAGAAACAGTAGATGACAGGGTCCAAAGTGCTGCTGAGGTAGGTGAAGCCGATGCAATTCATAAACAGGTGGGTGGTATGATTGTACAGCTTGCAGTTTTTTGGGTGGAAGATTTTGATGTACATCCCAGCCAAGCCTGTAACGACACTTGGCATGAAGCAGAAGGTGAACACCAAACTGATCACCCCTACCACTAGGATGGCCTTCTGTACCTTCTTCTGCTTGTCCATTCGCCGTTTGTGCAGAAAGTAGGCAATCTGGGCTGAGCAGAACAGCAACAAGAACCAGGGCAGGAAGAACTCTGCAGTGAAGGCCACATAGTGTACTTTTATTGCCAAAGGGGGTACATTGTAGGAGTTGAAGCTGCGACACCAGGAGAAGTTTTGACCTTCGTGGCTACCCTTCTGGAGGAGTTTGATAGTCATCAGTGGAATCCGAAAGGCAACCACACCAATCCAGATCAGACCTACGAGCCAACCTGACTGAGTTAAAGTAATGTGGCTGATGCGGTGATGCGGGTGGACCACTTTAAAGTAACGTTCCAGTGCCACCACCGTCATGAATGCAATGCTGGCAGAACGATTGGCAGCCAGCATGAAGAGGTTGATGTTGCACCAGACCTCTCCAAACCTCCAGTATTCCCCTCGGAATTCGGTGTCAAAGCGGAAGGGTACGCTGATGAGGACCAGGAGGTCAGCTATAACCAGGTTAAAGAGGAAGAGAGTGTGGGGTTTCCAAAGTTTCATGCCGACACAGAAAATCACTAAAGCTATTATGTTGAGTGGCAGACCCACGATCATCTCAATGATCATCATAATACGCAAGAACAAAGTCCCACTGTTTTGGATGGATATGCAGTGGAAGGCTTCATTTGTGGTATTCATGTTTGATCCCTCCGGTTTTTCCACTGCGCTTTATTTTCGGCAGATTCCAGAAACTTCCAAAGAGGAGAGAAAAGAAGAAAAGGGAGTTTTAGAACTTAATATTTCATGGATCAAATAGTTAAAGCAAAAGTTAGACCTTTGGGGAAATACATGCAATTTATTGTTGTAAGACTTTTTCTCGAAGGCTTCCCTGATATGTACTGTGGGCTGGATTGTACATCATTTGTACGTTGCTTTGAATAAACGCTTCTGTGAAATGAATATATTCAAATGTAAATATCACTTCTTACCAAGAGTCAGATAAGAAGGACTGATAGTACTCTCATGTCTGTACAGTTAATATGAAGCTACCGTTATCTGCCAGTTCGCTAAGCCTATCATAAAGATTGAAAACACCTAGACTGGCTCACCAAGATAACAAGGTAAGGTAACATGTTAAAAAATTAAAACCTGGGGTGGCGCTTAGCTCAGTCGGGTTCGAGTCCCGACCTGTGGCCCTTTGCCGCATGTCATTCCCCATCTCTCTCCCCACATTTCCTCTCACTGTCTCTATCAATAAAAGCTTGGAAAAAAGCCAAAAAAAAAAATCTTTTAAAACAAAAAATTAAAACCTATTACTGATTTCATTTTCATATTCAGCGGAGAGACATGACAGTTCAATCAGCCCTATCATCTAACCTGCAGCTACAAAGAAAACTGACGTATTTTCTGAAATGTCAAACTGCTCCTTTAAGACACACGACATGTGTTTGTTATGTAACCTGTCCATGTAACGTGTAGTCCAAATTTTCCATGTGATAAAGCAGTGTGCCAATTTTGAACTGAGAAAGTATAGAGTGAAAAGTTAAATACAATACTATATGTGAACTTGGCAGATGGTAAAATAATTTCATGTATTGCAAAACATTTAATAGTTCAGCTACCTTGATATTGTAATGTAACAGTAATAATGTAATAGTAAAAAATGTGAAAGTTATCAGTCATTTATAGGTTATGGAATACAGACAAGGATTAAATTGCATTACTCACCAGAAGTCAACACCGGAGTTGTGGAGTTGTCTTTATCGTTACATTCAGAAAATGAAGACAACATGCACAAATCCCCTCCAAGCAGTAAACTGACCTAGTCTGATGAGATCTTCCTCTATATAAGTGCTGGCCAACTATGAGGGCTTGCCACAACACGAGTCAAATATGTTTCAAGGAAAGGAAGCTGAGTCACTTCTGCTATTTGAGGATATCTAATAAAATCAGGGCATGTTTTATACAGAATTAATACAGAAACAGAATTTCCTCTTCATTATGAAACCATTGTCAGTCTGCTGACACTGACACTGGACTGATTTTATTACATTTTCTCCATTATCTCATTCCTCATCTCACCTCACTCCGCTGCATCCTGCATTGGTTTACTTCACCTCACCTGAAGTCATCTGCTTGATCACATCACATCTCATCTCATCGTTGTTCATGTCAGTTCATTTCAATCTACTTTGAATCCATTCAATTTGTCATACCAGAACGACCCAACACTGAAAATAAGTGACTTGTAAAGGGAAATGTGAAGGCCCTCTGGAGCTCTCTGGAGAGAGAAGATGCTAATTTTCCCTCACCAAACTTTCATTGATGACAGTTCATTACACAACAATGCAATGCACACACAAACACACACACACACAGTCAGCCCAGCTCGCCACTGTGTGAACAGTACAACCTTTGTCAGCTCGATAACTTTATGGTCATTGACTCCCATACAGCGGTGCAGTCCCCTCTTCCCAGCCCTATAGGTGTGTTTGCTAGTATCACTGGACTCTGATCTAGAAGTCCGGCATTCATCTAACTGTTTTATTAGAGTACACACAAAACAAACACGCAGGACTCGGCAATGGCACCATGTGAGGACTGACATCTGCTCTATGGGTACGTTGTATGCTGTGCATGTGTGAAACTACTGCTGGAGCTCTGGATCCATATTTATATGTATATCCCTACAGCATGTGTTTATATGTGTGCTGGCTGCTCGTCTTGCTGTTTGTGCTTAATGAGTGAATTCTAGTTAATCATTTTTATAATTGGAGGTGATTGATTAGTAGCTGTCTTTATTACATATCATAAATCTCTTTACTGCAACCAAAACATTCAATTGCTTAAATAACCAAGATGAAAACAATATTTACAGAGAGGCTAATAATGCAATAATATAGGCCATATTATTATATAACTATAATAATTGATCAAAAATACAATTTATTTTCATGCAAACCTGACACATTACATCTAATGTAATTTCTAATATAATGATACAGACCTACAATAACTTTGCAACTAGAACATAGGAATAATATCCTGTGGATAATGGATTTGTGTTGTTTGCAAATTCATAAATTATTACCAAAACAGATTTGAGAGCAGCTCCTGTGACACACCCACCTATCATGGTTCACCGATAACCTCCAAGTTCCCCTTTTAAAACACACATTTGCTTGCTTACTGTGTGCTTAAAAGAAACTATTCATGCAGCCTCTGTCAAATCAATACTTTTATTGGTGCTACATGCATACACACACAATTTTTTCCTCAGGTGGTCCAGGTTTGTTTCCGGGGTCTGTCCCTTGGTTCACGACCTCAGCCTGTGACAGGGACATCACTGTCTCTCTCTCTGATAACACAGAGCCGCTTAATGTTTAGCCCAAGATCCACACACACACACACACACACACACACACTCACAGACACACACACAGGGAAGCAGAGGGATTACAAAGGTGCAGAGACCCATATGCTGCCCAGGGATGGAGGCGAGAACACTAAATGCAAGAAGGACGCAAACTAGTACGAACCAAGGTGAGAATGATTACTGTTTGTTATTTGTTATGTTTAATAACTGTAGCAGGCCACACTTGCAGGCATAATATAGCATGTATTGCCACTGCATCCTCAACTCAGTTGACATCAGTAAAGTGATGGAGTTGAATTCAGTGCTAAAGTGACACTGTTGCTGACTCTATTTTAGTTTGAGGAGTAATCAGTCATTGGCAGTGATGTCCCCAGGTTGATTTGGCATTGTTAAATGGTACCTTTTTCAAGCGCAGAGTGAAAACCTGTTGAAGATTTTCCAAGCCTTTAACCTGCTAAGCTGGGCTATTAGCCTCTTAATCCACATTAGACCCTGTACACTCTGCTGTGCGTCCTGTGGACCAGGGACGAAACAGAACTGCGTGAGCTGAAGGTATTTTAATGTGCGGAAGTACAGTAAGATCATGGAAGCTTCTTCCAAAAGGAAAAAAATATTATCTATAATGATTTTACTACATTTGAACATATATTATGTTTGTTTAAACTGAAGATGATTGCAAAACAAATGCTGAATGGAACACTGTGTTTTCTTAATAAAGAAATCGGTAATCATAATCCTAATGTAAACAAACCAGTGGACCCACCTCTAAAATTCAAAGAGGTCTGAGAGTACAATGTGCTATCACTCCTAGAATAACTGACAGTTTTTTTTAATCAGGGACAAACAATAGGCAACAACCACAGTGGCTAACAGCTAGCCTGGCTCTGTTGAAGATAACAGAGTCAACCTTGCAACTCCTCTAAGGGTGACTAATTAGCATATTTTGTCTAACTGTGAATGACAGTTTGTGGTTTCACAGAGGTTGTGTGTCCCACTGGTCAATAAAGATTGTAACCTCTGCTCTTAACTTATATTGGCATGTTAGCTGAGTTTAATGTTAAATAAGAGAATAGTTTGCTAAAGGTATTTAAAGGACAATCATACTTTTACTACATTTTGGATATTTAGCAGTTTCCTGTGTGACAGGGTCTGGTGTTGAAGATGAAGCCCCAGCAGAGCCACACAAGAGCGTCTCAGGCCGTCCTCTCTCTGCTGTAGTGCGCCTCTATGTGTACGCACTGCATGGCTGCCTCTGTGAGGTGGCCTTCACTGCTGTGTGGGACTGGTGCAGCACTCGGGACAGAAGGCTGCCAGGTCACAGCAGCCTGTGGGCGCTGCCTATGTACGCCACTGCAATATACCTCATGGAGAGCCTGAGAAGCCGACTGCTGGATCAGCATCACCCACTGCCAGCGCGTCTGCTGGCCTACACCGTGTTCATCTACCTGTGGGAGTTCAGCTGGGGGGCAGGGCTGAGGCTGCTGGGGGCCTGTCCCTGGGACTACTCAGGTTATAGGTACAACCTGGGAGGACTGGTGACCCTGGAGTATGCTATTCCCTGGAGTGTGGCGGCGTTTATAGCGGAGCAGCATGTGATCAGAAACACTCTCAGGATAAGACTGTACAACTGAACTGATATCAGTCTGGAATCATGTGCTTCCAAAAGCACTGACAGAGCATTTAAGGACACTTTTTTTATCATAATTATTTGTTATTTTTGAGCGTTTGACATTTTGATTTTATAAAGTTGCTGCCCCTCTCTGAACTGTCATTAAATCTGACAACTTTTCAATCTGTGAGTGTCTTTTTCTCTCAGACTAACATACAATAAAGTGTTGACACCACTCCTCAATCTCTAGTTGCATTTAGCCTAAAATCTGAAGCTGGGGGTTGATTCTAGATTAATCAGTGGTGGTGCAGCAATGTGAACGTTTTGTCCAGTTTCTACTCACACATACTACAGACTGTGTTCATTAACTGGCCACCATTGTACTGCCCCCGGGAATTTTCCTCCATAATACTGGTGGCTATTTACATTCCACCTTCAGCTAACGCCAGCACTGCTTAACAACAGCTGATCGTATTGTGGAGGCTGAGCGTCCTCGTCCAGACTCTTCGGGGTTATTATTCTGGGAGGATTTCAACCATGTCAACCTAAGTGCTGATCTTCCAAAATATAAACAGTTAATAAAAAAGACCCACTAGAAGGGCAAAAACACTGACCATGGATGGCTGCAGAGCTAGCACCCGAGGCCAACTGTCATACCCTGAAACCACACTGGACACTGAAACCAAATTGTCATTTTGATAGAGCCTTTATGTTTCACTGATCACCTCCAGCTCTGTTTTTAAGAGATATTAGAGAGTTATTGACCTCATCTAAATCATAGTAGGAAAGGGTTGTGAAACTATAACTTTAGATATTAGATTATTTGAATCAGCTCAACTTTGGACTGTCTAGTCACTGAATACAAAACTAAATGTTAAGAATGTATGTTATAAAAGGTGTTAACTCTAAAAACAAACTCACATCTGTGAGTGAAACAGCAGGAAAATCAACACATATCTAAATGGGAATCTGTGCCGCATGCGACTGAGTTAGTCATGCAAATTCAAAAATCACATATTATTCCTACATTCTTTAGCATTTCAGCGAACATTTGTAGTCTATGTTAGCAACCTTTCTGAAACATCCATAAGCAGATCTCTCGTTCCCTGTAAAGAGGAGGTTTTTGACGGCAACATAGCAAACCTCAACAAAAAAAAAAAAAAAAATCAAAAGCAAAGCATCCACTGGAAATCCCCCTTACAGCAAACACCAACTTCTGTGCTGCCCGCCAGTTGTTCATTGCTACAATCTGTTGTAATCTATTCAATCTGGCTGTGACAGAAAATACTGCAACTTCCAATCTCACAGAGGGGGAGTGTGTAAAACTGAGTTTCACTTAGACGAAAACAATAGCAGTACAAATCCAGTTTGACTCCCAGGATTAAAAGTTTATTTACATCTCCCTCTTGATGCACTAAATGCAGTTTAAGTTTATAAAAGCAGATCACAATGATTTTTTTCTACCCCAATGTCTCAACAATAGCTGCACTCATTATAGGATGACAGTGTCTGTAGTTCATTGGAAGTAAGTGTCACAGCATGCGCTGAGTTTTTCTGGAATACACCCAGAGATGTTGTTGTTAAAATAAGAATCTGGTTGGCAGGAATATCACAACACAGCATCTTGTTGAAACTTGACTATGACTAATTCATTTTGTAGGAGGTAGATAAAAAATAATGGGAATTTTTGTCTTTCTTTATGTAACTGGAAGGTGAAAGTTAGCACTGAATGTGTGTTAAGAGTGTGTGTGACACATATATTTCCACTGTTTGACTGACTCACACATAATAGATTCAGATTTACATGAGTGCATGATTTATTTTACTTACTGTATGTGATATTACACAATTTATAATGAGTTCTCCTCCCCACCTGCATGGAAACTGTATATTTAATGTGTGTGTGTGTGTGTGTGTGTGTGTGTGTGTGTGTGTGTGATGCTCAGGGTCTTTTCCGCTCAGGGTTTTGGACCACAAACAGGGCGACAGTCCCTTCATCTCTCTGCCACTGGTAGCTACAGAAGGAGAAGCTGTGTTAGCTTATTTTGTGGGGATTTTGGAGATAAAAATACAAATCTTGAAAAACAGTATCTCTTGTCAATCCTGCCAAATAACATCCTTTAAAAATCTGACTCACTGGGTCTGTTCAGGAATGAGTAAACTGTCTCCGGCAGAGAGAGTGCACTCCTGCTGATTTATAGTTACTCTTGAAGCACCCTCCTGAAAGACAGAGAGAGAAGAGGATGGTTAGAAGAAGACATACAGATAGTTGGGTTATTACACAGCAGGTCCGACATAGATACAAGGGATATTTAAACAGTACAGAGAGACAGGGTGGAGAACATACCATCTGCCAAATCCACACATCACTCTGTCGTACTGACGCCTCTGCCTTCCCAGGTCCAAACAACATTGCCTGTAATGGTCATAAGAAGGAGCATTATTATCATATTACTATCATCATCTACAGCACATCACATCTGCTGCTGCTACTCCGTGCTTTGTGCATTCACAATCAAACGCACTCTTTTCTTTTATGATGCAATCCAGGTTTAGTCATGGAGAATGTCCACAGGCAGGAAAATGCCAAAATTGCTTCTCCTGGTTCTGATTTTTGACTTTGCTTTACAAATTTCATTATGGCGTTGAAATGACACATTCTGACAGAGGTCAACATTAAAGAATACAAGCAACAACACAGAATAATGATATCAAACACTGTGTGTACTTTATTCAGCTTATTATGTGTCTATTTATTATAATATATATTTTTTAAATGTTTCCAGGAACATTGTAGATCGTTGTTTTAAAGTTGACACTGACAATGTCAACTACACTCAAGTCTTTAAACGTGATGAACGTTTAAACTTTTCGCTACTAATGCCAATATGATCCCTGCATGTTGCTGCTGAAGCTGTATCATTACCTTTGTATAAAGGATCTTGAGCCAAAGCTCAAAGCTATTAAATAACACCAGAAGAATCCATACAAGAGATAGAGCTTTGTCTGGAACAAGATTTTATCTGATGAGGCTTCATACCTCTGTCTCGAACTGAGCTCCGAACATGTCGATGGGCCCACCGTTGGCCAGTGAGGGCCTCTGTTTGTCCAGCCAGTCTTTGAAGGAGAAGGGCGACATCACGTTCATGGTGTTCATCTGAAACGGAGGTTCCCTGAAGACTTCATCTGTTCATCAAAAGAGAATCTTGACCTCAGGTGGAAAGTTAACAGGGATTAGATTTTAGATTAATCACAAGAAACTCACTCGGATCCGGTTTTCCTGTTTTGAACTGCTTTGATGCCATGAACCTGCAGATCAACCAACCAACAACAACCTTAATTAAAACGAATAACGTGATGATAGGAGAGCGTTTATGAATATGTAGATCACAGTGAAGATGTCTTACTCTTTGATTATTGGCACCAGTTCAGTTCCGAGATCCTGGCAGTAAAACCATTTCTCAAACAGGATAGCTGTGGTGTTGTCTACGTAGTACCTGAAAGCACCAAACAAATGTTAATTCTGCATACATTTGTTTTTTATCCCACTTTATTTAGATAAGTGTCCTTATACCTGTGAGGTGTGTGTGAATGTAAGGAGGGACAATGAATGGACGAACCGACTGTAACTAACTTACTGTACCATTGTTGTACTGAATAATATGAGGGTTTCATAAGATGGAACTTTAGAAGAAAAGTACCATATATAATAACATAAAATAAACAGTAAAAGCAATTGCCTTCGATTTGTGTTGTTTGTTGTTTGTATAGGCATTTAGAAAATGTACAAACTTAAATCTTATGTCCAGGTAACTCTCAGGTCATGGGCTTGGTCTGATGTTACTTTAGTCGAGTACAGTCGGTTATGTGTCTAAAAGTCTATGAATGAATATAATTAACAGACAAGACAGTGAGAAATCAACAGACTGGCCAAAATATGAAAAATGAAAATATTAAACCGCATTTTATTCATTTATTCAACATTTTTACAGAATCTTCTTTTGGAGCATGTCTTTGCTGTTTTGTAAATAACCACACAGCTCTGGTGTCTGTCACCTGATCTCAGGACTGTTCTCTGTTTTTGTTTTGTTCTTGAACCCTCTAAGAAGAGAAGAGAAGAGAAGAGAAGAGAAGAGAAGAGAAGAGAACAGAACAGAACAGAACAGAACAGAACAGAACAGAACAGAACAGAGGTCACCTCAGGCAGTCGGTCTCAGTCAGCAGCCGTCTTCTCTCCACCACCAGTCCCACAGTGTTGGCCTGTCTCTGGGGGGAGTGGGGGATCCGAGCTGGCAGCAGGAACATCTACAGACAAGGAAGAAACAGAGTAATGATACATAAGAATTTATTTACAAGGTAGAACATACAACTATGCAAAAAAAAAAAACAGTATATTAAAGCACATTAGAGCTCACCTCTCCCTCCTTGATGTGCACATCCTTGTGTTTGCCATTTTCAACCACCTTCAGACACATGTCCCCCTTCAGCTGATAGAACAGCTATTTAAAACAGAGAGCGGAAGACAAAAGAAATATTCTCAAGGGGGGATTGATTACATAATAATTAATATGTTACATGTGGCTGTCACCTGACCACTCTTTATACTTTGCCAGACAGAAAAGGATGTCAACAGTGGCAGCCAGCCAAAATAATTTCACCAAGCATTGCAACATTGTGGTGGAGTTTGTCCCCGTTAGTGGGGGAAGAGTCCGGATTTAACACGTCATTCGTGGGTAACTGGACGCAGGAATGTGAATGAAATCAAAGAAATGAAGGCTAAAATAACAGCAGGAATACATTCGCATTAAATGATCTAATGTGGAATCAAGATTGTCTCTTACCTCCTCCCCTTCCTCGATATGATAATCCTTCCTCGTATTAGGACCTCCAACAAACATGATATTCAACTGGGAAAAGTGCCTGACAGAAAGAGGAATTAACCACATGGTGTGCTCATAATTTGCAAAACTGACAAACATATTTAACAATGTGTCTGACATGAAAGTCAGATTACTCACATGAGCTTGTTGCACACTGGTGGCAGAAAAGCATTCTGGTTCTCTGTAATCCATTTTTCCACATTCACAGGACCAGGTGCGTTGCTCATTTTTGCTGCAGAACTAAGCCTCTCCGACAACTCTGAAGGTCTGACTGGTTTAAACAGTGTCACTGAGACTGAAAGTCCAAAATGCAGAAGTGGGGGAGGAGTTCTGTTTTTCTAAACAAGGTGAAAGGTTATCATTTATAAGTAACAGAGTGGAGTCCTGCACTGATTCTCTACAACTATAGGAATCTCATGCAACACTCATGAAGTCACACTGATGACAGCATACGCATTAAGTTAGTCATATAAAGTAGAAAACATAATTTGTTTAACAAAAGGACGCAGGTCTTATCTCAGAGAGACACTAATGTCAGAACTAGCAATAGAACAAACACAGAAAGACTGAAATACCAGAGAATATTTAATATTGAACTTACCATACATTTTTAGATGAAAATACATAGATCACATCAAAGTTCTACTCACAGTTTGATGACAAACACTGGTGACTAAAAACTACACTAACCAAATAAAAGTAAATATCATATTTTAACTCAAACATTGGCCTTTCAAACATACATTACATACATATACCTAAGACAAGAAAAGATCAAATAAGATGCTGCTATTAAAGAGTCTGACAGCTGTTGAATGAAGGAGCTGTGGTAGAGCTCCATCTCACATGTTGGGAGTAGCAGTCTGTTGCCGAAGGAGCAGTTTGAGGCCTCCACAGTCTGATGCAGGAGGTGAGAGGAGTTGTTCATCCTCTCCGCCACTTCCTCTATGGAGTCTGGGAAAGAGCTGACTTGTCTGCTGTACTAACATACTGTACATACTGTTACATATCTTACCTTACAAAGGCTTTGCTGCACAGAATAATGAACTGGACAATTGCAGATTATACATCATATGTGCAAAGGTCCAAAGTGTGCAGTGGTTTGATATTGACTGTAAGCATCATTTACTGTTCACGCTGAAGAACGATCAAGGCTGATGGTCATTTATTTGAGGTTACTTCAGAGCGGATGTAATCATTTCAACTGTCCACTAGATGAAGCTGTTTAACCTGAAAGAGTTGGACCTTCTGACTACATCAAACGCTCCATGCTGTACATTTCAATGATTTAATATCAGAATTTCAAAGTTTATCAGTTGCCCAGAAGCGTCTCATTACTGTTTACTGTTCAGGTGGTGACAAAGTTATTTCTGAGGTGCAGATTAGAGTTATCAAAAGTACTGTTACTTTTATACTTTTACTTTCACTTCAGTTTTACCTGCAATAGTATCCAAACAGTGAACAGTTAACAAACCTGGTTAGTGCTGTTATTTGGTACAACTTTGGTTCCGACGGGCTGCAAAAGGCTCCTCTGAATGCGACTCACTGCTGCTGTGGAAACACAATCACTGTTTTGTTTTTTGTTTTGTTTCTTTGGCAGCTTCATATAAATACAGTTGTTCCTGTTTGATAGAGAGAGAGAGAGAGAAACAGAAATAGGCTGAACAGTAATGTGTGCTGTTAGAAAGTAAAACCACAATAAAGAAGAAGCAGAATTAAAATGCTGATGTGAGAAATAAATAAATAATAATAATAAAAAACTCACCCTGCAGATTGTTCATTTAAAAGAAAAAAATCTGTGCGGCTAGTGTTGTATCAAAATTTATTCTGGCATCATGAGAACCGTAGTATCTCTGCTGTCACCCACAGGTTTCTGAAAATCAGTGTGGTGGCTAGTCCTTCTGACAGCTTAGCTTATTTTCACAGCCACGGAGGTTGCCACTTGGAGAAAACCTTACAGCAGATTACTTTTGACACATTCAATGTTTTATTTTCAGTAGAAAAATATGGGGCCCTGAAGTGCAAAACACAACAACAGATAATGCAGCATAACAGCATTGTTGAGAATCAACATTTAATTATTACATTTTTGATATCCCACAAACATTTGGAGCTTTAATCTGCAGATGGAATGTTATTCATATTTCTGACTGGAGAGAGTATCATCATCACTGTCATTGAATATTTGGATGTGTATGTGTCTGTTACCAAGGCCAAGGCGCAGGGACGAAAACAGAATTTACACCAAGTAAGGGCTGTGTGTGTGTGTTTTGCTCTCATTGGTTGTGTATAGTGTAGGATTTTCCTCAAGGCAAAACTCCACTTCTGAATACCACTGAAGGCCACATTTGAGGCATTTTCACTCAACGCTGAGAATTTAATTCATGTGATAGTCTTCCTATAGCTGACAAAATAGGTGGATGTAAATCTCAGCAGGTCCAAAATCTGCTTTGCCAAAATATGCATTTCATGAGCTGTTACCAGCTGTTACCAGCTCATATTTTGGGTTATTTTGAATTAAGAATGTCATACATATCACACACATCTATGCTGAGAAAGCAAGTGGATGGAAATCTTTGAAGGAAGACTGACATGATACACATCCACTGAATAATGCATGCACACAACTTAATTTCCAGAGATCAACAAACCAAATGTTTTTATCAGAATATGCCATTTTGGCTTGACAGTGTAGACATCAGGTCAAAATAACCTAAGATGAAATAACAGGAGGTGCATACAGTGCACAGTGAGTTATGCTGAATAACATTATCAGCCCTGAACGCTCAGCAAGGACACTCTAAATCAATCTGTGATAGCAATAAAATTGTGTTATGAGCACATGCTTTATTTTATCGAGTTTGACAGAGTGTATTTGACACTCAACATTGTTTTTCCAGCATTTTAAAACACTGAGTCCTCAGGAATAACAACAGATACATTTGAAATCAATCAACATGCTAGGTCTACTGAGTTTTATAAAACATTGATGACTAAACATTCCAAAACTATAGATGTTAAAGAACCCACAAGGAACCTTCTGAGCAGACAAGCATACATTAACACAAATAAGACACTTGAAATGAACCCTAAAAAAATTGTATAGGACTTATTTTCTAAGGTAGGAGCCTGAAGAACACAAACCATTGCCCACACTGCAGCAGAAATTATTCACAAAGCTATGGCTATGTTTTTTTAATTGGTTATGGCAAGGGGCATCCAAGGATTTTACAGGATGACTGGCCACCATGCAAGATGTAGCCTGCTATAGTCCTTCATTCCAACAGCTGTCAGACTCTATAACAGCAGCATCTTATTTTATATTTTCTTGTCTTAGGTATATTAATATATGTTTATAAGGCCAATGTTTGAGTTGAAATATGATATTTAGTTTTATTTGGTTAGTGTATCCATCAGTGTTTGTCATCAAACTGTGATTAGAACGATATGATCTATGTATTCACATCTAAAAAAATTATGGTAAGTTAAATTTCTCTTTTGTGTCAACAATCCCCAAATACAGGACAAGACAACTGAAGCTGTATTTTATAAAACACTTCAGAAATATAACCTACCTTACGTTAACTCCATTATGTATAAGTTTTTTAAGGTTATTTAGTTTTGTGCAATGGTGAACTGTGTGTAATATAATAGTATAATATTATATGTATTAATCCTGGAGGAATTTTCTTCTGAAAAACGGAAGTTGTTCTGTGCAGTGGACTACATTTGGGTCATGTCAGGCTAACGTAACAGCTAATATTGGTTTACATAAATGTGGTTCATGTGCTCTCCCAACAAAGTATTACACTTTAGCCTTCGTGCTGCCTCATATACAAAACACTATGATATAAATGTGTCCATACAAGTCGTATTTTACGACTTCAAACAAACCCATCAAGTGTAACAAGTGTGGTAACGTGTTGTAGCTACCTGTGCTGCTCCATGTCGGCTCAGCGTCAGGCCTTGGTGGTCACGTGATTTAGCGGTGCCTGCCTCCTGACGATGGTTGCCCAGCGTGCTGCACGCAGACGTTGTCTCGACAAACGCCGTTACATTTGTAGTTTTGAATATTAAAAAAAAGGGCCTAACAGCAATTTAAACGCGCGTTTAGCTGCTAGCATTCAAAAAATGTATTCGATATGAATTTTCTTTCAGGATTACGACCTGATACGTTATCTTATAAGAAGTGATTCCGGTTCAGTGGGAAGGTTTGAACTGCTCTCTGAAAAGTGACCATTGTTGTAATCAGGTCGAGGCTGTTATCATTTCCACTTGCTGACTTTCTTAGTTTTTTACGGGTTTACAGCAGAAAAACAGTGCAAGATTTTTAGAGTGTCATGAAAGAAATGTCAAGGTAAGTCATGCATGTGGCACATTTTCCGTTCGTGAACATTTTTGTCCGCATTGAAGGGAGTCCTAAAGAATAGGCTAAGAGCTAACATGAGCTAACTGTCACAACAACCAAACAAGGCCCGCAGCCGCCGCTTGTTGGCTGGCTCGCTTGTTTTGTTGTTGTGTAACTATGGCGTTAATTTGTCTCAACGAAATGAACCGATTTCATTCGTTGTTTTCATCTAACAATATACGAACTCTTCAATGGACGTGACAGGGAAGCGAGTTATTAGTTAAAGTAATTCTTCCGTAGCAGCCAGCTAACATTTGCTAACTTGCTAAATTAGCTAAATTTGTTAGCGCTACCAGCCTGTTTGTAGCCGCGCGGCTAACGCTCGTTCGCCGCCAGCTCAGGTTGAATCGTAACGTTTAAATCATGTTTATGCAATTTTAGTGAACTAACTCTGCAGTTTTTGAATATCAAACAACTGTGTAGCTATGTTGAGACTTATTGTATAAGTCATGTAAATGAAGCACATTGCTGTCAGAGTATGCTAACCTGTGTTTACACATGGGTTCGCGGTAACAGAGAACAGGGGAACAGACATTAGTAACGCCGTACACATTTTGTCTTTGGCCTTAACCTGCTAATGAATCGTCAGATCACATCTTGTTCATTATATAGGCAGTATGAGTAGCCATGACATGAACAAAAATAACGTGGCAACGTGAAGTGTTGTGTAGTAGCTGTCATTAATGTCATTATTGCGCCTTGCTCCCGCGTTTCCCTCGCAGCACCATGCCTGGTGGGCAGCAGCAGCCACAGAAACACTATGGCATCACCTCTGCCATTAGCCTCGCACCCCCGCGAGAAATAGACCACCAGTACACCAAGAAGCTCTGTGATGCTATGAAACCTTTTGGGGTGTTTGAAGATGAAGAGGAATTGAACCATAGGTGAGGAACAGCAAGTATAATTTCATAAGAATCACATTGTGGCAGTCACATCTCCAGTTATAGGGCGTACGGACAAAAACATGAACACCTTTTTGATATAATGCATTTCTCTGATGGTCCCAACAAAAATTGTGTGCCGTATTTTCAGTTTGTTTGTGTCTTTGTTGTAACTAAATGTTCTTGATGTGTTTCTTGATGCTTAACTGCACATATTTCTGCTGACTGAATTGTGGCTTTACGTGGCTATACGTATTTCTGTCATTTTCATTCTCACCTTACGCTCGGTGAAATGGGTGGATTGTGAATGAAGCAACTGCTGAGACTTGTATCTCCTTTCAGACTTGCAGTTCTTGGGAAGTTGAATAACTTTGTTAAAGAATGGATCGCAGAGATCAGTGAATTAAAGGTAAGCTCTGTGGTGTGAAATGCGTTTTGAGTAAAAGCTGTGATTTATGATGCATTATTGAGTCAGTAATGTCGGCTGACAAATCAGAGACACTAAAGTTTTCTTTTGTTGGGCCATAAAGTGGACAAACACCACACTGACTTCACCGTATATCCTCCTCTCCTCCACAGAACCTTCCACCATCAGCTATAAGCTGCGTTGGGGGCAAGATATTTACATTTGGGTCATACAGACTCGGAGTGCACACAAAAGGTATGATTTGTTGATACTTCAGTATAGTAGTCATTCCTGCAGTGTATGCCGGGAAGTTGTCTGACAACATTACACTTCAGTTGACAACAAAAAGAGCAAAACGAGACAGAGGTGACATTACTACAACACAGCACTCGACCCGGTCTGAGCAGGCATTGTTTTTGAAAAGCTCACTTTACCCTAACCACACTAAAGCACGAGGCTCACATTGTCATATTCCTCTGCTATTGAGTGTTTTTGAAAAGACTAGTTTTGGCGTCTGAAAGCCGGGTAAACACTAGCTTACTATACTGGAAGTATTGGTGTGAATGTGGTCTGAGCGCCTCCTTTATGTAAACACAACAGGTGAGGTGAAAAGGTAAAAGATATTTTTGGAAAACATACAACAGGATAAAACACAGCTGTATTTGTATTCAAAGAAAATAATTTTAAATGTATATTTTCATTAAACCATGCAGTGTTTACCGTTTAATCTGAATATTCCATATATTGATATATTGATGGCTATCAGCTATATAACCCCTGACCAATGTTCAATCCTGTGTTTATAACAACCTGCTGTAAAGCCACCTAAGGCAAACTGATTTGTGACCATGGGCTGTTTAGATAAAATGTTATTTGACATTTGTCAATAAATCAAACATGAAAACTGCTCATGATTAATTATTTACCACTAAACCATTTGAACTTTGTTGTGGCGTGAGCTTAATTGTTAAATTGGGTTTAAAACTGTATTTCAAGTTGTGTAGTATGCTGGAGCTAATGGGAGTTGAGACTCTGTTAAAGATACACAAGCGTCAGTGTGGAGTTGATTTGGTTTCAGCACAGCAGATTTTTTTTCCCTGTCTTTTACAGGGTTCACTTAAGGTCATCGGTGTCAAATCCAGCTCTGATGTGTGGTTTAAGTTGTTTAAAAATGTTGACTTCCACAACATTTTTTAGGCTGGGCCTGTCCAAAGCAGGGCCAGGATTTACAGCTGGATAGACAAACTAAACGGTGTTCAAAAGTTACTGCACTTCACTTCAGCTGCTCTATTTTTTTTATCACATGAACTCTCTTTAGCATGGAATGCAGTAACTTTGTTCTGTGTACTTATCAGATTGTGACAGAAGTCATCAAACATTTCACCTACTGGGCAACACAGATTACAATTACTGTTTCTTCCAGGAGCTGATATCGATGCCTTATGTGTGGCTCCACGCCATGTAGAAAGAAGTGACTTTTTCCAGTCTTTCTTTGAGAAGTTGAAACAGCATGAAGAGATCAAAGATCTGAGGGTAAGTCTCTGTGGTGTTCTGTCATTATAGCACAGGATAGCTAACTAACTTTTAGATATATATTTATACACTTCTATGACAAAAGTCCCACACTTCTTAGAGCATTTAGAGGCTAACCACCATGTTGGCCATTCCCCAATGAATCAGGCTGCTGTTTCATCCCTGAGCAATCCAAAGGTTTACATTGAAAAGGGTGCAAGAGCAACACACTGCTTGCATCACTGCTCCTGGGGGAGAACACTCCCTCTCTCACTCCAGGAGAGCTGTACTGGCAATGCAGAACTATTCCTAACCTTGGTACAGATTGCTGGATTACATCTGTATGTTCTGTAAGTTCACTTTGGCTGACTAGGTAGAGGAATAAGAAGGCACTTTACCAGTGAGTAATAATGTAGTAACTCTCAGCTGATGAGCAATACCCAGGAGCATTGCCTGTGGTGTTGTCATGTCTGCTGGTAACAGCATTAATTTCCCATGGGTTGTGTGTGTGTATTCATTAACACCAATACACATTGAAAGAGTGTGTACACCACTTTTAGTGTATGAATGTTGTGACAGTACAAGTATTTACTTGCTGTAAAATAATAATAAAATTCTTGTTGATCTTGACAAACATGTAGTCATGTTTTCTGAGTGCACTGTCAGAATAACCCTGTGTTTCTTGGGTGATCATTTAGTTAAATGTTGAATCCCTGGTTTCCATAGACATCCATAAAGACAATGTTGAAATAATTACTCTACATGTTGTTGCACCATTTCAGTCTGAAAGCTCTTGACCCTGATTTCCACCTCATTTGATGTTAGTTTGGTGTTAACTTCAGTCAATGATGACATCAGTCAACCATGTGACTTCATCTTGTCTCAGTTTTGTTGGTGACATTGGCTTTTTTGTGCTTTCTTAAGGCTGTCGAGGACGCTTTTGTACCCGTGATAAAATTCAAATTTGATGGAATAGAGGTAAGTGACTTTGATTTGCCTATGTATCAAAATACACCCCACTAAGAATAGAATTACATAATTGACCAAGTTTTTATAGATGTTGTGTTTGTAGTGTTAAGCATTGTTAGGGCTGAGGATTACTTCCCTTCAGATGTTAAATGCCGTGCTGAGAATTGTTGTTTTGATTTCCAGTTTTGATCAGACTTTAACAGAAAATGTGTACAGAAAACAGGTTTTCTCAGGTAGGAAACACATGAGTCGGCTCTTTGGTTTTTAGCTCACGACCAGGAAAACTTTTACTGCTGAGAAGGAAGGGAGATAAAATAATGTGAAAGAGATTAGTATCAGAACAAAA
Organism: Protonibea diacanthus; assembly: GCA_028641955.1. Taxonomy (NCBI): domain Eukaryota; kingdom Metazoa; phylum Chordata; class Actinopteri; family Sciaenidae; genus Protonibea; species Protonibea diacanthus. The sequence goes on from CM053989.1 coordinate 21,125,756, forward strand.
CCCCTTTCCCAGTATCAGACTAAATTTGAAACCTCTGCACATGTTGTAGTTGGAATTTGAAGTGTTTTGACTTGGAATGGGATTTCAAAATAAAACACTTCAATTGATCAATAATTTATTGGCTGGTCTTGCTATGCCATACTGGCTCCTGTCTACCTATTCATCACCAAAGAATAGCATTCTGTTCTCCCATGTTTGGCTCTGAGAAGTCCATCTACCCTGGACAGGATGGCACTTGTAGTTTGTACTGATATGTAGTTTATACTGTTTCATCGTGACTTTCCCTTTTCTGTCTCTGTCTGGGTAGATTGACCTGCTTTTTGCCAGACTGGCCTTACAGTCCATTCCAGACAACCTGGACCTGAGGGGAGACTCCATCCTGAGAAACTTGGACATTCGATGTATCCGCAGTCTTAATGGTATGCTACATGACTTCTATTAGGTTACATACATACGATAGCTTATAGTAGTATAGTGTACATTACATTTGCAAGCAGCCAGTTATGCTGTGTATATGAATCTAAACAACAGATGTTTGGTTTCATCTGAAACTTGAACCTTCCCTTATGGGGAATTTTCTGTGAGAGCATAATATGTTTCTCAGTGTTTTAGGTTTCTCATGTCTTCTCCTACAGGCTGTCGAGTGACTGATGAAATTTTGTACCTGGTGCCAAACAAAGAGAACTTCAGGCTGACACTGAGAGCCATCAAACTGTGGGCAAAACGTAAGTGGACACAGATGTTCTTGTAAATGTTTGATGCACTTTTTCATTTACTTTTTGTATGTCTGCCTTTCTTGTATCCACGGCTCATATTTTGTATAATATGTATAAATACTCTGATAAAAACAAATCTGTCTGAGGAATAAAGATCTTTACATCCTACATGTGTCCTCCCAGTTCAGTATGTACTTGAAAAACCAACGCTGTGTTCATCTTTTGCATAACACCAGTCACTGCATGATCATTATGCGTCCTCCTCCCGCAGGTCGTGGGATCTATTCCAACATGCTGGGGTTTCTGGGTGGAGTGTCATGGGCCATGCTGGTAGCCAGGACCTGCCAGCTCTACCCTAACGCTGTGGCTGCCACGCTGGTCCACAAATTTTTCTTGGTGTTTTCCAAATGGTGAGAATTGAGCTCTTGCTGCTCTGACTTCAGATATGTGCCGTTCCACTTGATGGCAGTATTTCACAGCAAAGTCAGATGTATTTGACTATTTGACATTTCCATCATGCAGGGAGTGGCCAAATCCTGTGCTATTGAAACAGCCAGAGGACAGTAATCTGAATTTACCTGTGTGGGATCCTAGAGTGAGTATGACAATGGTGTTTTACCTCCACATGTCTTTAATGTTGCTATGTGTATTTGTGTGCAGGCACAGGAAACATTATCTGAACAGAGCTAAACTGCTGAGCTGTGAAGTTTGCCTTTAAAGTTAGTAGATCAGATGGAGTATTCTCTTATTTCATTGTGTCCTCATTCCTCTGTCCTCATGTGACCCGGATATTGATCGGGTCCCCTATATGAGTTCCAAAGCCCTTAACTCTGCTCGGAGGAGGCCTCCCAGAGCAGCTCGGAGCAAGGAAGACTTCCCACATGGACGTCTTTTATCAGACATACACATCCCTTCAATAAAAATTCATTAGCAAGTGAATAACACAACAGATCTGACATTTGTGTTTAAATCACATCAGTACAACACTGCAGTCAGAAACCTGTGTGGACAGATAACAGTACTGTGTGCAGTAAATATGTTCAGGACAGGTTTTAAGTTCTTTTCATTGGCCTGTTTTGATATTTGTTTTGACTTAAGTTTTGCTTTTCTTGTTTTGCTTTTTTTACAATAATAATATCTTAAATTATCCCAAACTAATTGCTCTTTAGCCTTAATGAAAAACATACTAGCTGTTGTAACTGCTGTGTCATGTTTGTAGTGTCCCTTCAGCAATAAACACGTTTTAATTATCTATTGGTGTCGTTTCCGTTCAGTCACAGTACGGCCAACAATCACCATGCATTTAGATACTGTTTTATACATTTCCAAATGTTTAGGCAGCTTGAATTATTTCTGTTTACTCCGATACATTCTCATCATGATGTACTGTTTGAAACATTTCCACACAAAATATGCAGAAACAAATAATTGCATGGCAAAGGCTTTGCTGCTGGCAGAAATGGCTTAAAAGCTAAACGTCCAACAGCTCTTCAAAATACAGTATGTTCACCACTGTTTGGTGGTAAAAGGCCATTCTTTCTCACATAGTCTCCCTTTTCTAATACAGAAAAGTTGGACAATGTCATTGAATGGCATCTGGTTTAAAACCGCTTAAGAATGTGCAACCTGTTTACAAGTTTAACTGGTTTGATGCATCTGTACACTGGTCTAACTACAAGTTTGTTTTGTGTGTTGATGCGTGTCATGTAGTTTAAGGCGCAATGTGCACATGTAATGTTTTAAATCAGTTTTGTCACGTTAGAGAACATCAAAAATGAATGTCACAAACGTGGTGACCCTGTTTGGGTAGTACGTCACATTTATTGTGACATTTGTTATCAGTGCTAAAGCCCTGTCAGCCGCAGATGTGATCCAGCTGTGCAACCTTTGTGAGTGCCTGACAAATGACTTTCCATGATGTTTGAGAGGGAAGCACGTCTCATTTCACAATGTGTGCTTTGTCCTGTCTCACGTCACTTTGAGGAAAACATGCAAATGAGGGAAACATGCAGCAGTAAAGTGAATTGGGATGTACCCTGTGGGATGTGTGCCATCAGGTTTATGATGCCTTTCGGTGTGTGTGGGTGTGAAGGCACCCTACTCTCTGTTCGGTGGGTGGAGTGTGTTGACAGGTGAAGCCGCTCATTTGTGCTGTAAAATCAATCTTAGTCCCTGTTTTGTGTTTTCGTTTTTCTTTTTTAGGTTAACCCGTCTGACAGATACCACCTGATGCCCATCATCACGCCTGCCTATCCCCAGCAGAACTCCACGTACAACGTCTCCACGTCAACACGCACCATCATGAGCGAGGAGTTCAAATACGGTATGACTAAAACAACAAAATGTAACATCTGCTCACCTGAATCTCAAGTTCTTAAACTGATCTTTGTGAAATGGTAATGGTATATTTGTGTTCCTCTGACTAACACAATTCTTACAGGGTTAACTGTAGGTAACGAATGAGATTAGTTGACATTTTATGTCACTTTGAATGTTGATCTAAGCCCAATATGTCTTTGTCCCACGGCGTGAACAGGCCTCAGCGTCACAGACGAGATCCTTCAGGGAAAAGCAGAATGGTCCAAACTCTTTGAGCCACCCAACTTTTTCCAGAAGTACAAGTACGTGATGCCTTTGTTACATAATTGATTTCTACAAAATACAGTGAATAAAACCTTTAGAGCTGCATCTTTCTCAAATATATACACACGGGTAACAAATTCGTATCTCAGTGAGGTGCCAACAGAACAGCTTCAGTACACCTGGCTTTGATTCTACAAGTCTGTCCTATAATATCCACTCTACATGACTGTCTACAGACGTTTTCAGTCTGATCACGTCCTGCGTTGACCTGCGCGAGGAAGAGTTGCTCTTCTGTTTTTCCTCACATATGACAATAAGGCACGAGCATCACATTAAAATTTCCAGACCTTATTTACTGACATCTTTCCCACAGATCTGAATGTAAATGTCACGTTAGTCACTGTTCCTACAGCAACACGAGCCAGTCGAGCAGTTTTTGTGACTTTGCGTGAATGAACCCTCTTAAACGCACTTAGATTTTTTTTCCCTCTCAGTGGTTGGATGATAATTGTACCATGCAGTGCACACTGCATCTCTCCTCATTTACACAGGCTTTTCCTTTAATTTGTCACCTGTCTCTCTGATAAGTATGAGTTCCTTGCTTGGAACTAAGATCAATTAGTGAATTTCCCCGTTGTGGGATCAATAAAGTATAATCTAATTTAATCTAATCAGTTCTTGATAATGCATGTTGTATGTATTACAAGTATTAGTAGCATAGTTTAAAAATCAATGGCTATCATGTAAGGCTTTGTGGAACCAGGTTTTGGCAGGTCATACATACATTTGTGCAGTTGAAACTAAAACCGGATGGTGTAAGATTTTTTTTTTTTTTTTTTTTTTCTTTCCAACCAACCTATTGTTTTCACTTTTTGGGTATGGGTGGATTTGAGTCATCCTAACTGTGGTCAGTAGTTTGGTCGACTCATTTTGTTTATGAAAGTTCCTCCCACACTGAGTTTCTGTTTTGTGCTGCAGGCATTACATCGTTCTGACTGCCAGTGCGTCCACAGAAGAAAACCACTTAGAATGGTGAGTGTCGAAGAACTGGGTTGCCAGTAGGTCCTGTAAGGTGAAATCATATAAAACCGCCATCGTCCCTTCATTGTGTTTAAATTGCATCGGTACACTTTGACTCAAGCTAACTGGTGCACTGTGAATTTCCTTGAATGTATACACCACTAAAAGAAGAACTCATGGAGCCGAGAAACTGTACTGCCATCTGCTGAAGAGGACTCTTTATCAAGCACCTCTGCTCTGATGTTTTCCCCTCAGGATCGGGCTGGTGGAGTCAAAGATCCGTGTTCTGGTGGGAAACCTTGAGAGAAATGAGTACATCACCCTTGCTCATGTCAACCCCCAGTCCTTCCCTGGGTCCAAAGAGAACCGCAATGAGTGAGTCCAGTTCATGTATACAAACAGCTCCATGAGAAAACAGTTAATCATTACCTTCAGACCTTTTCTATGGTCACCAGCAAGTGTTTCTCCTTGAGTAACTGGAACAAGTTGTCTGTTGAACCAGTCAGTGCAAGTCAGTGAGTCATGTTAGGCAGGCACATGGAACTAATTAGCTGAACGCAGCTTTAAAAGTGTGCATGTTTTACCTCAGTGACTTGGTCTAGCAACGCAAGCATGTTCAAGCTAACGTGTGTGTTTGTGTAACAGGAACGACTTTGTGTCCATGTGGTTCATCGGGATCATCTTCAAGAAAGTGGAGAACGCAGAGAGTGTCAACATTGACCTGACGTATGACATCCAGTCCTTCACAGACACTGGTAGGTCACGCAATAGTCCCCCTCGGTTGGTGGGTGTGGAACAAGCTGATAAACATTTACTGGTATACTGTCGACCTACACTGAGAGTGAAAGAATTAAAATGACTAAACTCAGTGTTCAGATTAATAATCACATTTCAAATATATTCACATGTACCTGGAACTATTTCTGCTGGTTTGCTTTGTTGGTCACCACAAAATGAATCACATTAATATTGGACTTTCACTGATAATCACATTGCAATTTACATTTTCTTTTTTTCTTCTTTTTTTTTTTTTGGGCCAGTGACATTTTTACAATCTTTTTTTACTTTCGTACTTTATTAAAAATGTCACGTGGAGTTACTTTAAAAGCATTTTTAGTAAATTAAAATAAACTTTTTATTTCAAATGTGAGTGGAGGTTTTAAAGTCATAGTTCAGGTTATTGGAAGTGTGGTTGTATGAAGTACTCCTCCACAGTCAGTGTGTCGCCCACACTCGAGGGTCGGTCGGACACCCTCATTTTGCAAAAGAAGCAAGGCACAATGCACTGCTGTGGACGAGGCAGCAACAAAATATCTTGTACCCACCTTACTACAAAAGAAAAAGGAAATCAACTCACAGCAACTAGTGTTAGTTTGGATCCAAACCACAATGTTAAAACAGTGAAATCAGCGTCAGCGGTGCACCTGCAACTCCCGTGTTCTGCAAGATAAAATTAAGAGTTTCGTCAGTACAGTCTGCTGGCTTTCAAGAGAGCATAGATTGATATTAACACTTCAGTTTCCCCATCAGTAAAGCAGTGGATATCTTATAAATATAGCATACACCTTCAACTAAAATACGTTTTGTTGTTGCCTCCGTCCACAACAGTTCATTGTGTGGCTTCCGTGTTGGTCGTTCTTGCTATTTTAACAGAATTTAAAGACGAGAGGAAAAATTTTAAAATGCACAAATATACTAGCATATTGCCCAACCCTCAGTTCTTTTTGGCAGTTTTTCTGTTGCTTAAAGTATTTGAAAATATTCATTCAGCAAAGTCGAGTGTTGAAGCATCAGAACTAAAAGAGTCACTATGACAAGAAGAAACCTGTTCTATGTCAAATCAGTGAACCTCTACATGCCATGTTCTCTGCAGTGTACCGACAAGCCAACAACATCAACATGCTGAAGGATGGGATGAAGATTGAAGCAACACACGTGAAGAAGAAGCAGCTCCATCAGTACCTTCCTCCTGAACTGGTGCAGAAGAAGAAGAGGGTGAGATGTCTTCCTGTCCAACGCCTGAATCATTTTAAACATATCACAGTTATCGTCTTAATATTCTTCCTCTCTGTCTATTGTCTGTTTATTCCCTCCTTTTCTTCTTCTTTGGTGCAGAGCATAGCTGAGTTGAACCGGAGCTCTAAGCGGATCTCTCTGGACAGCAGTCACCTGGACAGCTCCAGAGACACAGACTCAGGGACTCCCTTCAGCTCCCCAACCAGCAAACCCTCCAAGCCTGTGTCTGACACAGATGACAGGTAAGACACACCTCAGCATGTCCACTGCAGCTCATTTGTATGTGCATGTTTCTAAATGATACATGCCAACACGGTGCTGACTGAATGTGAATGCTTTCTGTCTTCTTTGGTTTGCAGCGTCAGCCCTCCCAAGCAACTTTTCGTAGAGAGCCCTCCGGCTCCCAGTGCGGCACCCAGCGCGACACCTGCTGTGGCACCCAGCGCAACACCAGCTGCTCAAGACCAGGGCATGTCCATCCCTGTTATTGGCTCAAGTGAGTCATTTTTCCACTGACTATTACAACAACACTATTTAAGTATGGCAAAGTAAAGTCACTTTACTTTCTAATACTTTATGATTGCATAGCTGTCAGTCATTACCCAGCCTGTGAATATATAATTTCTTGACGTCTGTCTTCTCATTCTGCAGAGCCTCCATGTAAAGTGAAGCCTCCCTCCCCACCAGCCAGCAGCTCCATCACCACAGTGCTGAGCGGGGATGTGACGCCCAACGCCGCCAGCAGTCCCAGAGAGGAGCCCAACGGCCTAGAGGACTCCGTTAACGGAGCTCCTGTCAAGAGACCACACTCACCTACAGAAGAGGACCTGGCCAAGAGGCACAAAGACTCAGAGGTAACAAACTAGTATGACGGTATCACTGGAGCGAAACAGCTTGAGCACCTGTGACAGTGACATTTGTAGCTGTAGAGAATAGTCACAGTCACAGAGAAAAATGCTTTTCTTTTTTTTCCACAAACAGTTTCACCTTTTCTTCATCGCAGGTGCACAAATCACAAAATATCACAAAATATGAAACTCATCCTCACATTGCTGCAGTGAATATGGTGCAAAAACTTTTTTTTTTTAAAGTAGAAGTTATGGACAACATTTACACACATTTTTTTCATTGATGTTTTTCTGGCACAAACACTTGCAAAGGTGGCACCACACCACAGATCTGTGTGAAATTCACAGATGGTTGGTGCACCTGTGGAGATCACAGAATCCTGTAAATTAAAATCAAAAGTGACATGGTGACCTGGCTTTAATGAATTTAGTCATGGGAACTCGAACATAGAGGCTGTAACGGTCTTCATGGAAGATTTAAAAAAAAAAATGATACAAGTTTGTAACTCATAAAGCATTTTTCAATGTGACTTTAAATTCACTGATATGTGGTGATTTTCTAAAAAAAAAATTCCTCTGTCACAGGTGCTCAGTTGTTTCTCTCAGTACCTTCATATCCTCAGGTCAGGTCAGCAGTTGCAGCATGTACATGTTTACAGAATGTGTTTAGTAAAGAATATTTCCCCGCTGCAGGATGAATAAAGTATAATCTAATCTATAAAGTATAATCTTGTGCTGTGAGATGGAATGACATTAAACTCATCCAAAGTGAAAGTTTTGACTTGATCCTTTCTTTGCTGCAGGCGTCCGGTGATGACGCTACATTCAAAGAGCCATATCCACCATCCTCTGACCCGCACCCGCACGGAGAAGGACCCAATACTGTACGTATTATTTATCCTGTCTGTTAACTTCAGTCAGACAAACACGAGCAGCATTTTCACTTTTTGTCCGTCTCCACCGTTTAGACTCCCCTTTCTGGATCAAAGGCTAAGCCCATTCCAACCATTGATACCTCAAGAACACAGGTAACATCTTTGTCAGTCGTTAGCTCTGTTATAAACCTGAATAATAGATTTGAATTACTTTGTCTGTGTGGTGAACTTCAATGATATCAAATCCATAACGTCTCCGTCTCTTACCTCAGAGACTTCCCAGCATGGAGCTGCCAGACGCCTCCTCGCCTCTCCCAGCCAGCAACAGCTGTCGTGTCGTGAAAAATTCCATTAAACTGGCCCTCAACCGCCACAAGTAACTATTTTCATCAGCACCATCGCAGCAAACTGCTGGTTTTATCTAATGTTTTTATAACATTATGTCTGTTTTCAATTTAACGTAGCATCACACCTCCCAAGCCCCCAGTGTTTGAGGGCACCATCGCCACTGACGCTCCTCCTGCCAGTGAAGAAAAGGGCATGTCCATTCCTGTTATCGGCTCCAGTGAGTGTTCAGCTTAGTGCTCATTTGTTTATTTTAAGAAAACTGTGACTAAAAACATTTGCCGACTATTTATTTCTCAAAAAACTTCAACAAAGTCAGAATCATGTGCCAAAGTATTCACTGTTCTTGTCTCCTCTTTCTTTCTAGAACACGTGGTATCCAAACACACGCCCTCCGTCGGCAGCTCCATCCCCACATTAGTGAGCCGAGGAGCCGACCCACTGAACGGAGCCGCCTCCAAGAGACCCCTCTCCCCCTCTCTGGAAGAGCAGGCCAAGAGGCTGAAAGAAACGGAGAAGGCCAGAATCCACATAGCTTGAACACACCAACTATAGACTGGATTCATACATAACACAGAGGTGGGGCTTTACAGTTAAGTCAAACACAGAGAAGATGACTTCACACAGGGAACAGGGAGTGCGTTCAGGTCGGTCAATCTCAAGTGTGAAGCAGCAGGACGGGACACCTCACCTCAAATCTTCAGAGTTTATAGATTTGCCAGTGGATAGGTGATTTGGTCAAACCAGACGTTGTCAGCTCCCTCCGTCACGCTCACAGCCAGAGGGCATTTAACACAACAGTCACAGAGATATCTGACATGAGAACTCAAGCGACAGTCTTTTTTTTTTTTTTTTTTTTTTTTAACGCGTCTTCTCCCTCCGTGTTTAAAAATGTTCACAGTACAGATGGAAATGTGCTGTGTTTTTTTTTTTTTTTCTTTTCATTGTCCCTTTTTTGCAGTCGACACATTTTAAAACAGCCCGGAACATTTATCGACGCTTGCTACACACACGTCCGGTGTATGCTGATTTCTTTTCTTTTCTTTTTCTTTTCTCCCAAACAGAAACCTGTACAGTAAATGTTGATGTACATAACCTTTTTTGTCTTAAAAAAAAAAAAAAGCAAAAGATCACTGTTCAGTCTTTTGATCATTCTATTGTAGTTTTATCTAAAAATGGAAAAAAAAAAAAAAGTTTAAAAAATTGTAATTTTTTTGTTTTTCTCTATTGCTTGTCTCCCTCCCTCCCCCCCAAAAAAATAGTGTCCAGCCCTGGATATTTTTTCTAAACACTGTATAGGTTTGGATACAGTTGCAGGGAGGCTTTATTGAGGGTTTGTTTGGATGTGACGGAAATCACAACCTCAATTCTTTGGACCACCACAACTACCCAAAGAAGACCACAGGTTGGTATCGGGCTTGCAGTGTGTAGGTGATGCTAGACGCCCAGTGACATCAGTGCTTCTCAGGTGTCTGTAAGAGCACCCTCACAACAGCAAGGAAACGTGCGTTTTCTGGAAGTGATCTGTATCAGTAACTGCTTAATTCTCGGAAAGGAATGGTACAGAACATCAGAGGAACCATATCAAAACGCTACGCTAATCCTTTATTCAGTGTAGCTTCAGTGTCACACCTATTGTTCGTCTTGGATTAAAGAAAAGTTCAAGTTTTCTGCTTACTTTTCATTGTGTGTTTAAGCCGTAGATGTCAGATAGGTGTGCGGGTTACACAAAACAAGTGAACGCTGGACAGTTCAGACATGTCACAACGAACGTACCTGTGATTCACAGATTGTCGGACCTAAAAACCTGTAGTCCATCAGGAGGGCTAAACAACAACATCAGAAAGAAATAGGTCAGGATACCGCTTGACCCCCACCCCCACCCCCACCAGTTCACCGTGGTCCATTTGTTGGCGAAGCCCCAGTCCCGGTTATTTTTCGTGTCCACATCCATGAAAGATTTTGTGGTGCTTAGTGGGGAAAAAAAAAATGTTTCGAAGCTTTTTGACAAGTTGTGCTGGTTTGTGTGTGTGCATGCGTATATGGTTGACTGTGTGTGAGCGTGCATGCATAAATGGTTGTGTTTACGTGTTGGAGAGAGACAGAATTCCCTTCGTTTTGGGTGTTAACCCTCTGCGCCTCCTGTGGAGGTTCTTAAAAACAGGCATCTCCTGGGGCCACGGGTGGGGGTGGCGGTGGGGGTCAGGAGACAACTTTTTTCTTTTCCCGCCTTAGGCCCCGACCCTCCATCTTTTTGGTCTGAAGCTGCGTGTGATTTCAGCACAGAAGATAAACTGTATGTATACAACAAAGTTTAAAGTGATGCTGACGAGGCGCCCTCTTCTTCGGAGCAGGTAGACAGTTGGGACACAGGCTGTTTTTTTCCAGCATCAGTTTCCCCCCCAGCGAAATGTACAGAGAACAGTTTTTTCAAAAGGCATATTCGTCATTATTGGGGGTTTTCTTATCACTTTATTTATATTTGCATATTTGTACCATGTGATCTTTTTTTTTTTTAATAGCATTCATAGCAGGTAGGTCTCTTTTGAATGAAATCTGCACCACTCTGTTTCAGACAACTCATGTTTTGCTGTTTGAAAACATTTAACAATACAGGTCATTTAGATGTTTGTTTCTAAAATGTATTGAAAGGGTATTTTTGTATGTGTTTATCACTTCCTTTAAATGAATCTGTACACCCATTAAACCCCTAAAAACTATGTTGGTGTCTGTTTTTTTTGTTATATTGATGCATTTGTTGTTGGCGGTTATGCTACATTAGGAAGGCCACGCTGGCAGCGACGGGGGACATTTTATCTAACCTACAGTTAGTTTAAAGTCCATTACCTGAACAAGGATGGTGACAGAAATGACCACAGAGCAGCATCTTGTGCCAAGTTTGTTCTGCCAGTTACTGTTTTGAAGGTACAAAAAATCTCAAAATGAGAAAGTAACTTTTTATTTTTTTCTTATCCTCAAGCTCATTAATATTCAGGTATCTAGAGAAGTAGCATGGGACAGTCATAACATAAGTTAGCTGTTGGTTTCACCTAATTTCATATGACCTAGGTCATAGCTAGCCTCACTTTGTACCTCTTGTGTATTACTACTGCATTCAAGTCACAAAGTGAACATGAATACCTGCTGATCTTTGGAAAAACCCAGAGACCCTTTTCTAGTTCAAGTTGTGACCTGTCTTATCAGTGTGCTTGAAATAACATACTGCTTTTGTTTGTTTTACTTTTTTTTATATACAATTTTTGGCAATTGATTTCTTTGTTTGCACAGATAGCTGAAAAGATTGATACCACTCTCATATCTAACAAACACAAAGCTGCAACCTGCAGCTGGTTAGCTTAGCAAAGCTAGAGACATGGGGAAATAGCTGACATAGTTCTGTCTAAAGGTCACAAGAATCCACCTGCCTGCATCTCCAAAACACACCAATTCAAACGTCATACATCATTTGTTTAACCTGTGTAAAAACCAAAGCGTAAAACCCACAAATTGCTGGTTTACAGGGGGGTTATGGGCTGAACTGTTTGTTGGCTGGGTGCAGCTTGGCTCTGCAGGTCACCTGGTAAATGCTTATAGTAAAGAGTAAAAGCTGCAAAAGGTCGTTTTCAGGTTTTTGTATAATTGAGCATCATTAAACATGATAATTAGTAATTAGTGGTGCTTGTAGGCTACCTGTTTCCCATTTGCATTCTTTATGCTAAGCTAAGCTAACCAGCTGCTGGCTCCAGCAACATATTTTAAGAAACCGATATGAGAGCGGTTTCTTTAATTCTTTCTGATTAAAATGTTGAACTGTTCCTTTACACGTCTGGTGTGAAACATTTACAAGGATTTATTAGAAATGGAATATAACATTCACAAGTGTTCACCTGAAAATAATTTTGTTTTTATGACTTGTCCCTATATCTACAGAGAGAGCGGGTCCTCTTCCATGGAGTCTGCCGTGTCGCACCACCATATTTCTTTGGTAGCTCATAATGGACAAACACTTCCTCTAGATAGGACTTTTCATGAGTCTTGAAGCCAGTGTAGTACACGCCAACACACTAGACCTTTAAACAACAGATATAGACTGTTTATTATTCATGAAATCATATGGTTAGCTCTGCTTTAATATAATCTTAATACATGGGAGTCTAAGGTAGCTAAGGTCAGGACACAAAATTTTCTGAACTATCAGTGTTGGGTGACATCAGGCACCCAGTTTAGCACAATGTCTGCTACTGCTAACAGCTGGATTGGATTGATCACTGGACTTTTGCTTTCATTCTTTCTCATTTGTGCTGTCATGTGCCTCTGCTCAGCGCTGAGACTCCATATTTGCCCCACAGCTCTTATCTTGCAGGCTACACTGTGTGAACTCCCCATGAAACACTCTGGAGTCACAGGCAGGCTCTGTTGAGGGGAGTGACTCCAGCTCTGCTGGTTCATGAGTCATGCGGCTTCTCATTGGTCAATCCAGATGAAGTGGGTGGTGACATAGGGGAATTCCCCCCACTTGTCTCTTCTAACAAATATTACTTTTCCTGTCCTCTGTCACTCATTCACCTCGGGGTTCTCCAAGAGACAATAACCTGTAATACGGCTGAGAGAGAGAGAGAGTGTGTGTGTGTGCATCATGGATGGTGAGTAGTAACACCTTTATTTACTGTATAATAACAAAGGTAACATGGAGGATGTTAGGTTAAGATAGAATGTCATAAATAGTCATAACCATGCCTGTTATGTTCAAAAACATGTACTTACTGAGGTGTAACTTTTCTATTAATGTAAAATGTACAAGAACCTAGCCTAAATGTACAAGAACAACACAAGCGCTTAGTTGTGAAGTTGGCACGATTCATTTAAGTCTGAACAGCAGTGAAACTTCCCCTTGTTGCAATGATTGACAGTGTTTCTGGAGTCAGTGTCAGTAATTACAGGACAGCTTCAGCATGAGCTCACAAAACACTACAAACCAGTTTGAGTGAAATCCTATTCAGTATAGTTTTGTATCTTATTTGCATATATATGTATATATGTGTGTGTATATGTATATATATATATATATATATATATATATATGTGTGTGTGTGTGTGTGTGTGTGTGTGTGTGTGTATTTGCTTAATTTCTTCTTATATTTCACGTTTTCTCCTCAGTTCTTATGCCCTCCATGCTAGGGGATGATCCACACCTTAGTAAGTACATTTTAATACTTCTTGTGTCAAAACTAGCTGCTTGTCTCCACAAGTCAAAAAGTGCCAAACAGTAAATGTATTGCAGTGTCTTTCACTTCCTCATTTTGTTTTATTGGTAAGCATTGCTTTTTTTCAGACCTGTGTGTTTGTGTGTGTCTGTGTGTGTGTGTGTGTGTGTGAGAGAGAGAGAGAGAGAGAGAGAGAGAGAGAGAGAGAGAGAGAGAGAGAGAGAGAGAGAGAACCAGAGGCTCTTGTAATCACCTTTTACAGTTTGTGGTGTATCACAATATATATTGTGCTACAAATGTCAATGTTTGAGCTCCATCATCTCTCAGTTCTGTGTTTGGGATGTGCTCTGCTAAAGTAGCTGCAAAATGAGGAAGGCAGAACGAGACCGAGCCACTTTTTTTTTTCTTCTCTTTTTTTTTTTTTTGGCAAACGTTAATTTCTTAATTATGTCAGAAATGTGACAGGACTTGTTACTTTTGTTGTTTCGTGCGGGCATGCAAAGCACCTGTGTGTGAACACTGGCACCTTTGATCGGCACGCTTATCGCTCGGCTGTAATGTCTAAAAAAAAATGAAGCGTTTTGGTGTTGGTAAATCAATGGAAACACTGTACACCAAAAACAGACACACTTCCCGGATCAGTTTTAGTTCCTCTCTTGCACACAGGCATCATGTGGGGCAGGTTTTGTTTCATGCAAAAGGGTCAAAGTAGCCCAACAAACTCATTACACACCTTGGTTTGAGTGCAGAATGAAGGTTTGTCTTTTTAGCAAGAGGTAACTGGAGCTTAAAAGCCCACTATACGTCTAATCAGGCTAAATTTGACCTTCACAGATTTTACATATTACATTGTTTGAAAGGTATTTCAGCTGCTGTTTCAATGAAAAGCATAATGCCACTCTGAGAAACAAATTTTCATGTAGTCTTAAAACTACTGAACCAGTGCTTATTGATTTATTGAAGCAGACAGTGTCCATTTTAGATTTAGCAGTGGAACATGGAACAAAAACAGGAAGACTGTAGACAGTTGTACACAAAAACACAGGTACGGTTCATTACACTGGCACTAAGGCTGTAAAACCAAAAGGAGAAATTTTGAAAATGTTTTCTGTAGTGGGTGTACAGTAGGTCAACTTTTATATGAAGCTCGGATAGTTGACAATGTCTCTGAAAAGGTTTAGTGTTTGGTAATAGTTTGCAGCCATCTTCAGGTGGCAGATGTCAGTTTTACACAAACCTTTATGCATAATTCCAAAACACAAAGAGAGAAACAAAATATAAACTCTAAAACACAAGATGGAGGATGTTATGATGCTCTTTCCTGACATTTTTTTTAGAACCAAACTAGTAATAGGCTTTAAACAGCCTGTAAAGGACCTATTTGTCCAGAAACATCTAGATGTTTTTTGTACTCCGTGTTATTAAATGTCAGAATCATGGACCTTTGTCTGACTTATTGATCTTAACTATTCACTATTGGTTCCTGTATTTCGTTAATCCAGGGGGAAAAAATGCCAAAATGACAAAAATTTGCTTTGCTGCAATGTTTTAGAAATTATTCATAGTTTGGTCATCTGAATCTAATCATTTGAAACCACTTTGTTCTCTGATGAAAGCGGATTTGTGAACTCACTTTCCAAACACAAAAGTACTAGTGCGGCAATCCAAACAACCAAACCTAAAAAATCAGAGAAGTCTCTTCTGTGTACTAGTTCAACTCGTCTGCATCACCATCACCTCCCTAATCTCCCATCCCTTCATCCCTTCCTCTCCGCATCCCTTGACTGACTGTTTCCAATCATCTGTGCTCTCCAGTGGCTGAACCGGAGATCCAGATCTTCGAGCAGCCCAAGCAGAGGGGAATGCGCTTCAGGTACAAGTGTGAAGGCCGCTCGGCAGGAAGCATCCCCGGGGAGAAGAGCTCTGACAACAACAGGACCTATCCCAGTCTGCAGGTCAGTCAGCAGGACTGTAATGTCCTCAATGTTTATTTGTACTTCAGAGCACCTATGGAGGATACCTGGCTGTAGTGGTATCACTCAAAGACCTTAAAACATATTGCAAATATTGCATGCAAATGTGGCAATACACGTACCAATAAAAGACTGTTAAAACAACCTCTGCCTCCACAGATCCTGAATTACTGCGGTAAAGGTAAAGTGCGTGTCTACCTGGTGACCAAGAACGAGCCTTACCGACCGCATCCGCATGACCTGGTGGGGAAGGACTGCAAAGACGGATTCTATGAGGCAGAGTTTGGTCCAGACCGCAGAGTGATAGCGTGAGTTCTCCTCCCACAGGCACCTCCGTCCAACAGCAATCTGTAGTAATATTCACTGACTTTCACTGTCACTGCCTTCATCAGAGTAATTATCGCCCCAGTCTCAGTCTTAATCAGCAGCTTCTAAATAACTAAACACAGACTCCCTGTTGCGCGCACACACACACACACACGCCACGACATAATCTATTTGCTCTCTATTAATAATATTTCATGTTTCACTTGACGGTTTCGGAAAGCATCAAATGTAAATTGGACACCTCTCAGATACAAGAAGGAACTCATACAGCAAATTACACACACATACACAAAGCATATTTGTCAAACCATGTCTGTGATGAGGATGGCAATATGGGAATTCCCCAAGTGACATCACCCATATTTGCAGTGTGTTTGAGAGAGAAAACAGAGGTTGTGTGTGTGTGTGTGTGTGTGTGTGTGTGTGCGTATGTGCGTATGAGAGAGAGTGTGAATGAGTCAGTATCTTTTGGTTTAATTTGCAAATGGCTCATGGACATCTATAGTAAATTTAGATTAATTTAGACTTTCTCCGACAGATGCGGCTCGAACACTATCAGAAAATCATTAGTTTGTGATCTGTTTTACGAGAAAAACCAGAAGGGTTACAGTAATTGCACGATTGCTTCACACTCAACTTTATACACACCAACATCCTTTTCTGAGATCATCATTCTTCACTCAGGTGTGGCCTTGTGTGTTTATTATGCTCACCTTGTTGCGGCAAAGTCAGCGTGTCACAGCCCTGTTGTGTTATTTATTCACACAGTTTCCAGAATCTGGGTATCCAGTGTGTGAGAAGGAGGGAGGTGAAAGATGCCATCATGCAGAGGATTACCAGAGGGATCAACCCCTTCAATGGTGAGTCCCAATTTCCATATTCTATGAGTCAGTCTGTTTCTGTGTGTGTTGATGCAGAGAACACATCACACTGACTCACAAATTGGTTTCTTCACACATGTATAGCTGTACTGATACTGGATTTTTTTTAGGGCCAGTACTGATATTGGTATTTGAGAATAAATAAATAAATAAATGAATATTATACAAAGACCTAAAGTTTGGGGCATCTTTGGAGATTTTGAATTTGGATATTTGAAAAGTATTGGAAGGTGGACTAACATTGTTGGTTTTGGCCTTTTTGGGGGGGATATTTTGACAATGCTATCAGCCCCATTGGGCTACACTGTGGTGCTTTGAGCCAAATGCCCATTAGCATGTGAAAGCATGTGCTAACATTAGCATGCTCAGAATTGAACACAATCCATTAAATAGCATCTGACATAAGCGGTGCACTAACCTACCAACAGAGCGGCACCGTCATCCCCAGAGTCACACTCCTGCGGTGGCAAAAAAAACTATAGAACAACAAGCTTTATCCTTTAAGTAAATTTACTTTTAAAGTAGGACTGTGTAACTTTTAAATGAAGAATCAACACAGCCATACTCATACAAATGAAACGTTCAATTCAAAACAAATAAAATAGTTTAGCTTCTAGCATAGTTGGGGGGGTGGGGGTTGTTTTTACAGCCATACTTGGTCTGGTATGACTATTCTTTTACTTATGTGATATATCTTTGACTAAGGGTCAAACATTTCTAATAATGGAGCCTGTAAAACACTAGAAAGTTCTTTTTGCATGTCTGCTTTTACTGTATATGCTGATACCAACATATCTTTGATACTATCAACTGATAATATCAGTTATCTAATACATCATTCAGACTCTAAGTAGCTGTGGACAAAGTAAAGAGTGTCATTGTATTGAAAGACTTCACATATTTGAATTCTGCTGCTGTTGCTTCAGTTGCTGGTTTTTACTCTCACTGGATCTGCTACTGTTGCTTTTCCTGCAGTTGTTACTGTTAAACAGGTTCAAAAGCAATTCAAAAGAATTGTTTTCAAATGCTTGTTGACCCAGTTCTCAGGCAGTTTGAAAAGATTTTCCTAGCATCAAGTCAAAAGGCCGCTCTCTTGCCACCGCGCAGTCTACAGTAATGCCATTTCCTCAGTGTGCTTTTATTCTGCGGTCCTCCAGAGCAGACAGACAGCGGTTCTCATGTACAAACAGGCGTTGAGCTACTTCCCCATTCTTGGTCACAGTTGCTCAATTCAGCACAGTGCAGGATGCCACGTGAGAGCTGGGAATGCAGGATTCATTAAAAGGGGGAGGGTGGGCCGAGGGGGTTCCCCAGCTCTCAGAGATGATGATAAGCGTAGGGTATGGTGCTTTACAGGACTGTAAAACCATGGAGGGAATGCAGGGTTTATGATCAGGTTTGATTTCGACATATATGCTTTCAAGTTTTTGTGTTTGGTGTTGATCTCTCATCTAAGGGTTGTTACAGACAAACACTAGGACACATTTTTTGGTGACTGAAACTTCTTGAAATAAGTCCATTAGCTAAATTTCCATCTTCATGGTTCTCTGCTCATTTTACATATGTGTAATTTGCTCCAATGCTTTGATTTATGTTTGCAAAAGTGTCATTCATAAACCGTGCAAAGTCAAAGCACTGCATGTAGTCTCAGTCATACACATGGCTTAACTGCTTACTAGTATTAAAGTCAGAAACTAATGCAGGTCTTAGAACAAACACTTGTAGTCTCATTTGCACTGACGTCTGCTACCATTCATACTACTGCTATGAAAAACGTATACTTTCATATTAATTTTCCCAGCATGTCATTCTTTAATGGAACAGTTTAGTGGTTTCATTGATTATCATGAGTTCAGATGGACTGATAGATGAACAGAAAGTGAGTGGAGTATAGGGGATGTCCTGGGCATTGACCTCAGATGAGATGAAGAACCATTCATGGGAAGTGGGAGTTCAGTTCGCTTCATTTTTATGTAGCTACAACAAAGTCATTAAGAGGGTGGATGAAGCTGATGAAAGTTGGATGCGGACACTTCTTATGAGACCTGTTTGCAGGTTCTAGATGTTGGCTTACAGTGAAGTTTGGCTTTAATTTCTCGATTAACCAACAGTCAGGGCAAGAATTATAGTTTTGTAATAGAAATAAAACAGTCACATGAAGCTTCATATCTGTCATATCTTGTGTCAGGAATAGATATAGGAGCTGACTGTCAGATCGCAGGTAGCCATGGTAACATCATAGACATAGTTTAAGAGTGTTTGCAGACTGTGCGATGGGCAGCTTGATGTCTTTGTCACATGGCTCAAACCTTCCCCTCTCTTCAGCTCACTTCTGCTGTGAAACTCAGCTGCTTCCTGTGTTAGGGGGAGATATGCGTTCCCCTCTACTCCTCCTACACCCCCAACCCAAAACCCCCTGACACCACCTTACTTGATGCATGTGAGATGCTGTTTGGGCTGCATCTGTGTCTAATGAGATCACAGACTCAGTGAGGTCACTGGCTATTAGCAGGGTTTACCTCACTTGTACTACTGATGACACATAACTGAATACATGTGTGTGTGACGTAGTAGCATGTTTCTGTATTACTTTTCTGTCTCATTTCACAGTGTGGTGGTGGTGTGGCGGTACACCTGGTAGATGTTTGCTCTGTTCATATGGGTGCTTTCTTGACCAAAAAAATTCTCAGTCTTGGTGTAACCTCACTGCTGATACAGTTGGTGCACATGTTGTTGTTAGAGAATGTTTTCTATGATTACAGTTGATTAGTTTTTAAAAGGTCAAAGGATGATGCTCAGAAATTGTTTCTGCATCGCTTTGTGAGCTGAATTTTTTACTTAACCCTTACGGAGACCATAGTTTTGCCTCTCTGTCACTGATATAAAACGATAGTACTTAAACTTGCATAGACACACCCCACTTTCACCATCTCACCATCATTTTAAATCGCCAGGGAATGTGGCTCAAAGCACTCACAGGTTTACAAAGGATTACATGCGCCCGCTTCATCAACATCATTTCATCAAGTCCAAAATTTATAATCAACTATTGTTGCAACTGAGTAGATTATCATAACAAAAAGAAAACCTAACACTGCTTGAAAATGTTGCATAAACTATATTTGACTCAGATCATCATTAGCAGATTCATTCTTTTCCATCAGCGTAGATAAATGAGATCAGGAGGAGACTTGTGTAGAGTAATGCTGACAGGTTTTCCAAGCTCCATGAACCCGATTGCTTTCTGTCACAGAGGAATTATCTCTGCTTGTCCCACAGTGGTGATATACTGAAGAGGATTAACATGCTGCAAGTGTTCCTTCCTTTCATTTGCCATTGTGAAAACATGTAGGCTACATTTGTATCCGAACCTACCATCCTATAAGTTGTGTGCCTTAAAGCAATTTCTATCTGTGCTGTAAAGCAATACCAGCTTTCAGAGGAAAACCGACCTCCATGTGTTGGACTTTAACATGTTAAAATGCTACACACAGTAGTTTAATAGCACAGTGAAGGTGTGTTTTATATATGATGTAACTGTAATATATGATTCTGCAGTCATTGCCTCAGCCTCAGCAAGATGCACAAACTGAAAGATACGTGCCACGAAACCCGATGAAATTATGAGTCATGCAGTGGAGACACTGTTTGTGGTGAGGCTTGCCACCTGCCACCCCTTCTTTCTCACTCTTTCTCACACTAACCACTCGCCGCGCACCCCACATGCCCCCCCCCACACACACACGCCCCCACCCAGCACTGTCCCCATCGCCCACTGCAGACAATGACCTCGTCCCTGTGCAGGTGCAGCTCTGCGCCGCCAGGATGCTTGCCGCCTCGGTGCCCAGTTTTTTTTCCACAAAACACCCTAACCCACCACTACGTTTACCTCCAACCCACTTTCCTTCACCTGTCCACCATCTGCCCCCTTCAGTAACATACTCCACACACACTCACGCATACAGACTACAACCATACTATGTTCCATCAATATTTACTACTCCTTCAGTTTCTCCACTGTGTGTGTGTCTCTCTGTACCACCTACAACAGATAAACCTGATGACCGAACAGAAATTTAAAGTAGAGCAGAGCTGAACAACTAACAATCGTTTAATATTCAGTGTTTCAGTTCTTCTTTTTGTCATCGTTTAAGACTGTTTGGAAATGTTGACGAAACTGATTTAAAAAGTCCTCCTATTTGTTGTTTTGATACAATGATTTAGCTGTACTCCAGACAACAGTGCCACATTAATTATGTCAAATTCTAGACTCATAAGAACTAAGTGCTCAGCCTTTATTTTTTTTTTTTTCATCTTTAAGTTGAAATAAATAAAACAAACTGAAAACAAATCATCATAAAGGTGTTGTAGACATCTTTTATGGTCATCTTTATGGTAAAAAACAGATTTAGTTTTGAATTAAACATGAAGTATATGTGCAGAATAGTATTCTTGTCTAAGTACAACTGCTGATCTTTTTTTAAACATAAAGGGAAGTGAAAGTTGTAAACACTGCACACTAAATCTGCTCTGTGATGTCTTTGTCATGATGTTTTCATTTACATACTCTTACATATTCCTTTACATATTTCTAAAATCTTTATGGCTGTCTTAAAAAGATAGTTTTGCATTTTGGGAAACATGCTTATTCACTTTCTTGGCTTAGACAACAAATGTATCAAATGTGAAGCTACAAGCAGGAGACAGTTAGCTTAGCTTAGCATGAATACTGCAAGGCACAACTTTGAACAAAGATAACAAATTGTGTCTTGTTGAAGTTTTATATAGAGTAAACAAACGAGAAGCCGTTTATTTGTTTATTTGTTTATTTGTTTATTTGTTCAGAGGTTTGGAAGGAGCGAACCTAGCTGTTCCCCCCTCTTTCCAGCTTTTATGCTAAGCTAAGCTAAGCTAAGCACCACCTGGATGTAGCTTCACATTTAATGGACAAGGGAGGTAGTGATGGTATCCAGACAAAACTGCAGTTTATATAAAGCAGCTCAGACAGTCTGAATGCTATATGCCATCTAAAATAGAACATTATCATGAACGTAAGAGCCAGGCTGACATGTTTTGGCTGAATCTGATATCTAATACGAGAGTTTCTGAACAGAGCTCGAAGCGTCATGTTGACACCAGACAACCTTCGCCTGGTATTGTATCATTTCTCACAAAAATGCATAAGCAGAGGCTCAAACGCTTGGAGAGACATGTTGGCAGCTGTTTAGCTCTTTTTCTCTGCTTGTTAATTGCACCTCTGTGGACTCCAGTCAGACTCAGGTTACAAATGTGATGACTTCTGACTAAGCAAAATCCAAACAGCACTGATGACCTATGACTTCACTTGGAGCTGTGCCTTTAGAAGAGTAATGTCTTGTGCCAGCAGTGCATGCAGAGACAGAGCAGGAAAAATACCTAGCTAGCTGTTATCAGCGAGCATGTCCACTGACACACTGAGTAAGGATGAGGAGTTTCCCTCCATCTCATGTGTAGCTGCACTGCAGTTTTTTGTTTCTTGTATACTGTGTGTCAGTATTATTACAGTGGAAAATGTTTGGAATTGTAAAAACAAATATTAGCTGCTGGTGTTGTCTGAATGGCATTAAAATGGATGAGAAACATTATGAGGGAGTCAAAAAACAAAAAGACACTGATGCAGTAACACTTTCACACACGTCAGGATGGTGGTCACTCGTGCAGGGAGCCTCATCTCTTGCTTCTGTGTTGAGCAGACACTGTCACACACACACAAGCGCGCGCACTTTTTTTTTTTTCCACCCTCAGGGTGACGTCGCCAAGCGTCACCGTGGCGACACATTGTAGGCGGGGATGGCCTCGACATGAGCGCAAAAGATAGAAATTGAGAGATGGAGGAAGAGAAAGTAGGCAGATGTGAAAGCCTGGTGTGTGTGTGTGTGTGTGTGTGTGTGTGTGTGTCGGTGTGTGGGCGTCTCTCAGTAAAAGCTCTCCCTACAAGGTGTGTGTTTGTGTGTTGCCTCTGAGTGTGGTATGTGTGACGCTTGCGTGTGTGTGTGTGCAGATGAGAGTGTAGGCTGATGGCGCCTGAAAAAGCTTATCTGTGACGTGTTTATGTTGATCCAAAGTTGAGGTTTTGGGGGCAGCCTACAGATTTGACAAACATGAAAATATATACTAGACTAGCATTATAGATGATTACATTCTATCTATCTATCTATCTATCTATCTATCTATCTATCTATCTATCTATCTATCTATCTATCTATCTATGTCTTTGTTTTGATGGTTTCATTACATGCTTGTGACTAATTGTACAAACTAGTTTCAGTGAGAATTCCTTTAACCTAAACCCATTGTTTCTTGAAAAACAAGTTCCTGAAGTTGGTGAATGTTTCAAGTGTCTTTCTCACAACATCGCAAATAATAGTATTTCTATTTGCATGCTTTTCATTTTGAAGTACTTTTGGCTGTTTTCTGCTTTCATTTCTCTTAAGTATCATTTTCAATCGTCTTCATTGAAAATTGCTGATTAAGTTTCATTTTCAATGCAGGACTTCAACTCATTGTCAAATATTTTAATAATGTAGTTCACAGTGTCGCTACTTTTATTCAAGTCAATGATCTGAATACTTAAAGTGAAAAACCTAAACTACTACTCTGTGTGCGACCTATGTGACGTAAGTGATCCTTTGCTCTTATTGCTGGTTGCTTGGCTTGTCAGTACTAATACCTTCAGTGAGCGTCAGTATTTGTTCTGTGATGCTGACATCTGTGTTTGCATGTATGACCTCAGTGCCACGCGAGCAGCTGCTGCAGACAGAGGAGTACGACTTGAACGTGGTTCGCCTGTGCATCCAGGTTTTCCTGCAGGATGAGAACGGCCACTACACACGGCCGCTCAAACCGGTCATCACCAACCCCATCTACGACAACAGTGAGTGTCTGAGCTCCGTCCTGTGCTCACACAAAGAGCCAGCAATGAGCTGGCTCTTTCATGTGTGTTTCATGTGTGTACTTACGGGACAACAGGCTGCCTGATGTTAGGTGTGTCCACCTCAGGGTTCAACTAAAAGCAGTTTTCAAGAGCTGATGATGATACGAATTTGTAATTAATTGTAATTAAAGCCACATATTTTGTGCTGCCTTTCCAAAAATAGTTTTAATAATAACAGACATAAAGCTAAAAGTATTATATAATGTAAAAATTGAGAAGTTACATAAATAGCAGTGTTTACATACAGTTCATACAGTATGTACCTGAAGCTCTGCACGTAAGTGCTTGTTGCGAGACTTGTGTGCGTGTGTCCAGTGCATGTTCTTTCACTGTTGTATTGAGTGTTGCACTTAGTGAACTAGTTCAGTGTTCCTCACACAAATTGAGAAAGAGGAAGTTCTTTAAACACACTAACCCTCAAACAACACCGTTACCATGGAGCACTTCCTCTTCTGAGTGCAGGCATGTGACATGTGACTCAACCTAGTGAGGCTTCAACTGTAAACTGAGGCAAATATTGAATAGGTAACACTGAGCGACTAAAGCTGTACTACAGCAATACATCAACTAGATCAAGTGAAATAAACGTTGTCTTGTTTGTTGCATGCAGCTTGACTTGTTAGATTTGTTGCATCTGTTGGGTTGCATGCTTACTACTTGTTTTTGCATCATCAGGGGCTCCAAACACAGCCGAGCTGAGGATCTGTCGGGTCAACAGGAACAGTGGCAGTGTTAAGGGAGGGGACGAGATCTTCTTACTGTGTGACAAAGTACAGAAAGGTACATACAATCAATAGGCCTTTGCAATGAACTGATTAGCATATATTGTTGTACACATTTTACAGTATATGTTTTTCATCTGGCCTGCATCTATTTTCTGTCTATTCATCCTCATTCAATCCACTTATCCATTTGCTTTTCATAGCCATAGTGTTAATCTCTTTGCATGTTTATTCACTTTTCCATTTCTGTCATACCATCATCTCCCTTTCCACCAGATGACATTGAGGTGCGATTCTTTTCCTCTGATGGCTGGGAGGCCAAAGGTTCCTTCTCCCAGGCCGATGTTCATCGCCAAGTAGCCATCGTCTTCAAGACTCCACCCTACTATAACACCTCCATAATAGAGTCGGTCACCGTGCACATGCAGTTGCGCCGACCTTCCGATCAGGAAGTCAGTGAACCGATGGATTTCAGATATCTGCCTGATGACAAAGGTGAGCACCGATCCCCATCTTTGTGTTATTGGAGAACTGTTGCCATTTTTCCATGTCCAGGGACTGGGGCCCAGTTCTCAGTTAGATTCAGGTGATATATGTGGATATTTTGTGCTTGCCATAGATCCTTACGGCTACAATGAGAAGAAACGCAAGAGAGAGAACTTGATGAGGATCTCAGGATTGTCAGGTAAGACATACGGTACTGTATATAGTACAGCTCATCTGATGTGATTCGATGCATGCATGTATGAGCAAGTCCTTTGTATATTGGTGTACATTTCAAAATGTATTTTTCTTGCCTTTCTTTAGGTGGTCCTTTTGCTTGTCTGAGTGTGAACAGGCCAAAGGCAGTGAGTCACATGCGGAAAGGTAATTGATTAACATGATATCACTCAAATAACAATGATTATAATACAACATTTACATTTTGATGAGGATTATACTGCTATCGCACTAAAAGTCACAATATGTTTTCCAGACCTTGGCAACATGTACCTGAGGCAACAACCCACACCTACAATGCAGCAACAACCTAATGTATTCCATAACCAGTCCTACCAACCAAGCCCTCAGAACTTAATGATGACATCACAAGCTCCTAATGTATCAGTCGGCCATTCATGGGCAAATCCCAGCCCAGCACTCTCAATGGAAACAGTCACCATAAACCCATCTGGTGCCATGAGCAATCTGCCACGTCCTAATAGCAACAGGCAACAGCAGCAAAACCGTACGTCTGGTTACTCCCACAGAGTGGAGCACAACAACTTTGAGAATAACATCCTCCCTCAGCTCACCATTAGGGACTTGCAGTGCTTAGATACAGCCCCCCAGGCCTCAGGAATGAGCCAGTCAGAGTCCCAGCCACTTTTCCACCTGCAGCTACAAAGGGAAGAGCTCGCCTCCGAGAACCGGGCCCAGAACCATCCAGGCAACCAGAACCAGGGTCACCAGACCATGTGGCCCAATTTCAATCCCCTCAATCCAATTCAGAACACATTTAATGGCTCGGTACCTGAAGGTGGAGGTGGATCACAGGGGCTGGGTTCTTTTCCCTTCCTAGAGGGAATGGAAGGGGATGATTTTCTGAAGGGCCTGGGAGGCGTAGGGTCTCAAACTGTCTTCCAGCTGAAGCAGGAGCCACAGAGCACAGTGGGACAAGAGACTCATGCTTCTCTCATGCAATCCCCAAGGGAAAGCCAAGGAAATACTTACACCAATTTGCTTCCTCGTCCTATGAGCAATGGCACCGACATGGATCTAATGAGGCCAGATGGTAGTGGCAACAACCAGCCTCTCAAAAATCTGCAAAATCCTTTTTCAAACAATGGCATGGCCTCTGATGGCCACTACCAAAATTTGGCTGACTGGTTCAAAGCAACTCAGCAAAGTGACTAAAAGGAGTAACTTTTTCTGGTAGTAATGAACAGAAGCCGTTCCAAGGAATGCACTGGTCTTGTTTAGCTTTGCAAAACCAACAGAACATTTGCTGCACCCATTCTTGCCCTGTGAGGCTCACTGGGCATTTGCTTTGGTTATTATCAGTGGGCATAAGAACAAATTTACTGGTAGCCAATAGGATCCATAACCAGACAAAAGGCATTGTTTCTAGGTGGTACACTTGATTAGGGACTAGTTCATTTTCTTAGCAAAGACATCACCAAGAATGCTTTCTATACCTAATTGACCATGGTGTTTGGTAAACTGTCATTGGTCACTGCTCTCCAGTATTAATCTGGAAAGACACCTTTCTCCTGAAAATGATCAAATTCGATTCACAGTTTCAGAACCTTACCACATTTTTATCAAGTATGTGTTGTTCAAAGTGTTGTTCAACCTTTAACCTGAGGTGCAAGTTACATTGTCATTCTAATTACTCCCCTGAATTGACTGATTTGTTTGGCTTCTAGCTGCTGGTGTAACAGACCTTAATGGATATAGTGATCAATAAAACTGAGCTAACATGAGTAAACCTGGTTACTGCAAGGCTTAGACCCGAATGTTGATGAGCCATGCCTTAGTTTGTAATGATGACCTCATCAAACGACATGTTGATAGTTTCCAAGCCAAAGTTAGATTTCCGAAAAGTGAATGTACTTCTTTCTTTATTTTTCTTTCTCAGGTGAAGTTGGATTCACTGTCAACATACTGTATAGTAATCAATGTTTTGCTAGGGTGTGTGAGCTTGAAAAAAATGGGAGTAAATGGATGTTTTTTGGATTTTGAAAACACAGCTTAAAAATGGCTTATCATGTATACTTTTATTGCTTTGTAAACAACTCTTAGAAATACTGTTTTATTGATTTTCTTAGCAGAGTATTTGCTGATAAGTGCACTCTGTACATACATGTTAGCCATAGTTGAGAGTGAAAGCAATAACCATGCTGAAACGCTCAAGAACTGGCAAGGTACCGAAATTTCCATTGAGGAAGTTGGAGGAAGCACTTTGAGTGTTGTCCTTCCTTTGTAATGACTATGTCATACCAGTGATCACATGTGTTATTCAGGGTTCTCAGAGCATTTCTACCAGATGTTTTAGAAATACAGATGTTAATTTTGTGTTTTATTGTTGATTCATTCATTCAGCTGAGGCTCGCAGCTTCACAGAGCAGCTTGCTTATGGATTTGTGGCTGATAATGAACAAACACTGGCTTTTCAAATGTGTGACCTGGCAGCAGCCTGTAGGGCTGCTCTGTCCCATTTAGGCTAGTTCATTTTAGCATGTTATTTTTTACTTGTATGCCTCCCTAAAGCTTTTTGGTTTTAAATGAAATTAAATATTTTGATGACTACTTTGTAAGATTTGCTATTTTTTGATTTGTCTATGGGATCAGTCCTTAATAAAGAGTCTGTCCACACCTTTTGTTATTTAATTACCACCTTTATGTTATATCTCTTACACATTATACATGATCTACATGCAAGCATATAAAAGTTATGTAAATGATAAAGCATGGCCAGGTGCCCCGATAAATGATTAGAATGGAAGCGAAGGAGGCATTAGATAATGCATTATTTTCTATATTGGAACACCTCTGAGTGCATTATCATACCTATATCATCAACCTTGTCCATGTAGTAAATGAAACTATACATATAATATACATATCAGAATATCAAAATTAATAGGAATTTGTTCCAGCAAAACAATATATTATGTTGAACACTGTGATTTAAAAATCATATATCATAACGAGTTAATCGAGTTAATAGGAGTAAAGAGTGGTTAAACTGACACCTGCCAGCCAATCAGAAACACATAAGTATTTTTCATGATTATGGTATAAATACTGTATCTTCTTACAGAACGTTGAACATGAACATTTTGTGCTAACCACAACATTTACAAAACAGAAGAAAGTAACCAGATTTAACAAACAACAAAACAATATATGATCAACAACTCTATCATAAAAACTTAAAAAGATTAGCTTAACTATTTGCTTATTTGCTTGCCTTCTGAGAGTAAAAACACTTTATTTAAATTGTAAAGTAAACATGCTTTAAGTCCACAGCTGGCAGTCATGTAGCTAAGCTTATGTACAGACTGGAAAAGAGGAAAAACGGCTGAGGTTACTTCTCTTAGCCAAGAAGAGTGGTATCAATCTTCTGTTCGGTGCTTCTGTTCTGTTTTGTTCAGTGCTCAGTACAAAATATGGTTGAATTTAGAAGTCACCAGTTGCAGAATAAAGGAAATGCAGTGACTATGTTCATAGTCCTCTGTTGAGTAACGTCCATTGAGTAAGTGGACACTTTTTGTGTTAACATGTTGTTAGTCAACTTCGAAGTTCAAAAAAACTGCACAATACCAACAAATATGAATCATATGTTGTGAATTTTACCAAATTAAATGTCAAAATGTATGATTTCCTTTCTATTAAGATTTTATTAACATTGTGGTGATGTGGGGTAATGTGGAGTAACTCTCCACAAATGCTGCTTTTTTAGTTCCTCTGATTAAATGTAGCAACTTAAGGCTCTTGAAATCTGTCGACTCACTTTGCAAGCAAAAATAGATAAAAATCTACCTCATTCCTCTGATATGACTCTCTTGTATCAGATAGAATCTAGTATGGTAAAGACACTATGTCATCTCCTGGCAACACTGGCCACCACAGTGAAGTTCTGGTTTGTACGTAATTCTACATAAAATGACGTGCGATTCTGACAAATGTGAAACTCATCATTGCCTCAAGGTCAGGATTCAGCTGCTGTGGATGTTTAATGTGTTGCTAAGAGGCAGTTCAACAAGGCAGGCACAACAACAAAGGCATGACAATGCTAATATAATGTTTAGCAGGTGGTTACCACCTTAGCTTTGCATGTTAGTATGCAGTAAGCATGAAGTACAGCTGTGGCTGATGAGGAAATTGTTGTACATTTAACTGCTTCTTTGGCTAGTATAAACATAGAAAAACATTCAGGCCCCAGTTTTCTGTTTTCCCTCCGTGGCCCGTGGTCTTCTCAGATTAGACCAGAGATCACAGCATTGGAATATTTTAGCTAATAAAGCTAATAAGTAAAGCTAATATATTAGCTTTAACTCACATAGACAATACTGTAAAAGTGAGATTGTTGCAGTACATATTTGTGCAATGGTAGTCATGACAACTTGTTGTGCAGTTTCACATTCACATCATTGTTGCTCACACTTCTTCACAATTAAGTGATGAATGTTGAAGGAAATCAACATTTTGATTCTAATCTTGTTTCTTGAAACAACTGCATTTGAGATTGCCAAGCAGTCTGTCCTGAAGCGTCATTACCAAGGAATCCAGGATGTGCTACATTGGAGATGTTTGTTTTCTCTTGTATTAGGAGACTGAGGTGAAATGCTGTATGTAGCTTCCTTCCTGTCTCGTTGTAAGGAACCACAGTGAACCCTGATTTAAGCTCAGTGCACAGGATACTGCGAACAGCACGCTTACTTTTTTTGGTTCAGTGGTCACAACTCATTTGCAGTTTCAATTCATTTCAGTTTAATCAACAGCATTTGTCACTTTGATTCAGATCCAACTGGTGATCATAAAAATGTCTTACAGCACAATAGCCTATAGAGGTTTACACTCCACAATGAGCTAAAAATCCTATGTTTGAGATATTATGATCTTATCATGAGAATGGAGCAACCTTATCATTCATTTGAAGCTGTGCTTTTACCTCCTTGCAAATATAAGTCATGTTCATTCTCCTCTTAGCTCTGTTATGGTCTGCTGAGTATTAGCTGCTAAATGCTCCACTGTGTTCACCAGTGAGTCACTAACTTTGTCTGTCTGACGTTTAAAAGTGGGCAGGTAGTGCACCGTGGGTTTGCTGTGGTTGGAAACAGGACTGATGAGAGCGGTAAGACTGAATTTACAGGCTGTAAAATCAAAACACTATGCTGAAAGAGGCTAAAGACCCTAGAGTTGAACTGCAGAGTCAGGTGATTTTCACATGATGAGTAACCCTAACCCTTTTACGTGATACAAATCCACATCATGTATCGTTCATGTGAAAATATTGCAGCTTTAATATTTAGTTTTTGTCCTCTTTAGGCCTTACAAAGTGATTGATGTCTCATTATTAAAGTAATCAAACTGGTTTGCAGAACAGCCAATGAGTGCATTTTAGAAAATAGCAGAAAATGTTTTTTAGACTTTGACTCGTAGATGAAATGATTGTGATGCACGTAATGTGTTGCTGTAACTTTTGGTTACTACACTGAACTTTTGACAGAACTTTAATATTTTGACATCTGAGCTGAGCTGACATCATTTCTCTTTAGACAGTGGCCAAAGGTCATGTTAGACTTTACTGCAAGGGTTATTGAGTCCAGGAAAGCTACCCCTGGTCTGACATTTACTGTGCATAGACTTTTCTTTGTCTGAGAACTCCAGTCCAAGGGGTCAAAGACAAACTATAGTGCTTTATGGTTACTACTCCTCACATGAGCAATGATGAAGTAAGACTTTGACATCAAGACATTTCACCTCTGCAAGCAGCTGCATTAGTATTAGCATGTGACAGTTGTCACAATACAAACATTGCATGAGTGTGTGGGTGCACATGCATGTGCTGTATGTTACGTGTGTGCGCAGACATGCCTGCCTCTCCGTGTGTGCATAGTGAAAGTTTGTCCTAGATGTTTGGTACAGTGTGCCTCTTTCAGTATTTCCTAACCATGTCCTGGAAAAGGCAAGCTAGACCTGTTTAGCCACCTATTTCCAGTAATGCCCCTCCTCTGCTGCTGCTCTGTCTCCTCCCCCTTCCCTCAGCTCCCCTCCTCCCCCTCGCTACCCTTCCTTTGAAGCTTGCAAACCCTCTCTCACTGCAAATGGTTGCTGACAACGTTGGCATCCGGTCACACTTCACCTGAATGAACGCGCCATTATCTCATCGAGTTCGACTGGTGTTACTACAGGGCAGGCTTATCATTGACGTATGCAAACAACAGCTCTCATAGATGTTTATGCATGCAATACTCATAACAGAAAGTAAATCAAACTATCTGGGGTATGAATGTAAATATGATTTTTTTTGTCTCATGGTGTCTAATTTCTTGTTCAAATAAAGGATTATGCGCCCTGACGCCTTTGTTTGTTTTGACCTCCAGGCTTTGGTGGTGTTAATAAGACATACACAATATTATCTGCACTAGGAAATATACAAAATATATTTTTTAAATCCTGTTAAGAACAACATAAGTCCTCTGTCTTCTTCTCAATCGTCTCATGGAATGATACTCGAACAATGTCATAACCACATATAGTCATCTTTTCCACCTATAAGATCTCTGAGCCAAGAGCTCTCAATGAAATATGGAGAACAGTTATTACTCCCATTCTCTGTGAGCAATTTCCCTGATCCTACAATTTGCAAACTTCCTGCAGCACATTTTAATTATAGGTAGTCTATCTTAAGTGTTGCTAGAAAGGCTCGTCACGCAAGATCTAACTCATGTCACAGAGCAGGGAAAATCCCACAACGCTTTTACTGTGTAATGTTTGACCAGAACAGTGTATACCTGTGTGTACATACCCAGTGTGTTCAGTATGTTTAGGTCATGTGGCTCCATTGTTTTTAGATCTCGTTCTCAAGGTGAGCCAGTCAGGTGTGTTTGTTTATGTATGCTAATGTGGCGATTCACCTACAAACACAGTAACACAGTAGCATACAAAATGTGGTCTAAACTGAGTTTTTGAATAAAAAAAATAAAGATATAGAACATTATAATTCCATAGGTATGTATAATTTTTCAGAAAAACAACAACAGGTTTGCATAATCTGCTACAGGAAGGTTGCACTGATAGCCTTAGCTAACCTAACATGTTTCCTATAATTTAAAAATCAAATTTGATGCACCAACATTGTATTAATTAAGTTATATATATAGATTCATCCCAATATAGTCATCCTGAAAAGGTATACAGTTATAGTGTTACAGATTATATAACTGTTATTTACTTTAGCCAGACATTAGAGCCCTTTTTTCAACTTTTCATTGCTTTACAACTTCATAATAGAACTTGATAAACTTGGTAATATTCCCTCTAAGTCCAACACAACAAACACTATAGTGTTGTGTAATTGTGACAAAGCAGTACAAAATCATGTGACAAACTCCAGCTGAGCACTGTACGTTCCACCAATATTTTCTCTCCACAGTTCCACTTTTGTACGAGTCTCCATCTTCCTGTCTGCTATGTTTACTCTGTGCAATACACACATAATGTGTATGCAGCACGAGCAGAACGCACACAAACACAGAGAGCAAAAGGGAGAACTAGTGTTTGTGAAAAGTACACACATCACTTTCTGGCCAATCCAGCGTGCTGCCCAGCAAAAATACATATAACCAGTGAGGAAAGATGGAATTTCAGAGCGAGTGGAGGAATGCTGAAGTCATAGGTCTGGTTGGATCAGTAGGCTAAGTACAGAAACAAAAACAATTCATGGTGTTTGTGTCAAATTATCTTTTATGGTTGTCACCTACTGTGGATGTACAATGGAGGAATATACAGGGTAAATTTTGGGGCCACCCCATAAATTTCTCACTCTGAGTGTAATGTGTTGACCATAATAAGCAACATTTTCCTCCAAAAGATCTTAGACTATATAATACTAGTGTGATGGTATCAAGCTGAACTGCAGATAGACTGTGTTTCTTTTGCTGTACCTTCATTTTTCTGATTTCTTACCCATACGACAGGAGAGCAGATTGTTTCTCCCAGATTTTGGAATATTCAGCTTGAGGAGCTGCTTAAATTCTTCAGTTCCCATGCCATATTTTATCTTCTCTGAATGTATTGTGAGTTAAATGTCATAAACCATATGGCCTAAAGAATGTTCACAAACTTTTTTGAACTCTGAGTCTGTTTTTTATTCTCAGTCTGTCTCAGGCTCCTTAAATTCAATTTAAGGAATAGTTCAACATTTTGGGTAATGTGCTTAGATCGACGAGTACATCAGCATGACACTTTGTTTTTTGCGTAAATTAGTGAGCTTTTTGGTGCTACTATACATAATTTTTAACTTTTTGGAAGAGCAAGTCTAGCAATTTCCCCCGTTCCTGGTCTCTATTCTAAGCTAGGTTAAGTTAAGCTAACTGTCTCCTGGCTGTAGCTTCTTGTTACACGGAAAAATGTAAGAGTGGTATAAGTCTTCTCATCTAACTCTTGCCAAAAAAACAAAATCTATCAGCTGTCAGCAGGTCAACTAAAGACTAATGTTCTCCCCAGTTATCAGGTTCAAATATTTTGGAAAAGCCTGACACCAGAAGAGTGTGACATATTTACATCACAACAGTGGGCGTCATGTTTGGGTGTCCTCATATGTTTGACCTCGTAATAAGTTTCCAAATATTTAGAAATGAGCTTGAATGTAACAATCCTTTATTATCTTTGACCTTCCTATATCATCACAATGCAAAAGGTCACAGGTGCTCAGCGCAAACCCCAAATACCAGGACCATCATCAGCTCACGTATCTGCCCACGCAGAGCGACATCACAGGCCGGCACTTTGGATTGCCACCTTTCGTCTGGGATCATGTCACAGACAGCAACCTTAGTCTCACACACCTACATGTCCTTCTGGCACCTTCTGACATCTTCAGTCGTCCTCCCCATGGTGGATCTAATGTGACAGCTCTGCACATGCTCTCCCCCACACACACGTACTCAATATTTGACATCACAGGGCTCCCTCCTACGCCTCTGCACTCCCAGCTTGTTCTCAAGGGCAGCTTTCCTCACACACACACACACACACACACACACACACACACAGCAACGTAATCACAGGTCGCCCCCTCATAAGCCTTACTACGGGGTTAACTGAATAACACTTAGCTCGACTGTGAGAGCTGGTGAAAGCCCGAAGGGGAATCCATCCTCAAACCAAATTCATACATGTCATTAAGTCAAATCTCAGGGCTGCCATGTCAGCATAAAAACTGACTGACTACTTGGCAGTAAACCTGTTTCTGATTCTGAAACAGGACAAAAAGATATGTAACAAAATATGTCATTCTGCTTTGCAACCAACTTTCCCTCCACTGTTAGTGGTCTGATTGTGTGAAATGATGCATATGTTTAAGATGGATTGAAATAACATTTTCTTTCTTTCTTAGAATTCACTTTCAGAGAAGAAAACAGAGCTGTTGGCAGATCTTAGCAACTTACAGTTGAGTGTTAAAAGAGGAAATCGTGAAATGTGCAATATTTCTCATGGGGGGGGGGGGGGGGGGGGGGTCTGAGGACAGCAGACTTTTTATCACAGGTTTATGAGTTAACAGTGGTCTCTTTATCTTACATTTTACATCTGAACCTCTTTAGTGCACTTTGGGTAGGTGTACACAACCAAACCTTTGCTCAAATCACTAGAAATTTAAAATGACTGTTGTCATCATGACTGGAAATTATTTAGAAAAATATTAATGAAAATGTATCTTCTTTGTTCAGCCACAATGTACTACAAGGGAGGGAAATTCCCCCTTTCCCACTGACACTGTAAGCCGTGAACGATTACAGAGAGGGGTCCTTCTTTTCTGACGCTACACCACCCTCTGCTGGACACAGGTGAACAGTGCATTTCAATGTTTGACTTTAGGTTGTACTAATCAAGTGCGAAAAACAGACAGGTATTTAATAAGAGGAAATTAATTGAAAATGAAGTATAGTTACTACAAAATATTCTGGTCTTTAAATAGATTTGGTTGCATGAATTAAATTTATCTTCGTCTTCAATCTTCTATCAGTTATTCTGGTCTGACCACAACACGTCAGATGGTGCCTTTATAAGATATCGGAAATTTTTAAATTATGGAAATTCCACAATATTTACTCATATAATGTCACGGAAGACGCGCCATCAGCTAGTAGAAAAAATTATGTGTATTACAAACGATTAAATACATCTATATTTCCTTTAGGGCTACTGAATCTATCCACATACATAAAGTGTTGCGACATCAGAAGCAGGAAATTACGAGGTGCACGGAAAGGCAGCAGAAGTAGCTGTCAGGGGGGAGCAGCGACAGGCCGGGGACAGGTTCAGCTTTATTTTTCACAATTTGACATACATTTTTACGATGGATTCACAGCCTCCACAAAAGCCATGGGAGAGGCGGATTCCAGGGGCGATGACTGCACCTGTAAACTACAGGTAAACACGCTGTTAGCCGTGTTAGCATGCCAGTCATCGCACGACAAGCGTTGATTGACTGCAGCAGGTTAGCTGTCGTCGCTAGCTATCTTTACGTTAGGATTGTTACGCAAGTGAGACAGAGGAGACTTTGACACGGTGCCGTTTATTATTATCAGCTCACTAATCGTATTCATATGTTTGTGAGTGTTTCGCCTACGACGGCCGTTCAAAGAGAGTAATGCCTGCACAGGCAGCTAAACAACAAGCTAGGTAGCTAGGCCGAGTTAGGCCGTGTCATGTAGTCTCCTCAGGAGGACACGAAGTTGTTTGTTCGAAAACTTATTCAGCTATAAGTTTTGAATGACCCTGTCTACTTTAAGTAGATTACGACATTCAGCTGAAATGTCTATAAAACTGGCCTTCTTTTCGTGTTTGTATCTTTAATAAATACATAGAAGTAATATTCAGTCAAGTCTAAACTTTTGATTTGTGACCAAATCTAAACCAATCAGGCGTGAACAAATCTAAAAACCAGTTCTGCCTTTCTTTCACATCTGGAGACAGAAAACAAAGAACAAACTGTGTGAACACGTTAAGCTTACATGAAGTTAATATAAGTCTTAAGATCATGTTAATTTTAAACATGACTTATTATGAGTAATGCAAACCCTGTTAACATTTAAGTTTAAAACGTATCACTCTTCTCTTTCTCAAGATTATTCAGAAAGTAACATTTAGTGTCACATCTACAGATACAGTATATAACACCAGCAGTTATGTGCTTAGAGGTTTACGTTTAGCAATTGAAATGCTTCATAACGTCAACCAAAAAAGTCAAATCTTCCAGCCATACAGTATCTGACAGTCCTAGCAGGCCATAAATAATATATTATAAAAATGAAGCTGGGGCGGTGTTTAGCTCAGTTGGTAGAGCAGCCGCCCCATGTGCAAAGGCTCAGTCCTTGCTGTGGAAGCCCAGGGTTTGAATCCAACCTGTGGCTCTTTCCCGCATGTCATTCCCCGTCTCTCTCTCCTCACATTTCTGTTACTCTTCAGCTGTCTCTGTCAAATAAAGCTTGAAAAGGCCAAAAAAAATCTTTAAAAAAATAATAAAATAAAAATGAAGCTTTGGGCCGCATGACATCTGACCACAGACAGTGATTGGCCCACGGGCCATACTTTGGACATCCCTGCTATAAGGCTGTTTTATGTTTAAGCAATTTCCTGCGTTTATTTGTTATTTGTGGTAGTTTAAACAAACCCAGTGGGTTGTTTTGGACTGTCCTGGTGTTGACACAGAATTGGACACTTGGCTACCTTATTGAAATTTCATTCATACTTTTCTGTGTTGCAGTAAAAGTCCATGTCAAATCACTGTCTTGTCTTGTCCTTCTCACCAAACAGGTCTGCAAACATTGCACCATATGCAGGCCCTGCTGCTTCCTCAGGCCCTCCCGTCCTGACCAGAATGGCTCCCCCAGTGCCTCCTCGACCCGTCCAGCAGACCTACCGTCCATCCTACAGCTCTTTTACCTCCTCTTACAGCCCTTATGGGAGCTCCCTCTATGGAGGGTACAGCCCATACAGCTACGGTGGTGCCGGCTACGGCCTGGGAGGTTACGGCCGCCTCCCCCACAGCGAAGACATTGCCCCCAGCAGGTTTGTGCAGCAGGCTGAGGAGAGCAGCCGAGGTGCCTTCCAGTCTATCGAGAGCATTGTCCAGGCCTTTGCCTCGGTCAGTATGATGCTGGACGCCACCTTTTCAGCTGTGTATAACAGTTTCCGCGCTGTTCTGGACGTGGCCAACCACCTTACACGGTTGCGAGCACACCTTACCCGAGTTTTGTCAGCCTTTGCTCTGGTACGCACCTTGCGCTACCTCTACCGACGTTTGCAGAGGCTGCTGGGGCGAAGGTCAGACTCTGAGGTTGACGACTTGTGGGCTGACAGTGCCAGCGATGCTCTGGCTACGAGCTCATCCAGAGCTGGGATGGAAGATCAGGCTGTGAAGTCCTGGCCAATCTTTTTGTTTTTCGCTGTAGTCTTGGGAGGGCCCTACCTGATCTGGAAACTGCTGAGCTCTACCCCTGGCTCTGAAGAAAGTGGTGAGACTTACACTCAAGATTTTGTACTTGCAATCAGATGAGATGTTGAACTTTCACATTTTTATACACATATTATTTAAGTGCAGGAGGCGTCCAAAAGTCAACGACAAATAAGAGAAAAGTTGATGAATGTCAGTATTGCCTTTTAGTCTTTAACTCCTAATAAGTACAGATGTTTTATGTTTCTTTATTTAGCCACTAACTGGGCCAGCGGAGAGGATGACCATGTAGTGGCCAGAGCAGAGTATGACTTTTCAGCATCATCCGAGGAGGAGATTTCTCTGCGGACCGGAGACATGCTTAACCTCGCTCCTAAAGGTGAGAGCTCATTATTTTCCAGCTGCTCATGCTGGGCAGTCCATATGATGACAGAATTACAATGATAGAGGATTTTATTCATATCAGCCACTCCTAGCCTGAGGTGTTTTGCTAAATTTCTAGCTACTCTGTTTTACAGTAGTGAAGTGAAATTGAATTTGAAGTGTATTTGGCTAAATCTGTGTTTCCAGACACTTCACATTGTTATTCTTGCTTTTCATGGAAAATCATGGAAAATCCAGTTTGACTTTGAGGGCAAGAAGTCGAAGTAGTTAGTCTCAAACTATGTCTCAAACTGGGTGTCTCAACTGAGTCTCAAACTGGGTGCTTGAATTTGCACCTGGAAAGTCTTTGAATTTTATGTTGAAGATGGTGTGGGAACTGTGAGTGGACACAGCTTTAAATGTTAACATTGTTGTATGGGTGTCATTTTTAAATTAAAGGATGTTTTTAGTGTTTTTTGTTCTGCATTTCATACATTTGGTTTTGATTTCACTTTTTGTGTTTTGTTTTTGTTTTTTTTCATGTCCATGTGGTTTGTTAAGGGAAGTGTTGATCATCAAATTGTCAATAACTGAAGAGGAAGCGATACTCTGAACAACAGAAATGTGTTTTGTTTTTTTTATAAGAGATATAGTTGTGAACTTCCTTCATGTTGACAAGCTCAGATCATGACCTTTTATTCCCTCCTGTGTTTAGAGCAACAGCCCAGGGTGCGAGGCTGGCTGCTGGCCAGCGTGGACGGTCAGACCACAGGACTTGTCCCAGCCAACTATGTAAAGGTCCTTGGCAAGAGGAGGGGTCGTAAGCATGCAGAGATGGAGAGGATCGCTCAGGTGCAGCAAGACGACATGCAGGCTTCGCAGACAGCGCTTCCTGCACACCCACAGTCAAATCCTGCCCATGGCTTTACCGTGGGCCACGCTTCAGCCTCCGCCTCAGCTTCCTCAGAGGAGCTGCTAGAGTCATTGTACACAGAAACACCAGCTCAATTCAGTCTAGTAACTTCCAACTCAAGTTTGCCCTCCAGCACAGCGTTAAACATCCCTGAGAAAAATGATTTGTGATGCTTGTGCATGAATGCATATCTCTGTATGCAGATTTGCTCAGTTAGTTAGCTTGACTAACAATTGGCTGGCAGTAGACCCCATGAAGCTCATTAAGTGCTCAAAGTAGTTAATTGGCTCATCTATAATGATTGATATCATCAAGTTACCAAGGTTATTGGTTTCCATTCACAGGTTTCCTCTTGTACAGTTTTCAAAATAAGAGGTTCTTTTTATTTCATCAGTCAGATTGTGTACAACAAAGAAAGTATGTTTATTCTCTATACATGGTACACATGGTAAGATCATGTCTGTTATAAGATGTTATGTCTTGACATTGTTTAATAACAAGAATTTGTTCAATGTTGTTTAAGGTAATGAAATGCACTGATGACAGAGCCAGGCAGGGGCAAGGTGGAGGTGAACTTAGCTTATCCACATCTTTGAAATGAGGCTGAGAGTTTAGAACAACTGTATCAATCAGTGAGTGGAAACAAGGCAAGGCATTGTATTGTAATGTCTGTATGTATCACTACACCCCTGAAGCCAGGGCACTTTGTTTGACCATGTCATGTTTTGACCTTTTACTATGACAGGCTGTTTGGTCCTCTGTGTTGTCATGGGATTGGATTCATTCATTCATAATGAGAAGAGGCTAATTTTGCACATTTTCAACAGTTGGTCACAGTAATTTTGTAAATATTTAATATAATTATTTTGAAAATAAATATAAAAAATAAACTGTTTTGCCCATTGTGTTATGTCTTATATACCGTGAATTGCAGTTGTATCTTATATGTTTAATTAGTAATAGCAGTAAAATGTTCAGGTTAGTTCATACTGTGGTGATATTAGTGTGGTTATTTTTTATTTATTTTGCATCTCACTTTATTTTGTTGAAAAGTCTAAAGAGGATTTATGGTAGAAACCGCCCGTTTACGGCCGCCGTCTCTAAGCAACGGGACGCCTAACCTGCTGCAGTGCGACAACTGAACGAGTCGGCGTTGCAGATACGGACAGAACTAACGAAAAAACAGTTATTCGTCTAAAATACTTAAAGTTAATACCGCTGAGTTTATTCATATTGTGACAGTCCAGTGGGTCGATAACATTTTAACGCTGTTACTGGACTAAAACATGTACAAAATCCGTGCTAAGTAGCTCACTTAGCTATTTGCTAAGCTAACTATTTGAAGCTAATGCTGCCTTCAGTAACTATTGGAAATACTACATTTATGGATGGAAGTGAGTTTAAAGGTTCACTCTTAACCAAAGTTAGTGGTGTTACACTTTGTCTTGGCATTGTGACACCCTCGCCTAATTTGAAGAAAACAGCAGCACCCATCTGCAACTCAGCATTACTGTACGACTGCATACCGTCAATGTTCGTGACGCGTCCTGTGGAGTGATTGTGATTCGGGTTTTCCGAGGTGTACGTGAAGGCACCAGAGCCTGTCCCGCAAAGTTAGCTAGCGTTAGCAATGGTTGCAGTGAAGCCCGCAGCATCAGCATCAGCACCACCCGCACTCACAATGACATAAGACAGGCACCAGCTTAGTTTACCGCACCAGACGACGGGGAAGAACATTCCCGACTCCAGATAAGTATGTGAACGATATCTTTTCATTGTTGTTCATTACTGTGTTCATTAGAGGAGCAGCTGGTTTAATTTGACCTGAAAGCATCTGATGTTGATGCAGCGGGAGGACGCCGGGACTCGGCCTGCGCCAGCAGCACCACTCTGCAGACACTACCAAGTTTCTCTGTGGTATAACTTAGCATTAATTTGCATCATACACATGTAAAACGCACAAATCCTATTCCTCATCTTTGTCTGCTAACAGTATGGAGAGTAACGCTCTGCAGAGGATGCTGTGACCTGTCATTTATTTAGTGGTAGACTATCATTAAGTGAGTGACGCATTTCACAGACATCAGTCACAGAACAAGAGACTTTAAAAATTAACT
This sequence comes from Protonibea diacanthus, assembly GCA_028641955.1. NCBI lineage: Eukaryota > Metazoa > Chordata > Actinopteri > Sciaenidae > Protonibea > Protonibea diacanthus. The sequence continues at coordinate 21,166,803 of CM053989.1, forward strand.
CACATGCAGTTCATATTGATGCGAGACTGCTTTGTTTGACGTATGTGATTGTATCATTTATTAAAGTTTAAAAATATGACCAACCTTTATAGAAACTGGCCAAGTTATTCATCTAAGTAGTCTAAGTTATTCATCTCCATTATTATATTTTTAGTTGTGACAAGAGCTGTGCAGTATTTATAATCCAGTATTGAAGCAATGCCTCACATATGATGATTTAATAATACTTCATCTTTAACTGCTGTCATGCCCCACTTCACCTAGGGCTGGAACTAACTATTATTTACATTATCAGCTAATGTGATGATTATGTTCTTGATTGAACAATGTATTATTGGTGTGCTTAAATATCAGAAAATGGTGAAAAAGCACATTTCATTAACCTGTTTGTTCTGGCTGACCAGTAGTCCAGATTTCAAACATATTGAGTTTCCTAACACATCAAGTCGAGGTGTGATACTAAATGTTATTTAGCATTTTGATCATTTAGTTTTCAGTTTTAATAAAAAACAACTTATTCAATAGCTAATTTTCTGTGATCGACCAATCATTTCAGCTGTATTTGGATATGATGATCATGGCATTTATTGTTGACTTCCTGTCTCTTATTTCTGCCTCTGTAGAGATGAGCCGCTTCTGCTCGGACAACAACAACTTTCCCTATGACAACAACGTCCTGGTTCTGGACATGGTGCTGGGCTCTCTGTGGGGAGTCCCCCAGCCCATCAACTGGGACAATGTTGCCAAGCTAGTTCCAGGATTCACTCCCAAGGAGGTAACTGGAATGCTGGGTAACTATGAATGCCTCCATCCATGCAACCCCTTCATCTGTCTAGCCCCATCCATTAGTCATCTTATGGTTTATTGACATTAGGGCTGATTTGTTGATAAGAAATAATAAAGTGGCACTGATGGGATCTTACAGTGTGCCCATCGATTTGAGGAGCTGAAGAGCACGGGGGGTTTCCCTCATGTGGACAACCAATGTAATGCCCTGACAGAAGGGAGCACATCCCCATCAGATGGCCTGTCCACGCTGCTGGACACCGGAGAGGTGTTGGAGACAGGAAGCAGCCAGAGCAGCAGCAAAGTTACAGGTCGGTTAGTGCCAGATAACATTTTTAATTCAAGTAGTTTAACCAACAAGAGCTGGGTGTTAAAAATGTTTTCTGTTTCAACCTGTAAATAACCTTTATTCATACACGGCACATCTGCATCTTTCAAGTCACAGGAAGGAACATTAGTTATAAAATGATCACAAATATCATACTTTTGATTGCTTGATCTGTACATCTGTACTAGAAATAATTATGTTGCTATACTGTTGGGAAACACTGAAAAAAGTGATCTAATGATAAACAATTCTAAGTCATACCATAGTTACTGCTTTTCCTTCATACTTTAATATTTGGCAGGTTATGAAACAGGTATTAAATTGAACTCTGTGTTTTACTAAAAAGGTAAAATCTTAAATGTAACTCAAATTGAACCTCAGAGAAACGCTGTTATAAGTTTGTCATCTCACTTATTTGCTGATGTTTGAACTGTTTTATACCTGCTCTAAAATACATTTTACTTTTCATCTAATAACAGCTTGTATCAGATCAGTTCATCAGTCCAGCCACAGCTCACTTTGTGAACAGAAATGTTACACAACGAAAACACAAACTTCTGGAGCAATGGAATATTTCAGAGCAGTAAAATGTTTCATTAAAATGTATGTCAGGGACATGAAATATGTATTTGCTAGGTTTAAAGGCTATTTCAAATCTATTCCCATTTTTTCTGCTGGTGTCAGCAGGCTCCAAATCGACGCCCTCAGGAAGAGCTGGTGCTGTGGAGAAGAAAGAGAGAAGAGTCTCAGCAGAGGAGAACGACAAACCTCAGAAGCCACGAGAGTGAGTATGGAGAGCTCATTCCCAGAGCCGTGAACCAAGCTGACAGACATGCACACTGATTCTTCACACACACATTCTCTGTCTTTAAATGATCTACCTTCAACATTACCATGGACATTAGAGGCAGCTATAAAAGTTCTATGTAGCAGATAATGGATTTGAACTGTGTTTCCTGCAGTCCTAACATGGTCATCCATGTGTGTGATGAGACGAAGAACCTGAAGCAGGACTTCACATGTCCCAGAGATCTGCTGGTTAAAGAGATGCGTTACTTCGCTGAGTACTTGTCTGTGGACTCTCAGAGGTGGGAGGAGGTGGACATCTCCGTCCACTGTGACGTGCAGATCTTTGACTGGCTCATGAACTACGTCAGGAGGAACTCTGCAGGAGAGGGAAACAAGGACAAACCCCGGCTGGGTAAATCCTGCAAAACCTGTAGAACAATCACAGATTCCACATTATTAAGCCTGAGCTGTCACTTACTCTGTTTGTGTAATGCCGTGGACGGTGGTCACTAAACGTGGCGTGTGATTGGTGGGTCACTGGCTGCGTGTTCTGTGTTTGTTTGTCGGTGGTGGGGTTTGCTTGGTTGGTCATATGGTGTTTGTCGGTTTACAGAGCCCAGCAATGTGATCTCAATCCTGATCTCCTCCGAGTTCTTGAAGATGGATACGTTAGTAAGTGTTGTGACGTGTGGTGCTAAGTGTGGTGATGTCCGTCGGGCCTTTTGTTTTTCACATGTAAAAATATCAGTCGGTGTGTGTCCTGGAAACGGTATCTTATAGCAAAATGCTGAAATGTCAGAGTTTCCCAAAAAGCACTAGCAGTTTGCACATTTGTCTTTTAGTCCAGGAAACACAAGAGGCCCATACATAGAGCTTTGTTAAGTTGATGTTGCATGGTTGTTAAAAGTATTGATGTTCTTTTGCTTCCATCAGTTATTTAGACATTTTTCAGTAACCTCCTGTAGTTAAGTCCATACTTAGATAGTATCAGTGTTAAAGATGTGTTTGGTTAATGTAGGACGATAGAAACTAAATATACTATCGCTGTGAAATGTCTTATGAGTGTGGTGTATGTTTGTCCGCGTTCAGGTGGAGGAGTGCATCCAGTACTGCCACAAACACATGAGCGCCATCGTGGCTACACCCTGCAACATGAACTGCATCAACAGCAACCTGGCAACACGCATTGCCGTTCTCTTCAGCCACAATGAGGCCGACGACATCAGGGACAAAAAAGATAAGTTCAAAAGGTAACGAGAGGGCCAGTGTAATGAAAACATACTGCATGATTCTGTTTGTGACAACATAAAAATACAAAAGCAAACTTGATTATTTTATTTCTCCCTCAAAGCAAATTGTTTCAGAAGAAAATTGAGCGTCTCTTTGATCCCAACTACCAGAACAGAGATTCACCAGGAAGCGCCTCCACTCTCTACAGGTGAACAGTTACCTACCTCACTGTTTAGCAGCAGTATTAAAGGGACAGTTCAGGTTACTTCAAGTAGGGTTGTTTGACAGTCAGTGTGTACAGTGTGTCAGCCTCTCCCCAGTTCGGAGGATCAGTACAGATGCTAAGCAACGCACTGCTGTGGATGAGAGAAGCGTCAAAATGTATTTTAACTACATAAAATACTCAATATCAGTCAAAAGTGTGAGCTACATTTAGAATATTTTCACGCTTTTCCAGCAGGAATCTGAAGCTTTTATATCAATCTGTATTGATCTTCAAAGCCACCAGACTTCATCTGCAGGTCCAGAGCTGCCTCAATTCAATATTTTCTTTATTTTGTATTGTTGTGTCACTTCTGTGTCTTCATGCTTAAAACACTAACATTAGCTGCTGTGGACTGAGGCATCAGTGGAATGAAGTGTTTTGTCAATGAAATCTGCCTGAGACAGCGATAGAACTCTTCCTGTCAAAAATTGGATAAATAAAGCAGGAATTATTATATAACTAAGTATAGCGTACACAAACTGATGAACCGATTGTTCTTGTCACCCCTGTCCACAGCAGTGCCCTGCTTAGCTTCCATGCTGGTCCTCATGTCTGCTTCTCAACCCTCCGTCTGCTGTTACTTAAAACACTGACTATCCTCATACAATCCCAGAATATGAACCCAAACTATCAGTTTAATCGCAGCTGATGTGCGTGTGAGTTTATAGACAGTCAGTTGCACTTTTGTTTTTGATTTGTTCTCTTATTGTTGGTGGTTGTATTGTCATTCATATCTGTGTGTTCATTCAGGTGTGGTCTGTGCCTTAAGATGCTGACCAAAGACACAGAGAGGAAGATTTCTTGTGCTCCTGGAAAAATCAACATTGATGCTCGTGGAGAAATCATCTACACACACACCAGGTATAACAGCAGCCTTCAATATGTCAAAGCAGTGTCCTGTACGTGGACAACATTCATGTAGTCATAGTTGTTTAGCTGATGCAATTATGGATTGGATACCTTGTTAGAGCGTGTGTGTGTGTGTGTGTGTGTGTGTGTGTGTGTGTGTGTGTGTGTGTGTGTTTGCGCAGACAGAAGACCTGGGATGTGCATGAATATATCACAGGTCTGTACGAGGAGCTCAAGTCCTGGGTCCTGGTCTACTGGAGAATCTGGGGTACCATCAACTACCTCACCTGCAACCGATGCCAACAGGTGTGTGTGTTTGTGTTTACATGTAAGATCAAAGCATATACGATACTATCAGCCTGATTACTGATACTTACACTGTATATTCAACCTCACTTAACGACTTTCTGTGTGTGTGTGTGTGTGTGTGTATGTGTGTGTAGGTGTTTGTGTGTGCAGAGCTGACCCATTGCAAGTACCACCCAGACAGTGTGTTGTACCCTGGCATGAGTACAGAGAAAGGCTGGCACGGTGCAGGAATCTACCCCTGCTGCAACCAGAGGGTTCTCCGCTTTGACCCCACCGGTATGCCCAAGGTATGGACACACACACACACACACACACACACACACACACACACACACACTTTACATGTGCAACAATAGTGTGACACAGCTTCACAAATGAACTCACAGTACTAATGAGCTATACCAATTTTTATAGCAGCTCCTAACTAAATCTATATATCTGGTTGTTTCAGCATGAACTCATTCATATTTAATGATTTGATAAATCAAACCACGTGTGCTTTCACATTCTCTTTACAAAGGTCAGAAAACAGGCAGATTAACTAATGGCTGCCCCGTCAATGCTTCATTTAACCATCGTTTGCACTCTCCTTTGCTTATAATGTAGTGCAGATAAGTAATCTCTTCATGCCCTCCACCCACTGCATGCTGGGATTCCTGCTGACCCCTTTTATCCTCTGTGGTTACAGTGAATGAATTAGTGGAGTTCACAGTTCATCCTGACACACATTAACACACACAGTTAAACTGCAGCGCAGAAACAGAAACAGATACACCGTGGATGCATACAGTATTCTTTCTCAGTGATGTATTTCATTCAGTGCAGCGGTGTCACATGTCCCCTGACTGACCTCAGTGCTGAGTCTGGTGTTCATGCATGGATTTGTGGCTGCTGTGTGTGAACGCTTCCGCGTGTGTTCAGGGCTGTAAGATGCGCGACCACATTGTGTCCGTACCTGATGAAGAGAACTGTGACGAGGCGACCTCAGCCCAGACCAGAGTCCTCAATGACCTGCTGCTGCACAGAGACGCAGTGTGTTTGTCTAACACACCGCCTGCAGAGGGGTGAGCATGCCAGTGTGTGCATTGTGTGAAGATACTTTTTTTTCTGGCGCTGTGTTTGTGTCACTTGTTGTGAAAGCGTCTAATGAAATAGTATTTTTTTGTGTCTTAGTACTGAAGAGAGTCCGTCCAGTGCAGAAAAGGTTCAGGATTGTGATGTTCTCTTGGAGCCAACGCTGCTCGGACCTCTGAGAGGAGACGGCAGCACTGTGAGTCTCTGTCTGTTAGTGTGATTCTGTGTGATACTACCAGTGTGTCTCATTTTCCTGGTTCTGACCTCAGTCACTTCCTCTCTTTGACCAGTTTTCCCTTTTGAAAAACTGGAGTCTGCAGCTGGTAGGACCTTTCTCTCATTTCCTTCATTAAATCTGCGTACATTCTGCCACTGATCATTTTGTTAGATTAGTCAGGTGTAAAAATTTCTAGTCCCAACATCTGAAGTCGGTGTGATCAAGCATGTGGCATCTAAAACATGTGACCTTTGCTTACCTTTCAGAGGCAGCAGTCTCTCCTGTCAGAGGACGAGGAGTACACCACGGGGTCAGAGGTCACTGAAGATGAGGTTGGGGACGAAGAGGAGCTGTCAAAGAAACAAGGTGGAGAGACTTTGTAGCTTTTAGCAACAGACCACAGCTGGATCATGTTACTCATACTTTATGACTGTGCAGCAGTCAGATGTGTGTGAAATAATGATGATGACAGACTAACCAGCTTTGATTTGAGCCAGCTAATATTACTAAACTAGTCCAACAGCAAGAAGCCGAGCTTTCAGCCTTTTATTTCACAAAGCACTTCCCAACGACTAAAAAAGTCAGTCCCACATTTAATGCCGCCTTCTTGCTCGGTCACTCTCACCTTTTCTCTTCTTATCTTCTTTTGTCAACGTCCTCTTCAGTCTTCTTCTTCATCACGTCCATAGAGGCTGCTGAGACCGGTTACACTGCCCGCTCGCACACAGAGCTTTATACTCACAGTCCAGTTAGCAGCTGGAGGGCATCAGAGGAGGGCAAACCTGTTAGTGTGTGGTAGGAAAGTTACACTATGCTGCTTTAAGTAAGCTGGAACCAGAACATGGTTAGCCTAGCTCAGCATAAAGACAAGAATCAAAAAAAAGCCTGACAAAAATATTCCCATGAACACTGAACACCTCTAACGAAAAAGCAACATGCTGCATCATGTTTGTTTTAGCAGAAAGGTTTTTTCTGTTCTTCTATTTCTTGATGAACAACAGTGTATCCATCCACTCAGCACTCCAGTGCAGGTGAGCGCAGGTTTTAGTCGTGGGCTCAGCTTGATCTTAGAATAGCTGTCTCTTTATATTCTCAGGGTTCAGTGAATGTTTTGTGCATGCATGAGAAAGAAAATAAATAATTACTGTAAAGTATTTATTTCAGAGCAGACAGGAAAGTTCATGTGAGACCTTTAGGAGCTGTGAGTACGGTCAGTGTGTGATGCTCTGTGTTTTTGACACCAGCTGTTGAAACAGAGAAGGTGCACTGTCTGTCTACAAGGAATAATAATAAGTCATGGATATATTCATGTGATTAAAATGCTGTTGCGGGCTATAATTACAGGCTCTGAGCTGGTCTCGTCATTATTATTATGACAGTTTTGTCTCGTAATGACAGTTTAATTGCAGTTTTACGGTTAATTGTGTGTGATGACAGAAACTTTTGGAGCAGTGGACAGAGATTCAATAACACACGTCACTGCAGTGATGCAGAGAGCATGTAGGGTGAGAGTCATGACAGCGGAAAGTGTGTTTTTCATATTCATACACAGAATATACTTTCCTCGTCTACTTTGCAGTTTGTAATGTTATCTGAAGAATTAGAAGGTGTGAGAGGAGGAAACGTAACATACGATGCCTTCAGGTTAACATTTGCTGCAACACTGCTCAGCCCTGACCTCATTGTAAATGTCATGTGTGTGTGCAGTGGTGGAGTGACTTCAGGTTCCTTGTGGTGGAGTCTTGTGGTGCCGCATCCCCTCAACACTGACTCATTGTTGTAGTTTAAAATGCTCAAAGTAAAACGAGGACACACAATGAAAAGTCTCTATTTATAGTTCAGCAGCGCCGCTCCACCCCCCCACTCCACACTTTCATCACATCTATTTTTAACGCTTCATTGTTGTTACGCGCAGGCCTTTTTAAGGATGGAAACTAATAAAACCGTTGCTCTCGTCTGACAGCAGATGGCGTCAGACGCCGCCAGCGTGTTTCGTTCTCATAGAGTTTTTTTTCTTCTGTTTTGTTTTTGTGTTTTCAGCTGCTAAGAAGGCCAAGAAGGCCCACAGACCTCTGAAAAAACAAGTATCCTCTCCAAACTTTCAACGCAAAGACAAACCAGAGAAAGTGAGTCAGAGTCTTCACTCATGTTTACTGCAGATCACTCTGCAACTGCAACACAAAAAAAGTTTTCTGTTTTGGTCTCATGATAGAACACAGTGTTATTTTTGATGCATTAAACTGAGGAATAGTTGACACTAAATGAAGATGTCAGAACATCTGCTGGACTTTGATTGCATTGCATTCAACCAGGAGCACTGCAGTCTGTTTTTATACTGTGCATTCATGTTTTTACATTATACCACAGCAGTAGATGTTGTTTTATCAGTACACATCGCAGTACAGTTCACATTACATTTAAAGTTCCGTTTCTAACAGATTTTCTTTCTTTCAGTCACAGTCCAGAGACAACACACCTTTCACGTGAGTTCATCTGCAAACACACGATCACATCAGACATCCTCACGCTCATGCAAACGTATTTCTGTAGAAGTTTGCTTACGCTCAGCTTTGACTTGTCTTCAAAGTTCAAGATTTGTTCAGTTAAAAATAATGTAAAAAAAAGATAATAGGAACAGAAAGTGTAATAAATAATTGTATTAAGTAGAAGTAATGTGAGTAAATGAGTAAAGTATCTGACACTGTCAGGATAAAACTGATGATTCAGTAATTGTGCTGTTTGACCAAAAAAATCCATTTTTCAGGAGCCTGAAGAAAGGACACAGGAACACGTGTGTGTTTCCCCTTTTTATCGACTGAATTTAACACCGTGACTGTTTGTGTGACTGTTGTTTCGCAGCGTGAGCGTCCAGAAAAGTAAGTGGGACAGTTCTCGCTCCATGCGGTACAACCAGGACGCTCAGAGGGAAGAAGGTACAGAAGAACTCGACAGGAAGTCCATGTTATTCTTACGTGATATTATTGGGCATGTCCATTCTTCCATGTTGAGTTTACATCAGGTTCTGTCTTACTGTTTCTATGAACTAGACCAGCGTCGCATGGTGGAGATCATCGGCCACCTGACTAAGATGAGGTTTGGAGAGCAGGAGCAGAGCAGATCCAAGGACACTAAAGAAGCAAGTATCTGTTCATGTACACATATGATGTGATTCATTATCAGGACGACAGAGCTCTGTGGTCCAGAGTCCTGCTGTCCTAGTTTTTGCAGCTGCCTGATGTGGAATTGTTTTTGCTGTGTGTGTGTGTGTGTGTGTATGTGTGTGTATGCGTGCATGTATGTGTGTGTGTGTGTGTGTGATTGCTATTGCAGCCTACAGGGGGAATCTACTCAAGACTGGAAGCACAGTTTAAGAGTGCATCTCAAGCCAGACAGAGTTCAGAGAAGACACCCAGGTACTCTGTATATATGTGTGTAAACACACACACACACACACACACACCTCATCCATGTCCCTTTAATAATTCACTGTTTGCTTCTCTCTGTGGCTCTGCAGACCTAAAATCCGCTACGCTCAAATCCGGACCACATAAAGGACAGGAAGGGGAGAAGGCCTCTGAGCCGCCGAAGAGACGAGCATGAAGACTGAGGAAGAGGAAGAGGAAGAGGAGAGATGCTTCTGCGAGGGCTCAATAACTTCCTACTTGGCAGCCCCTCTAGCACTTATAACCCAGCTGTGGACTCCTCACCCTTAACCCCCCTCCCCTTGTCAATCCTGTTCCCTCCCTCTTTGCTTAACTCAGGTGACTATGTATGGATCACCATCAACCGCATCCTCCCGTCACTCAGCTAGATATTTATTTGTGCAGCTGTGGTCCAACAAGGGGGAGTCTGGATCCAGCTCCGCTCTTATGAAACGCTCTTGAAGCAGGTCTCTCTGTGTCTCTTTGGGATTTACTTTTGGACAGTAACACAAGAAACACCAGTTAATTATTTTTGGACCGTCATCTCACTTGAAGATCTGACTTATTTGGATGCAGTAAATACAGCGTGCTTCAGTTAAGTTGCCGGTCGTTACGTCGGTACATTAAATGAACATTTATTGTCGTCTGTGGTGAAGCCCAGCCGTCAGGGTGAGACAGATGCTGCAGTTATTTATAAATGTTCCCCCAGTTCTGATAGAGATATAGTTTATAGTCATTCCTCACTGTATTGGAATAACTGTACTGTACAACACTGGGACCAATAAAACATGAATGACTTAACTCCAGTCAGCGAGAGCTTGATTTCACAAGTTCCATCTGGTGACCGTCCACTGGGTGGCAGTATATCACCTCGGGGGAGTTAACTGGGCACTCAGCAATCAACTTTGTCCCAGTTTGACCACAGCCTGTCACCTCTGCTCCAACTTAGTGCCAGGTGACATGGAAAAAAAAAACAACACTGAAATGATTCCACTCTTTTGTTTAGTCTTTAGTGAGTTTATTTTTCTCGTCCAACAAAATAAAAGAAGCTGCTTCATTTGTAGAAGCGGTGTGAAAGTCCTGGGCAGAGGTTTGGTATGTGCCACTGGGTAGAGGGTCAACACAGAGCGAGCAGTGGGTGTGCTAACCTGGCTCTTCCTCTTGTACTTACTCACAGGGGTATTAATAACCTGCCCTGCCTGCCCACGGTGCAGACAGAGCAGGGCATAAGGGGAGCGTGGAGCGGGCATTTCTTTCTTTATGGGTAGGTAGTGGGGTGGGCGGGGACCTGCCCCAGCTGCTGCCTCTTCTCCTCGACAGCAGATGCCGAAAGTGGCTGAGGATATCTGGATCTGGGTCAGGGAGTGGGGGTGGGGGGGGGGGTGGGGGGGGGTGGAGGGAGGGGAGGGTGGAGGGGTTCCGGTTACAACCGGACTGAATTATGGTCCCAGAGAGATGATCAGATATGATAGCATCAAAGCAAAGGTATGAACCAGTGATACTCCAGAGCAAAGAGCCGCTGACTGCACAAATCAGGCAAAAAGCAAACGTTTGCACTCATATCAGCAAAAAAGCCATCCTTCACAGAAGTGCTGGGACTTGAAGGATCTGCAGCCAGAACAAGCAGCCGCTGTCCAGGTTTGGACATAAATCACTGTAAGACCCACAGCTGACATGCTGGACCCCCGACAAAGTGAACAAATTACAGTAAAGTGATCATTTGATGCAGAATTCAAGCGTCAGAGCATGAGCAGCTTCCTCTGTGGTTGCATCAGAGCTGACAGGTTGTTGGGTTGCATCAGACGAGTGTTTCAGCTTTCAGTGGAGGAGCGTCATCATAACCTTTAATGTAATACCAGTATGTTAACAGGGATTAGTGGCAGGGTCCGCTTACACAGCACCAAGCCTGGCCAAAGATGTCCAAGCGGAAATGGTCGGATGCCACAGTGTATATGACAGGTGACATCCATCATCATCATCATCATCCTCTACCTTTCCTTTTAGGATTTATGTTAGTGTGTGTGTGTGTGTGTGTGTGTGTGTGTGTGAGAGAGAGACAGAGAGAGAGAGGGATTGATGTAAATTTCCCAGTTGATACCTAAAGAGACGACTGACATCAGAGAAAGTTACAGTTCTCACACACACACACACACACACGCACACACACACAAACAAGTTTTCACACGATAACAAGAAACTTGTTTTAACAGCATACGATTTATCTTATGTGATAACTGAGTATCAGTATGATGTATAAGCAAGTCAAGTTATAACATGAAACATTTTGTTCTAACAAGAAACGTGTCTTGTTATGTTTGCAAAAACATCTTGTTATAACAATCAGCCTTTCACAAACCAAAGTGATGATGCATTTTCACTACACTGCCATGATCACAGCTTAATATGAACCAGTTCAACTTTAATACCTGTGCCATTCCATAATGCTTTGTATTTATAGTGTGTCCAAAAGGCAAGCGCACCCACTAAAGCATGAATTGTGTTCTTTTCTCCAAAGATGATTTAACTAGAGGTCACAAACTCTACCCTACTTCTAACAAGGTCATTCATTCGTTTCATTCTGGTGTGCAGGTCTCTGCACATGAACTGCTGTAGACATGTACGACCTGCAGGACAACTAGACTAGACACATTTGATTTTTATTATGATACTACATTCATTCTTCACCAGAAAAGAATAGAGGGGTGAAGGAAAGGCAGCTTACATATTCAAAGTTATGGAAGTTCTTGTTAAAAGTTATGTCTCTGTGAAAAAATGTGTTGAGGCGTTTGTAAGACCTCTGCAGTGCACAACACATGGATCTTTACAGAAAGCAACAGCAGACAATACAGATGTACACTACTAAACTTTATAGAAATATGAACTGTATGAATTTAACATGGTATTATGTCGGCAGCCCTCCACTGACATTTTCTCACTTCAAATACTCCAGTCTGACTTTAACTGCATCAGCATTGTTGTTTCTGTTTCTGTCATCCTGATTAGAGATCTTCTCCAAACTTGGCTTTCAATCATGTGTCTGATGTGTTTTCCACAAAAAAGTTGTATTACTTTTTGCTTTAAAAACTTGAACTACTGAACAAGATGTTGCCTACGTCACTTGAATGTTCTGTGTGTGTGTGTGTGTGTTGGATGCAGTGTACCTGTGTTGAGGTTTCAGTTTTCACTTTGGCTGCATATTGAACAACAATTTATATTCAAATTAGTTATGATGACTCGAAGTCATGTTTGTACTTGTGTGTTTACGTCAAGTTTAAAACTTCCCTCCTCAGCAGATAAACTTGAAAACAAACTCTGCACACAGACATCCAAGACAAGGAAGAATAAGCAGAGTGTATGTTAGAAACACACATCAGTTCCTGTGAAATAAGTAGTGTAGTGGAATGAAGAAATCAGAGCAAAGGCAGGGTTATAAAATTCTCAATTTTAATCAGTTCAAAAAGTTCACAACAAATGTAACACCTTTGAGAAGGGAAATTTGCCATTAGAGATTGGGTACTTATTTGGATTTATACATTCTTTTCCTAATTAAACTCATTGGCAATTCATTTGCTCTGTGGACAAAAAGCCTTTTGTTTATTTGGACAGAACTCAAACAGGTACAAATGAAAAATGCAAAAATACAAAATTAAATGTAAACCCAGTTTTATTTTTCATTTTGCTCTAAAGGTAGTGTCTTGAAGCACTACTGCATGGTAAACAATCTAAATTAGTACAATTCAAAATCTTCAAAGCCTTCTGAGTTAAACAGGAGTTGTTATAAAGATGCAACCAACTAAGAACCCATAAATACCTCCGCCACTTCCTTAAAACATCCCATTAATGAAGGCTCACAAATGAGCAACAATCCTCTTAGAGGAAAACAAAACGCTGATGTCGACTAGGCGACAGCACACACGCGCACACACCCACAACAAAAAGAAACAACAGAATAAAAGGAAAAAAAATGTTCCCATGGTATTAAAGATGCTATACAATTGGGATGATATGCACATATTCGGTTTGCCTTCCCTAAAAATAGAACGAACCTGCTGGCGGCAGCCAAACACTTCTATTTTTAAGGTGGAGCACAACTCATGAGCAACAGATGCTGATCCGTGGAGCAGCATCTCGACCTTCATTCATTCATTATCCGTTAGATTCACATTCTCCCACAATGCTGTGGGGCACCAAACAAGCGGTGCGTGTGCCTATAAAAGACCACTTCCTGTCCGTCACACCACAGGTCTAGAAGCCTCTATGCCGACTTGACAGATATGCCGTTTTGTTTTGTTTTTCACAAAAACCCTGCTCAGACTGTATATATAATATATTTATATATAAACAAATATATGTGAAGAGGGCGGAGCCGGGGAAATAAAGAGAACATGGAGGGTGGAGGGAACAGAACAAAAACAAATGGTTGAGTTGTCCTAATCGTTACAACCTCATCATGCAGGTCTTGGGATGGGCCAGAGACCAACAAAACATAAACTCAGATTAACAGTTCTGGAAAGATATTACACAAAAAATCTCCATAGAAAACGCAGATTATGTAAAAAGGGCCACAGGGTGACGCGGTATTCATTTACATATTGTTGGCATTGTTTTGGTCAACAAACATCCAATGGGACGGCCTGCTCTGCAGAGGGTGAGCGGCCTCCCACCACGCTCAAGTGCCTCTCTTGGGTTTTGTTGTGGTTGCTGTGGTTAGGGTTTATTTGTTTGTTTGTTTTGGAGTACTGTACAGTTTGGTGGAGCTGCTGCTCAGTCACACATCTCCTCGGGGATCTCGTGAGGGTTCAGGATGCCCGGGACTGACATCTGGATCTTGTGTTTCTCCTCCTGGGCCTGACGGAGCGACGCCTCCCTCTCCTCCAGGAACAGGTCTGAGGTGTCCTCGCCTGCAAACTCCTGGAATGGCAGCAGAGAACATACAAACAGTGCATTAGCACTCTGAACCAATCAGTGGACCAGAAAACAGTGGACGTGTCCTGTGTGTCACAATCACACACAGTTTGACAATAAGCTGGCAGCGCAGCCGCAAACCTCCCATATACTTAGAAGGACAACCTGGCCATGCAGGAAAATGTTATTTCTGGAAACAACAGCTAAGCAGCTAACTATGTAGTCCCTGATAACCTCTGTGAAGAGACAGCAGAGCCAGAGCTATGCAGGGCCTCGTCCACTTCAGCTTACACACACGCACACACACACACACACAGTGTATGTCTCACAGTCTCACTTGTCCCACAGAGTAGAAAAAAAAAATCCTCTGTACAGACGTACACTTCGACAATCTCACCTTTATCTGGACGAGGAAGTCCCTAAGGTGCTCCTTGAAAGCGGGAATGTCCTGATTTAAGCTGAACAGCCCGGTTACAAACACCTTCACCTGAGCACTAACACACAAAAAGACACACAGCCATGATAAACACACATGTATTTTACTATGACAGGTGTGTGTGTGTGTGTGTGTGTGTGTGTGTGTGTGTGTGTGTTCATGCTCACTCTTGTAGGTGAGGGAAGGCAGTCTTGAGTAGGTTGGCCACGTACTCCTGGATGAACACCTGGTTGTTGGTGGGGCTGGCAGGGTTTAACACTGTAGTGATCTTGCCCTCCTCCACCAGGTTGAACATGTAGGCCAGGATGGACGCGTGCATCGTCAGGCCTGTAGGACACACAGCGACACACACGTCTCACTACAGACACTTGAATTACTCGTCCTTAAATCGCGCCATGTCTCTTGGTCGACTCCTTGGTGTCCCCACAGCGCACATGGACTTTTTCTGAAACAAAAACCTGTCCCAAACTGTTCAATTATTATATTACGTTTAGTCATTGATTGAGTTACTTCCTTGTTTTGACACACATTTCTTAAACATGAACACCGAATAATTAAAATGATATGTATTCCATGACACAGACACATAATTCTGTCATTTGTAATGTCTTTGTGCCTCTTGGACAACCTTGACCTCTGTGCTGCTGTGAACTCACCAGCAGTGTGCGATGTGTCAGTGACCACAGAGAAGATGTGCTGCAGGATATCGCAGAAATACGTCTGGTAGAAACTCTGAGCAGCTGCTTCCTCCTGGGCCACGTTCTGCAGCAACGTGTAGAGAATCTGCAGACCTGGATGAGCAAGAACAAGAACAACAACTTCATCTTCCTCCGCTCGGTTCAGTTCAAACCTCCTTGCACAGGAACGTTGTACCTGTATATTACTGCGGGGCAGGAGGCATGATCTGACAAGTAAAGATCAGCGTGAGCTCCTGAACATTGCTGAGGTGAATTATCACAGTGCACCTGCAGAGTCACATTTCTGCCTTTTAAACAAACGTGTTTTTGCTGTTTGAAGATTATCCCCACCTGTGACACACTCTGTCCTCAGAGACATGATAAAACACACCTACATTTTTCCACATCAGTCAGTACTCTCCTTTTAGCCGCTGTTGCTCAATACCAACATCAATAAATATAGTAAAGTGGGTGTGTGTGTCAGCAGCCTTACCGGTGTCGGCCACATTCCTCATGGTGTGTTTGAAGGCCCAGATGATGGAGTCCAGCACCAGTTTGAACTGGGCGGGCGGGATGGCGAGGAACGCCGGGAAGCAGTGAGAGTTCACAGCTTGGAGTAAATAGAAGAAGTGAGTCCTGTGTTCGGGATACTCCTCAAAGTTCTAGAAGAAAAACACAACAGAGCTTTTGTTTAAATGTTTTTACTGCTGCTGTATAATTCAGGAGTTTGTCCACGTCTGGGTGACTCTTTGTTTGCAGCCCTCACAGACACAGAGACAGGTGAGAGAAGATCTGAGTGGATACAAACGTTGATACTGTCATCCGAGTTGCCCTCGGTTATTACCATGCACTCAGACACTTTAACAAGCAGCAGCAAGTGCTGCGCTGCCTGCCCCGTACACTTTATAAGCCCTGGGTTTTGTCTCTCAGGTGACACTACTCAGCGCTGAGGTTCTGAAATCAGCTAGGCTGAAGCATTTATTTGACGTGGAGTATCAGAGATGGCTTTCCACTTAATTCAGTAAAGCCTGACTGTAATGACATTATTTTCTGCATATCTTAGATGCACACAGAAGGTTCAAGGCTGGATTAACAAACAGGCAAAGCAGGTGACTGTCCAACAGTCCACAGCACAGTTTTGCTGCAGGGTTTCCTTCTGGGTTAATCCGGCCCTGAATGGTTCAGGTTTATATTTTGAGTGTTGTTCGACCTTTTTCTTCCCCCTTCGAGCATAGCCTGTTTGTTTCTTCACCTAAAGGCGGTCTGCAGGCTCAGACTAATTTGTCTCAGAGACGACACCAACAAACCGTTGAGAAACTGACATCTTCTCTTCTCTTCCCTGCAACCTGATTTTTCCTGCAGTTTTTTTCCACTGGTAGTTCATACAAGTTTCAGACAAATACTACACAGCCTCTGATCAGGTTTGGTGGGACTTGAAAGCCTCGACTGGAAATGGCTGCAGGCAAACCCTCCAAAATAAAGTGTACAAATAAACTGACCTTTACTTTGAGACTACGATGACTGAACTACATGAAAACACTGAGAAAATGGGATCTATATTTACAGGATATGTACTGCCTGTAAGATGGCCCATTCAGGTCAAAGTGCACAAACAGTCAGACTGTGATTAACAGACTGCAGTGAAGGCCACACAATATTTATTGTGTATCTATGCAGCAGTGAAACCTGCTAATTCAAATGTTTGCTCTTGATGACTACAGTGCTTAGTCACCTACCGAAGTATTTAGATTTACACTGGAGCCTCGTGTTTATGACAGACTAGTGCTAATCAGTGTTACACGTCACAAACAGAAATACAAGCATGACATCTGTATCACGTGTTTAGAAAAACTTTCAGATACCCACAGATCACGCAGTAAACCAAACTGTGGGCAGCTGTTTGTGATTTGGACTCATTTATAAGCTGCGCCTGGCCGGTCGTTGTGCCTTACCTTGTTGATCATGTTTAGGGTGCACTCGAAGACGGCGTCAAAGATCTGGGGGATCTCGCTGGTGATGTGTCCCCCCAGCTTGTTCACAATGGTTGCCATGGTGCTGAGGACCTCGGGCTCGCGGGCAGCGGGGACGTTGCGTTGGTAATCGATGAGGACGGCGTCCAGCAGCGGAGGAACAAAGTTCTCCCCTACCTGGAAAACAACAGGAGGGATCAGCAGGGATCCACACACCGACGACAGGAAAAAGGCATTCATTAAAAAAGGTCCTGAAAAGAAACTCAAGTGAGACTTCTGTAAGGCTCAGTTTGACTACAGAGAGGTGCAGCTCTAATTTTTACACACACCTAAAATATGTGAAAAATGACCAATCCTGGTTATTAGTTCTACCTCTTTTCTACTGTCAACCGCGTCACTGATTGCCACAGTGTGTAGTATCTCTCGAGGACACATCAGTAAAAATACCACTGCTGTGTGCTCACTAACTTTTGAATTGAAAGTATGGAGTTATATACAGTTGTGTGCTTTATTGTGAATTCAGAGGTGTTTCTCTCTCAGCAGTGAGGTCTTTTCACATTTCAGAGGATTTCAGAGCGATTTCTCACCATCTGTGGGTCGTTTGATCGGCTGACCCAGCCGGAGATCAGTTTCAATGTCTCTCGTTTCACCGTTCTCATACTCCGGATCAAGGGCTGTTTCGTCACCATCTCACCTGCAGCACAAAGAGGAGACTCATATTGGAGAAGAGACATGAAGAAAATGTCCTCACACCCTGTCTAATGAAACACTGTTTTCCTGTGTGGATGAGAGTGAGAGTTTTGTACAGGGCACAGAAGAGCAGTCATCAACATTTGCAGACATGTTTGTGTGTGTGTGTTTCCTGGCTGAGTAATCGCTAAACTGCTCCGTAGAACACGTTAAGATGATTAGATAACGAGGTCTCCCTTTAAAACTGTATCTCCAGTTGTATTAAGCCATTAGACCATTGCAGGCTGGGTTACAAACCAGTGAGCAGGACTCCTTCATGCACGAGTAGATTTAGTGAATTTTTGCATGAACATGATGAATGATGAATTATCTTGATTTCTCATCAGATATTAAACTCACTGGATTATCTCAAAACAGACATCCACATCCTGTTTCACAAGAGAAAACATCACAACTAAGATCTTTGCCGTCTCACCCAGCCCTTACACACATCAGTGTGAGTGCAAACATCTCTGATACTTGATCATTCCTGACAGACCACATACGGCAACTCTCCTCTCATTTAAGCACCGACAGACTCACAGTGAGTGCTGTGAGCTGTGCTGTGCTGTGCTGAAACAGGCACATACAAGAAAAAAAAAAACAGGACACAGCCTCGCTGGCCTAAAAACAAAATGCCACAACTGAATGACAAAATACTAAAAGTGAAGTCTGTAATAAAACACATCTATTGCGACTGCTCGACCGATAATAAGCACAAAATGATCGTTTGTGATAGTGAATGTAACTTCATCTTTCCAAACTCTTTCAGTGTAAGTAGAAAGAATTAGGTTTTTTTTTTTTTTTTAAACCTGGCAACACAGAGGCCATGCTGCATTTACACAAAGGACTGCATGCCTAAACAACAATGAAGCACCACAGTCTGTGCAGTGTGCAGATCTGTAAACAGAACAAACAAGTCCCCCCACAAATACACCACACAGAAGAGCAAACAATTTAAGTGTAGGCCTCGACAATGTTCAGCTATTATTTTGTGGTCAGATCATGCAGATCCGATGGATGACGGTGAAGTCTTCACCTGTCTGCTGCTACTTCAATCTATCAATCTTTTAGGATATATACATATATGATCCTACAGGATCATCATGAGTGGAAGAGTGTCATGCATGTAGGTTTATCTCATTGTTGTTTGTATAATTATGTCACATGCATGTTATGAGACAGCAGTATGATGACAAACACACACCTCCCTTACCATTTGTCTGAATGGCAGCAGAGATGTTCTCGCTGAGGCACTTGTAGACGTTGAGCATGTCAAGGTAAATCCGTCCCAGCTGGATGACAAACGGGTGTCCCACAGCCTTACAGGCTCTGACGTTGGTCTTCAGGATGCTGCCCAGCTGCTTCACAGTCTCTGGGTCCTTCAAGATGTCCACGTTCTGAGGGAGCAGCGGATTATAGATTAACACACTGCTCTGTCACAGTGAACATTTTTCAGCATGTGGTAGAATGCTGGCACCTTACCTTGGTGGCCTGCTGAATGATGCTGTCCCACACTTGATTGGGTAGCAGCATGTATTTTTCTATCAGGTGCTCTTGAACAGCCTGATCTGTCTGGGCTCCAATCATATAACCTACTGCCTCATAGAACGTGTGCACCTGGAAACACACAGGAAGACTTGTCAGCATGAAAATTTGGGGAAAAGAACAAACAAGTAAAATCATTTGAAGCAGAACTCTGACATACTCTAACTGTTTCTCCCTCTGTGAAGTGTGATAAAGCTCAAGAGATGATAATCCTAACCTAACCCTAACCCAGTGGCCTTCAGTTACTGACTTGCTGTGGTTGAAGGTCACAGATGATGGTGTTGATGTTGTTGAGGATCTCGTCGATGAAGGGCATCACCTCTCCCACCTGCACCTGGATGAAGTGGCGCCGGCACTTCTGGGCGATCTTGATGAAGGTGTCACAGGCCATGTCCTGAACACCATCGTGAGTTTCTGATGAAGAAAGGACATAGAGGGCAATATTGCATCAAAACTGAGATAACTTCTCTGATGCAGAACACTTTCCAAAACACAACACAATGTATTAAAGTCTTAAAAAACGCCTTCGTCTCTCACCATGCATGAACTCAAAGAGTTTGTTGACCACAGTTTTGAGGAACTTCCAGTGGGCTCTGAGAAAGCGTGGATACTGGCCAACAATATACATGATGTTGGAGGCTATGATGGCCTTGTTGTCCTTTCCTCTCTTCTGCTCACACAGACCCAGCAGATCCTGACACAGAAAATTTATCACAGGGACATAACCTGTGGTCAGCATCTCAAGCATCAAAATGAAACACCATCATACGATTTGAATCAGAATATTTTAGCATTCTGTAATTTAATGTTTTACAGATGTACAGTACATAAAATGTCAGACTTATAAAAGAAGTTGCAAGTTTGGTAGATCTGAGCTGTTTAAATTTAAAGCACTACAGTAACAAGCATCTTGGTCCTTGATACCTTGATGACAGTGACCAGGAACCTCTTCTCATCCTCCTCGTGCATAGCGCCACTGATGGATCCGATGGCCCAGCACAGCGTGTTGAGGTTCTTCCAGGACCACTCGGTACCATTGACCTGGTTGTGAAGCTTCTCTGTCATTATGCGTTCTGTGTCTGCATAGTCCAGGTGAGTCAGGTACACTGTATGATGAATGAACAGAGGCAGTGAAATGTTTTGCCAGTGTCAATCAAATGGCCCATCAAAAGCCTCTTTCTGATCAGACTGACGGGAGAACAAGCAAACTCCAAACTCAAATTTAAAAATAGAAAAAAGCTCTCATTACTAAATCATACCGAGGGTTTCCCTCATGTTCTTGTAGAGGTTGATGGAATCGGTGTCCTTCATGAACTCTCTGACCACCTCTCCCTGGTCATTCTCCACCACCAACACCTCCTCGGGCTTTGCCATCCGACTTACCATCAGCAGACGCACCTGTCACAACAGATAAAACACCTGTCAGCACGTACACACACACACTCTCTGCAGAGCAGTCTCACTGCTCTCACACATATCAGTGTGCAACCTGTAAAAGCATAAATGTTATAGGGTAATAAACAAAGAGGTGTTGGTCTCATGACTACACACACACACACACACACACACAAGCATGGATATGGAATGTAAAATATCAACACAGAGAAAAACAGCCAATGTTATTTTGCTTTACTAGCTGCTGATTTTCAGTAACGTTGCATTTAGTGACTCTTTTGGCAGCAGTTTAGCAGCCACCTGTTGCGTGAGCAGTGCCAGCTGATTCTAGTATGACAGCGAGCGAAGACTGTAGGATCCATAAACTGATCCGTGCCATCTCTAACTTGTGAGAAATGTTTCTTATAAGTAAAATTTGCATAGAAATCATCCACAGCTGTGCAAATTCAAAACATTTAATGCTGATTCAGCTTATAGGCAACAATGCATTAATTCATCGTATTGCACAACATTAAATCAACATCTGTACAGTGTAAAATAAGGGACAATGCCAATCAGCGCTAGGTGTTTTAATTCTTAAATCAGTTTGTTTGCTGTAATTGGCTGTGTGTGTGTGTGTGTGTGTGTGTGTGTGTTACCTTGGAGAGTACAGGAAGATAGAGCTGTCTGCGTGGTGGCACGTCAAAGTGCTGGTTGCCAGAGAGCAGGGGGGACGTGGACGTAGAGAAGGGACTCTCTCTGTAGAGCTCAGCAGCCAAGTGATTCCAATACTCGAGACAAATTTTGAAGATCTCAGTTTCTTCCACCTCTGAGACCAGCAGCATGTAGTGGAGGGCCTGAAAGAGGATCAAGGGACCAATTAGACCTTGGATGATCAACACGAGACACCTTTTAGACTTGTGCTATATTTTCTCCTGTCTAGACAAAGCCATCATGTGTCATCATGTCCCCGTGACTGACAGCATTCTCTCTTACCTCCATTAATGTTTCTCTGAGGTTGAGCCTCTTCTCAATGAGCTGCCCGTGCTCTTTAAGGAAAGTACAGAGGAACAGACTGAGGTTCTGGATAAAGTTCTGCTCGTCATCTTTCCCGTTGGCGTAGGCCAGCCGAATGTTGGTGTTCAGAGGCAGCATCTACGCAGGTATGGAGATCAGATTGAAGTCCTAATTAGTATCATTACAACAAGAAATGTGAAACTGAGCCAGGTCTTATCTGAGCCTATTGGTTAACCCACCTGTTTGAGTTGACACATGGTCAGGGTGAAGAGTGTGACAAACTGCTCCTCATACTGACTGACGCTCACACCAGCAATCTCTGTGAGGCACTTCAGTGTCACGTTGCGAAACATGGGCACATTCAAGAACTGAAAACAGATGAAACAGATGTTTAGTTAAAGACTATTTTGGTTAACAGTTTGTGTGTAACAGTAGCAATTATGTTTAGTATTTTGAGCTTGCTCGGCATATGCTTTACTTCACTGCTGACAAATCCATGTTGGAGGATTTGTTTAGCAAACAGTTCATTCTGGAAAGCCCTACAACTCTGTGTACACACCTTATACACCAACGTGCTGATCAGTTTGGTTTCAAAGATGTATCCCAGAGGAATCCAGTTGAGAAAACGCAGGAGGGTTTCCAGAGTGGCGTGGACCAGGGGGGCATTCTGGGAATTTTCCTAAAGTACAACCAGTGAGACGACACACAGCTGAAGGACAAACTCTGGTGTGTTGTGTAACTGACGATAAAGATCGTACAACAATGGATTTGCTTACCATGACAAACTGGCAAAGTTGGAATATCTGCGAGAATTCGTTGCACATGCTGGAAGAAAAGAAGAAACTTTGAGTCACACTGTACACGTCTAACACATTTCACACTGACCGTCCTGCATCCGAGAGTCTGGTAATAATTCTGTCCACTGACAGATTTTGAGGCATTTCTTGTGATCAATTTGCTTATGACAGATTACTCATGACACTTCCTGTCTAAAATAGAGCTTCTGATTTTCCCCGAATGTCATTTTTTCTGCTCTTGTGTAGACGAGTGTATTCATGTTTTCTAATGTTAGTGGAGGTAGTCATTCAGTCTGTGTAGTTGCTTCTGAAAGAAAACATTGCAGGTTTAAAGCATGAATGTCGTCTTGACTGATGAATCAAAGTTTGAAAGTGTAACCGTTACTCGTCTGAAGGCTTCAATGTGTGAACCATTTCTCAAACAGAGTGGTGCATTAGATCAGATGTGAGTGTTTCAGCTACACAGTGACCTGGATAAGACCAACAACTCCGCCCTGTAGACGTTTGCCACTGGGTGTAGATCAAACTGGACAGAAATGAGTAGTAATATAAATGAAGTGTACATAGAAAACAAACAGCTTTGCAAAACACTTCAACAGGCATCTCTGTGAACGTGAATAAGAAAACTAAATCTGGGAAATATGATGATGTAATGAAACATTCACAATAAACAGTGTTCGACAGGCGCCAACAATGGATATCGATAGCTGACCCCTCAAACTGTTTCCTACACTGTGCGGCCAAACGTATCAACTGGACAGCTCATTCATAGATTATTAGATTATATAAAGTACCCAACTGCCAGTAATTATTGCAACACTGGAAGTGCAAATCAACGGCATAATACTTGTAATAATACTGAAATGTAGTTTTGTGGTAATAAAAATGTTGACAAGAGGCAAACGTCCAACAGAAGGAAGTTTGTCTGCAAGTCTATTAGATACAGATCACAGCATTACCTCACTGTATTCATGCTGCAATATTTTCAAATGCCAACACGCTGAGATCAGATTTTATAATGCTCTGGAAGGAGCTGGGATAACATGGACTCTTATGTTGTGGGATCAATGAAACAAATACTTAACAATGCTTGAATCAAGTTAAATATTTAAGTTTTGATTGTCATGTAGTACACAGAGTCTATGGTTTGAACTAGAAACACATCAAATTTACATACATCCAAATGTAGGTTTTTCCAGCAATGCTATCAAACTGTACCCTTAGTACAACATGATTGTGCTTTGAGAGGTTTACATGGAGGAGGCATGCTGACCTGTCTTTTAGGTGCTTGGCCTTGACCTGGGTCATCTGGCCACTGGAGAAGTCAAAGACCTCCTCGCTGAGCAGCTTGAGAATGACCATGTTGTTCTGACAAAGGCTCTCGCTGGTACGACTTGCCCCCACAATGTCACTGATGAAGGTGGGCCAGTGTTTGGGCCACTCCTGCTTCAGGATCTACAGACACATAGGAACACATAGTGATGTTATATGGTTCAAAGATAACTGCTGAATCGGCTGAGGACGTCATGTGATCTGAAAAATTAAAAAAAACAGAGGACAGATCTGTGACTAAAAATAACATTAAATTTCAATCCAAGCCTGTGCCCCTGTTTCTGTTTTGTAGAAGACTCTTACTATGATCATATAGTACTTGAAATGACACGATACAAGCAACCCCCCCCCCCAACATATATGTGCACCAACATTTTAAACACAGCCTCCTGAGGACGAGTGTGGAATCTAGAGCTCTACAGTCCCTCAAGGCCAAAACAACATTAGCTCTGACGCAGGCAGTGACTCACTCTCACTGGCATTAATGCAAAGTCACTCATGTAGTCAGTGAGCCAATGTCTGTCTTCCTCACGCAAATATACATCACACACACGGAGACACGCCCACAGAGCCTGTGATGGAAATTGTTTTACATTCAGGAGCAAAATTCAGAGTGTGGACACCAATAAGTCACCATAGTCTAACTTGTGAGTCATTGAAATGAATATGAGAAAGGCCCTGGGACTGACAACAGTCCCCTGAAGTGGTCCATGCTAGTTTGTTGATCGGACAGCGCAGGGTGGTGAACAGCTCATTTCTACAGGGTGGCATTTACAGGATTCAGTGCTCTTGTGGAGTGAGGATACAATTATGACTGACAGCGTTTCCTATATAATATGCGCTGTACTATTTTGTGTCATTGTTGATAACCTCTTGGTTAAAACTGCTTCATCAATAATGATAAGAGCTTACATCCCAAATGTTTCCATTTTAACAAACAGACTGACTCTCCTGCAGCTTTCAAGACCGTCCTTTTTCCCCCAATCATGAGGCCACAGTCATGGTCTGTAAACACTGGCTGACTGACACATTCAAAGAGAATTAATATTAATATGCAATCTTAAAAAGGAATCATGTACTTAATTGACATGGACAGTTTTGGAGTCAGATAGACCAATTAAGAGTGACATCTTCAGGTTAAAAAGTATCACTACAAAAGCTGAAGGAAGCATTGAGGCAGAAGTAAGACACTCAAACCCACGCTGCTGTTTAAAAAGACTGCCAGCATGCCCAGCTCTATTTTTAGATAAATGATATAGTGGTGTGTTTCACATACAGGTGTGCTACACCATCAACATTACAGACAGTGTATGTAGTGAACAGCAATATATTTTTCACCTGTTGATCACTGGACACATAGCCTCTGCACATAGCCGCTCACTGGAGCTACAGAAAAGCCATAAATCCATAATCCACACCGAGCAAAGACATTCAAATGAGATCAGTCTGAAGGAACAGAAATCTAGTTTAGTTTACATTTCTCCCTACAGTCTCCCAAGACAATTCATCTGTTTACTACAATTCATTATTTATAGTCATCCACCTCAGCTACAATTTAATCATCTGCCTAAACCCTCAGTAACCACAGTTTTAGCCTGTGAGAAACTAACTAACCAACTCGACTCAGGAATTTCCAGCAGCTGCCAGTGAGCCATAATGTTGTATTTTGCTTAATACACTTAACACACAAACAAAGACCATTTCAGTCTCGAGCAGAGTCTCAGATATTGTTCTGTAAGTGATGTTTTTGTACTGCATCATCTGTACTGGATCAAAAGGTGGCTTAATACTCATCAGTGGCTTTCATCGGTCCTGGGTTATTAGCAGGATATGAGTCTCTGGCTCAGTTGCCATCAGTGTGGATAACTTCATTCAAACTGTTTGCTGCCTGTATTCTTTCTTTCTCTCCATAATTCACTCACCTGCAACACTGTGGGGTTAGGAAACCATTGAACATGTCACAATGAGGTGTTTCTAACAGCTGGACTACAGTACCCACAATGATGGGTTACAATAGTAGTCAGGTTTTATATAGATAATACTGATCAATTAAAAATCCCTGCAGACTGACTTCATGTGTAATCAAAATGACAATCAACAAGTATGTATTTGTCTATATCATTGCTCTCAAACAGCACAGGAATAGATATCAGAGCTAAGACGGGGGTCATAATGTAGGCAGGAAAACCCAAACCCGGGGTCTTAGGCTCAAATAAGGCAGAAAGCTGATGCCTGAAGCCATATTGACAAAGATCAAGTGCTTTAACTGAGAATGTGATTTTGGCATCTTGTTTGCTGTTCTTAAAGCTACAAGATAAAATAAACACACCACATACAACTCTGCCAGTCTTTTATAAGCACAGACTGAAGCACAGTGTTCAAATGTTTCATATGTAATGTATTAATGAGCTCTAATGATGCAAATGTACACTGTTTAACAAAGAAGTTTGAAGAAAACAAAAACAAGATAAAAACAACTGTGTGTGTTCAGCATCATCGTGTATTTGCTTAGATGTGGTTCTAAAAGTCGTTGTCAAAATGGTTCATTTGGTAAAAACATTCTTGGACTTGTTATTAGTGTTGAGGGCTTACCTGAACAAGGATCATGTTCAGCTTTCCTATGTACACCTTTTCTTTCTGAAAAGTAAAAAAAAAAAAAAACACCAGGGATAAACGAATGTACGTCACACCATCTCAGTTTCAGAACACAAGCCTTCTGTCATTTCATCACATCATTAAAAATTGAACTTGGAACATGACAAAACATTTTGAAATGTAATATGATAAAAGAAAATGAAAGGTTAGAGGTCATAAATCAAAAAGCAACACAATTAAACATTTAATTTTGATTTGAGTTTCATATTTAGGAAGAATCAGGACGCCCATAGTCTTCCATTTGGTCAAGAGGGAGTACAGATGTGTGTGTTTGTGTGTCTGGATAATTAAACTTCATGAAGCTAATGCATCCTGAAATCATAAGCTTCAGTAAGGTAAGTGATGAATGACTAAAATAATACTTGTATCCTGTCACACTGTAGTAAATTATGGCTTTTCAAGCTGAATGAAAATTGTTATTTTTGAACTGAAGGGTGCAGACCATTTATAGAATCTTGAATCCCTTCAAACCTAATTACTGTTCAAAAGCAGTCTGCTCAACTTGGTTCAATAATTCCAATGACCTTGGAAAAGTTTTTTTTTCAGATTTAATATTTGCAGAGTTGTTAAACAGCAGAAAACTCTTCCTCAGCATCAAGTTAGTTATCAATAGTGACATTATATTCAGTATATTTCATTTCAAGCTGAGTCACATCAGACAGATGTGTTTGTACACCTGTTGCCTCTGTCCTGCGAGTGATGCATGTTTTCTAGATACAATCACAAAGAAATTATTCATTTATATCAATTTTGTCACTGGAGTTGACCCCAACAGTTTAACAAAAATGTAATGAATGAGAGCCAAATGCTGTGCTCTCTGTAAGAAAGGCATAAAAAGTTGCTGGCAGTGTAGGTTAAACACAATCTTTGGACAGCTGTGAGTAATGCTGGTAACCATAGTGCTAAGACAAGAGACGGCTTACATGCTACTCTGATGTAACACAGACAAAAAACAAAAGGGAGATTCACTCTGATTTGTAAATATGGCTGTCAATGTTCATGTGAGTAAATATCTGCTACCTTGACACTAAAAGATTTGTCCAATTCATTTGAATTAAAAGTGGGGTAGGAGATGTTTTCTGGAGCATTTTTTAACCATATTGCTTGAAAACCTCTTCATGACCCCATTGCAGCCAGTAGAACAGAAGGATTGTCAAAAAAACGAAATGTTTTAGTCCAGTCTAGAGGGCGAAATCATGGGAAAACACCGTCCAATCACGTTGATGAGGCTGCGCATTATGATTGGATCCTGACATGTCCATCGAACTTCAGTCTGCTTCTCCCTCCCCCTCTGCGCGTTCACCCATTCGTGAATGAATAGAGACCCTTCCATTACTTTGAAGATGTGGTTTCGAGGGGAGGTCTGAAGAAAAGGCATGGCTGTGTATTTTCAAAATATAGCTTGCTGGAACCGTTTTCCCAACATCTCCTACCCCACCTTTAAAACAATACTATGAAAAATAATAGTTTTGTTCGTCCAAGGCTTACATGTTTGGATGCTGACATCGTTTTGGGCAATACTTTCATATTAAGTACACTAATGCACCCATACAAACATGCCACACAAACAGCCACACAAACATGTAATTCAGCTTCAACTGAAATTCAAAGTTGACTCACCTCCACATTTGATGCATCTGATGAAGTCTTGATAATGAGACCAACAACATATTTTTTAATACCTGGTGAACACACAAAGATCAGAAGAGCAGCGTTAGCGTGAACCAATAAAATATGTAAATCTAAATACATCCTGAAATGGAGAGTTGCCTGGAGCACGTTACTCAGTAACCCTAACAGTCTGCTGGCTCACAACTAGCTAAATCTGATTATCTTATCCCAGTACAGTTGTACTTTAAAACAAGTGTGGTCCTCCATTTACATACACTTGCAAAGCCTGTTGGTAAACACATGGATGTGGGTAGCAGCTGCCACTGAACTTCTAAAGCGCAAAAGCTTTGGTGAGTTCAGTGGAAGTTACATTTCCACATGTGTTTTTATAGACAGTCAAGATTGTCATTGTGAGCAGAGCATCTTTAAAAATGTGTTTTCAGCTCCCTCGCATTTGTTCCTAGACTCTGTCTGTACTCAGTTCTGAAATGATGTGCTGGGGTGTAGTGAGCGGAGCCGAAAACAAGGCAATACTCTGAAAAGACATACTTGCCGGTCGCCCTGCACTGGGTTTGCCACTTGAACATAACTCAGGCATCTACGGTCAGAAGTAGGGAAGTCTTAGGTCAATGAAAAAAGAATTTTGAGCAAAATTATAGAAGAATGGAGGGAGGCAGAATCAAGTGATTAATTGGATTTCATAATCATTACTTTTTTGCTCAAACCAAAATCTTTTAATGTCAATTTCATCCCACTCTGAAAATTAAAATATTTTGCTGTATGGTAACCAAGAAAACAGGAAGATGTTGGGATAAGTTAAAGTAAAATTGCAATTAGGCAACAATTAAAGTGTGAAAATGTAAGACTTGACATTTATTCTAACCATATAAAGTTACTGTAAGGATATACTGCAATACACAGAAGCATTTAAATAATATTAGTGAAAATGGAGAATTCAAAGACATCAAATTAAAGCCTCTATGTGTAAGGTCTGAACATTTCTGACTTTGGCAACTTGTAATAATAGTTTCAGAAAAGACACTGTGGCAGAGATTAATCCATGCCAAAGTCTCTCTGCTCCCTGAAGGCTGAAGATGATAACATAAACACGAGCCATTAGAGTCATTTTAAAGATACTGTCACATCAGAAACTTAAATCACATTTCAACATTTTAAAGCAATGTAAGAAAATTCAAAGTTAGCAAAGTTAAGAGTAAGCAAAGTTCCTCTACTTCTTTCTTCACAAAGCTTTAAAAATCAGTGCCGGGGTGTTTTGGTTGTTTCCTCTATAAAACAGCTGCTACAGTGCAGAATCCAACCTGGTTTGCAGCGACCAGTGCAAGCCAGTCAAGCAGAAAACAAACCAGCGTGCTTAGTGGGGGAACACTCCTCAACTTGGCAACCGCACGTCACAACATTTAAAAAGGCAGTAATGCTGACAGGATCCAAACACTTTGTTGAATTATGCTATAAAATGAAGTGTTACCTTCACACTGGTTCCTGGGAAGAATCTTCCATCTTGTTTTGATAACCGTTTCCAGAATCTGAAGAGCATAGTACTGTAACATGCAAAGAGGGAGAAGCAGCATTAGGATGAAGCTATTAAGCTAACACTCAACAACAAGCATTGTGTAATTCTGATACGAACCAAAAACAGTATGAAGTGGACCAGCCTGGAATAACTTGCATTTCTAAATTGGTTTGGCCTGAACCACGTCTTTCATGCAGATTTTGCAGTACGCAGAACATTCACTTGTAGTTTTTTTTTTTTTTTTAATCTCTAAAAGCAGCATTAAGCTGAAACACTGCAGAAGTCCTGCTGTTTCACCCAGCATCACACCAGACAGCAAAAGACACAAGAAAAATACAATAATCCATTAACCAGCTTTGGTTCTGATTGCTCCATGAGTGACTCTAACAAGGTCTATGTTAAATGTTCTTTTACAGAGGCTACAGATACTGTGTAGGGTTGGGCATCGAGAAGATTTTTCTTCATTTACGAAAATATCAATATAACTCACAATTATATTATACTTAATTGATAAAGGTCATATGCGAATAATGGAAATATTTCAGCTTGTTGGCGTAATGACATTAAACCGTTAAACACACGGCGACAACAAGCATGGCTGAAAGTGAAAGTAACATTGCATGGCTCCACAGTAGAGGAATTGGTTACAAAAAGGGGACCGACTTCCGTCGTGTGGAAGTGGTTTGGTTACTAAAGAACACATGTACATAGCAAACCACAGTACTATGTGAGAACTACAAGAAGACTGCAACAACAAACTTATTTCACCACCTGAAAAAGCATTCCATTTCGAGTTTAACAAAAATATCTGAATATTTTGTCATATTGTCAACAATATGATCACTGCAACAAGGTGTCAGTCACACCAATTGTGGCCCTTCATAAGAAAGTAATAGAAGAAGCACCCTCAAAATTACTTTGAAATGAACTGCTCTTTAAAAAAAAAAAAATACTCTGGGTCCTCCATACAAGTTACAGCTGGCTTAACTTTTGCTGCATCACAGCGTGTTCCTGTCAAGGTGGCGTGGTGGTCGGTCAAATATGTGCACGGGCACATTCCTTGTAGATTAGTTTGTAATACGAATACCTCGTTTCTAAAGATCATTGCGATCATTGCCGCGAAAATTCAAATGATTGCCAATGTGGAAACTTTCCAAAGAAATAAAATCCTCCCTCACATTGTAAAGCACTGTGCAGTCTGATATGCGTTTAAAAATTCAAATTGGAAAAATCAAATTGGACCTCCTGAGTTTTCGTTTATGGTCTCACTGGTACTTGAAGCAGTTAGCCCTTTGCTTTAGAATCTACTAAAAAAATAAATAAAATTAAAAAGTGACTTTTTATGGCAGACTAAAATCAGTTTAAAATAAATGGTTACTTGGTTTCTTATATTACTCAAACAGCATGCCGAGCAGCACTTAATAAGAAGCAGAATCCAAACCAATAAAATTTCATCGATACCCAACCCTAAACTATGTGAGTCAGTTTTCAAAACACTAAAATATGTTAAAGTATGCCCTAATAAGATCCATTTAACTGGTGTGTCATAAGGAACAGCAAGACCAACCACAGGTTATGCCCTGTATTCATTTATGATCACTTAGAAGTGAAGCATGAAGAAAACAAAAACATTTGATTTATTAGTTTTTGATCTAATGTTTCTTCAACTGACTGTTTCAGCTGTAGGGATCATCATTTCAAGAGGACGATTCCAAGAAATAATGAATGACATGTAATATAGGATGTTATTAAAGCAGGATTAAAATGTGCTACAGACAATGGATGCTGGAAGATTAAAGGTGAAATCTCCTGACAGGCACACTGACTGCTGTGCACCATTGACAGGTGTCACTGAGTGTTGCACACATTTCTGTTTTGTTTCACCTTTAACTGCCACACTTTGCACAAACCACCACAAGAAGTAAGAAAAGAGAAATTATCAGCAGTTAAACTGCCAGATACAACTTTTTTTTTTTAGCTGACAAAGCACGTTATTATTAAAAGGGTCTGGGCTGAAGAACTGAGGGCAAGAGGGGAGAAGAGGAAGAGGATGCACTGTCAAAGGAGAGAAGGGAACAGAGCCATGATCCCTACAGGTGAAATTAAGCCATTAACTGATTGCCTCTCTACAATGGATCCTACTGACTGCAGCCTGCACCCTCCCTCTGTCCAATGAAACAGATGCAATAGAAACGGATGAACAGAATTCAGTCAAAGAATTTAAAAAGGGTAGACCTTGTGGAGGCCTGCCGTCAAAGCCTAGCTGTGTCATGATGCACAGGATGACACACCCCTTCTCTTCCTATTACAAGCCATAAACATAATGGAACATTGTGATTAATATCAAATAGTCACAGCTTGAATTCATTACATTTTTTAAATAGAATTACTGTAGTTACTAAGAAACAGCCAAATGTTCAAAGTGCTGTGAAATGATGCACTTTTTACACTAATAAAACAAGATAAATGCAGAATTCAAGAGGTGTTTACCTTTTGTTCCCACTTTTCCTCTAATGACGTCTATTTTTTTTTTTTTTTGGCAAATTACAAATTTAAAACTAGAAAAAGTGCTTTTGATACATCAACTTAAGACATTAGTAATGAATGTCAGTGTTAAAAGCAATCTTACAGGCAAGCAAAAAAGAAAAAGGCAAACGTCACATTGTGTACTTTGAGGAAGTTGTAGATGCATTGCACTGCACTTCACTTCACGCTCAGTACATAGTCATTTTCCATTTGTGAACTAAGCTTGATTAGTTGAAGTATTATAGTCAATTGTTTTGTTAACACAATTGTGAATTACTAAATGACTGAATCACTGGTTTCACTATTCACCACTGTTTGCTTTATCAGCTGCATCAGTGCACAGGAAGGGCACAATGTACACTTATCTGTAGACATATTGTAAGGCACAACCCAAATCTGCCAATCAACTACCACATGAGACAAGCTAGAGATGTTAATGATTTATTAATAATCGATTTATTATTGTGACTAATCAAAACCAGGAATGTTAACTGATAATATTGGACATTGTTTATGTATGAATGTTTTTAGCAGCTGCATGACTGCAGTAACTGATGGGAGCCCATGCTGTGAGCGCAGCACCTGTGTTTTTATATGACAGGAGGGTAAAAGGTGTTGCTGACGTGCTAGAAGTGAGAGTCCATTCAGACTATGCGAAGGCCTGCAGCTCATTATCTTAACGCTTTACTGTGCGTTTATACGCTGCAGAACTGATATGCCAGATCTTTATCAACAAAGAGTTACAGTAACAAGCTGCAGATACAACTGACTACTGGCTATATATACATATGTCTAACTAATAAGGGGATTGGGGAAGCCCACTCTATTTTCACTGACAGTGGCATTTGTGAGCCACAGCCCTCTCCATGGACTGAAAATTGGGTTGGACCTATGGTTATAACTCTCTGCAGATTACTTAATCGATTTGTTTATTTGGTCAGAAAATGGTGAAAATGGGTGGTTTGCACCAGATCAATTAAACAACTAATTGTTGCTCCTCTAATTGGACTTACCCTGAATTTTAGTCTCATCTTGTCTATGTGCAGTAAAGCATGTCAGTTCTAAATAAGTATGTTTAAACAGGAGCAACAATTTTATCATTTATGATTCTACTACTTCATTGACAAGATTTTGCCTATGTCAGATATTTTAAAAGTTTTCTTGATGTTTGATCAACCGCTTCAAATGTGTCATATAGGAGGAGTTCATTCCAATTCAGACCTGACTGGGCACAATCTTCAGTGGATTATTTAGTATTGTATGTTATAACCAGGAGTTGACAGGCAAAGTCAGTTGTTTATCTGGTATGTTCCAATCCAACACAATTCATTTTATCAGAAGGACAGAGGTCCTGCATAGCTAAAGAGTTAGGGCATAGTGCAAATACCGCCAGGACTACGTATTCAACCTCTGCTGGGGCCATGTGCGCCCACAATATGCGTTCACAGTACATAAAGCTGCTTTCAATAAAAAAGATCCAACAGTTTTGTTTATATAATTTAAATCATATTGTCAGCAAACCACTGCGGTTTGGAGTAATGCTTTTTTTTTGTTTTACATATCACATTTTGATAGCATGGACTTCCTCAAAGCACAAGTAAGTGTATTTCAATCAATGCTTTCAGGACTGGGGATGGCTTACTTTGGTGTTCATGTTCTGGGAGAATTCGAGGATGGTGTCCACTCTCGTCCAGGCATCAGGGTGCTCTTTTAAGTGTGTCAACACTTCTTGTGCCATTCTTTGCTGGAATACAAATATGAAGTATACTTTAGACTTAACACTGAGATGTCGTGAAGAGACTTGCAAATGCAAAATCATTTGTACTTGTGTGATGTAACGATCATGTGAATTTGTCACTCCTTGACTGACTCATCAGACAGTCTGTAAAGCACGTGTATATGGATACAACGTACCTGTGGTCCCACCCCATGATATAGACAGTTCACCACATTATCCAGCAGGTTGATATCCAGTTTCTGGTTGAAGTCCAGCAGCTGTTGTGCTGCATGGTCTGCTAACATTGTCATAATTGCTGGCATAGAGCTCTGCAACAAGGACAGCGGAGGGAGGGGTCATGAGTGCACAGAACACATTCAACAGGCAAAGTCATGTGAACTGTGTGTTTAGAAACAATTCCAAACAGCTGACCACTAAACAAAAATCCCCTAGACCCACCAGTGAGCTGTCATTTCAAGAAGTTAAGCTCACAGTGTCACAAGCTTGTCACCATTCAAATAAGTATACAAAGAAAATGAAAGCTTGGTCGGTTCTTCTGTTGGACTGAGTTTAAAAAAGTGCAATCTGGCTGAAAATCTTGGACTCTACTCTGGTTTACCCCTGGAGTCAGGACTTTAAAGTAGGAACTCATGCAGCAAAGATAAATTAACTTAATTATCACATCAGTGGCTGGTAACACTGCGGTTACTGTAAAAACGTTTGAAAACTTCAGTTGACCTAATTGGGTTAATATTGATTTGAGTACACCATTCATAAAACCAGAGTCAATGACATTTCCCGGTTTGTTTAAACAAACAATCCAAACGGCAAATAAGCAGGCTGCAGCCTGCTCAGTCCGCCCTCATCGTCCGCTCTGATCTACTAATCAAGCACTTCTTTCTACGACCATATTAAGAAGGTTTAACCGAGCCACGTGCCGGATATACTAGGCGACGTCATGTTGTTTACATCTGCAAGTGACGGAGCTCACTCACTCCAAACACCGACCGTGGCAGGCGGCCGTAGTTTAAAATGACTGAATAGTGAATGCAGTTTACAAGCAGGCTGACAGTTAACGTGCATTACCTGTAACATGACTAATGTAAACAGCGTGCACGCGGAACTAGCGCACCTCACACACAGAATGCTAACACCCCTCCTTTAGTTCATGCTACATTTGAGGCTAGTTGTTAGCAGTGTGTCGCACAAACAGTTCACATGTGGTCCTTTCGACGCTGACTACAACCACTCCCACCAGAGACACCACGGAGGGGAGAGCGCCCATACATACATTTTTCTATTTCCACTATCGTGTAACAGCGCCGTTTTGGGGAAGTTAACGCATTGTGTCGCGGCTACACACCAAAGACTGATCGACGGTGTGTCCCGGCGGTGACATTTACAGACGCTTTACAGCAGAGATAAAGTTAACGCTGGCTACTGCTAAGTACCTAGCAACATCAACTTGACATCCGCTCACATCACGCACGCAAGTGATGCTGTGCTGTGGTGGGAGAGGCACGGATTTAATCACACAGCGTTTGGTTACTTATTCATCTGCAGTGTCGTACATAACGTTAATAGACGCAGCCTCGGTTAGGTATACGTTTAGTTAGGTTAAGTTACAGCACACTTTGTGACAGCCGTCGTTAGCTAATCCTTATAAAGTGGTCAATGCTAGCTTAGCGGACAGCCGAATGCTATTTGGTTATAGCACTGGTGTTATTGCGGTGTGAATTAGCGCGTCTTTTCAGCACTATGACAGGCTACGTAAACTAGAAGATAATACAACTATAAAGCCACACCACAATGCATTTTATTATCCTGTACAGGTTAAAGCCAAGAAACGTTAATCACAGCATGGCAGGTTTGCACTTCACCCCCAGTTACCTACCTAAAGTCCAAGGCTCTGACTGAAAAGAGTGGCGTCTGCCAAAGAAGCTACAAGATATAGTGAGTACTTCAGTATCACTGTTAAAGAAAAGATTTCCTATTTCTGCAGCGTTGACTATCTCCAGCTCCAGCAGTGTGAGTGATGTCTGGCTGCTAAGAACCACTGATGTGGATTCCAAAAACTACTATCACGGCAAACCCAGCAATATGTCACTCCGATACATTTTACGAAACAAAGTAAACCTTGATTCACTAATTAATTCGTTACTCTAATAATTTTCCAGCAGGGCGGTGTAGAGGTTGTGTGCCTGCGCCTCCTCTCCTCTCTCCAGCAACTAACTCGCAACCGGTTGAAACCGGTTCAGACTGGGAGATTCCATCTCGGTTTAGTTTTCAGCCGATGGCGCCGCGTAAAGTTTGGACTGAGGTGACGCCCACACCGCGTTGTGATTGGCCGCGGATTTGGCAGAGACTTCCCAGTTGGCGTCCTATTGAATGAACGAGCTGTCAGTTTATTTCAATTCGCTCAAGCGCCCACGCGACTACTCCGCCCGGAGAGAAAAAGAGGGCAGACTCCCATGCAGAATGGACTTGTACATGACTCCGCTTATCAGAATAGGGAATAAGTAAGCGACCACTGTCTATTGCTACTCCCGAGGGTCAAGTTATACATTACCTTCATTGATGTAAATGCCACATAGCGGTGCCCGCACGCGCGTGCGATACGAGGCGTTAAACTAATGCCATCTAATGATTTTGTCCACTTAAACCCCTCCGTGGATGTTCTACTACTTTTAAACGTAACACAACCAGAAAACACAGTGGTCATCTCATGCAGGTACACACTTTTTGGTTTGAATGATGTGCAAAACCGCAAGTACAATTTGCCTGTTGCTGGTAATTTTCCACCAGCCACGAGTGGGAGTGGTTACATGATCATGAACGCACGGGGTTAGAAAAACGACCTGGAGGAGAATTTGTTTCCCGAACGGGCAACACAGTAGCAAAAGTGATCGTCTGACTTTATAAATGCGCAGTGTCAGCAGCAGCACGGGCAACAACAAAACGCAGTAACATTGTCTATATTTCGCCTAACTGAGAGCCATATACAGTGTGCACCGCTGTCAATTGAGGATGCAAACATGACAGCGTCTCTCTCTCTCTCTCTCTCGCTCGCTCTCGCTCTTCTGTGGTCACGTGGTCCAGCGCGCTACTTGATGGAAAAATACTGGATTTGGTGTGTAGTGGAGACAGTACACAACCCAGTAAAGTCATTCAGGGAGGATTTTTCGAAGGGCGTTCGAGTCTTTACCCAGCAACACTGTCTGCCACTCATTTCTTTATGTCTCGGCGACCCATAGAAACATGCACGACTTATTTGTTGTTATTCGAAGTGGTCTGCATGCTAAAATGCTGTTTGTGCAAAGTCACCTAATTTCTGTGTTCTGTTGGATTTGGACTGAAGAGCAAATGTCATTTTGTTCTCTCAGTGTGTTGCAACAAAAAGCTGTTATTACTTTTTGTTGTGTTGTTTCAGAGTTGCACACAACTAGTGCATTATTCAGCTCAGAGCATATGCTGTCATGCCCATAATGCATACTATAACAGCAAGTGGTGATCCCTTGGCGTAATGTAGGTGTCACACTAAGGTATCATTATACCTCACAGAAACCTTCAGAGAAATACTTATTTTATTGAAGAAAAGTTCCATATGCTTACAATATTCCATCTCGAATATAAGTTATTGTATCTGTGCACTGGTGGTGTGTCGATGTCCTTGGATCAGCCTCACACCCCAGACAGTTGGCCTATATCCGAGCCTTTGTTATTAACAA
The DNA here is from genome assembly GCA_028641955.1 of Protonibea diacanthus. Lineage (NCBI taxonomy): Eukaryota > Metazoa > Chordata > Actinopteri > Sciaenidae > Protonibea > Protonibea diacanthus. The sequence continues at coordinate 21,204,625 of CM053989.1, forward strand.
ACAAGATTTCAAAGCCTATTATCTATGTGTTGATTCATGAATGCCATTTGGTTTGCCCTCCATGCTGTCACATTCCTAGAATCCTCTACCCTCACACACACACACACACACACACACACACACACTTCCAGACCCAAACAGGTCAGCCCACTTTTCAGGAACAGAATAGTCGGAAATTAAACCTGAGAGATATTCATATAGGTTCATATGACACACTGTCCTGTGACTGTTTTCCGTTTTAACTGCTGTGGTTTATCATTTACATGCACTATATGCACACAGTTGCCAACACTTATGCACACAAATGCACACTATGCAAACAAATATGCACGCATGATAGACTGCCATGCGTTCCATTCTGTTTTTATATTTCTTCATCATCGACACATTTCCTCTTAAATGTCAAAAAGCATATATTCGGAGTGCAAATAAACATAAACCTGCAAGTGTGTGTGAGAGTGTGAACCCTTGGAAATATGCATTCACACCAGAAAATGTATCAGGTCTAATCACTGGCAGTGAAGTCATGCTGATTAAAGGCATCTCAACTCATGTCATTAATGAGAATTGATCTTAATAAGGCAAAAATATGAGTTATATTTTCAGAGGGGCTTCACTCCTGCCTCTTGCTCAAAGTAGGCCATGCTTTACAATGTTTACACCAGTGTGATATGATTAAATATAAATATACTTTGACATTCTACATTATTTCATTCAGAGAGTGATGTCGTTCACCAACAGCCGCCTGCCTTCAGGCCCTCACTGTTAACAGAGCTGGGCTGTCTGTGCTGTGCTGGAATTTATTGTTACACATGTGTGAAGTTTGGAGGTAAGCAATCTCTGTCAGGCGTAGGCTGGTTAAATCTTGTTCTGTCTGGTTAGGGCATGGTAGGCTATTTACATATATTATCATTGCACCACACTAGGGGGTTGACCTCCATGTGGCAATCAGCAAAAAACAACAACTTGTAATTGTTGTTATGCTGCCATTGATCCTGTGCCTCAGCGTTCAAGAATTTATATACAAGCCTTTAAGAGTAAAATGAGAAAGAAAAAATGGTGCACAGTTTCACAGGTTTATCACTCAATAAAAGTTTGACAACAAAACATGTTTTATATGTTTTACATAGATTTCAGGATTCTTAGACTGTTTCGTGTGCTCATACTTGATGTGATAGTTGGTGCAGGAAATAATAGAGGTTGATAAGAAACTGGCTTGTAATGGAGCTGCCCCTCCAGTCCATGCTTTAGTCAGGACATTATATAAACAAATAACAGCGCCATCTTCTGCAACTCAAGTGTTTAAGATTACTACCTTAGACATGCGATCCAGGAGCGCCCTCTGCTGGGGAAATGACAGACTGAACGACTGAAAGTAAAACAAGAAAAATAACAATCAATATATCCACTCATCCTTGTCCTGTCAGCATTGAATCCCCAGGGGACTGAAGCCTACCTACAGTGTACACCCTGAACAGGTCACAGTGAAATTATAAACTGTTTTCAAGCAATTTTTGAAGACAGAGTTGTAGGAGACCAATATACTCTCTGTATTCTCATTTTTCTCGAACTCTCTCTCACTATAAAAATAATTGGCAAGGCACGTGAGACTGTGAGACTGCCAGTTCATGCTCCTCCAAACTTGTGGCACTTGTGTCAGGTGGAACATGACACATGAGTGTTGAGGTACTTATTGTGAAAGGGTTGGATTGTCCCTTAATTTCAGTTGTGGGGGGTCTATGCAGGCTCTGGGCTGCTGGGTCCAGTAAAATAAAATGCTGGATTTGTCCAATCCAAAGTTTAACTTTTTACAGATGCTTAAATTAGCTTGAATATGAGTGCAGGCAGCCACAGACCCAGTTTTCTCTTTTTGCTTGCTGTGATCTCATTAGCCAGCTCTGTGCTTGTCTGAGAGAGCTCCAAGTGGTCAAAATCCTAACTTGTTTGTCATATTCTTTTCTTTTCTTTCTTTAAACAGCCAAAAATCTTGTTATACCTTAGCAACTTAAAAGGCAGCTTCTATAATTTTCACCTTTGACCACAGTTTTAGGTAATCCTTGAAGCTTTTCAGGGGCTAAAATTCAAACCAAGTACAGGTATCATTATCATATTTTCTTCCAGATGAGATCTTAACCCTTAGTGACTTGACCTTTTATCAAGGCAAATTTCCTCCTCCAACAACCCTTTTAATGTGCTTTAACATTACATTTTTTAAAATCAACTCTGTTTTTACAGTTTTGTCTTTCTGTGCTTCTGTGCAGTAGACCTGAACTGCTACAGATGTTCTACAAACATTTAGTGGTCTCTTTAGATCAGTTTGCATTTAATGAAAACCAAGACCATCAGTTATGTGTCAAACTCTGCATCAATAGATAAATGTGTATTTATAGAGAGGATATTCATATTCAGAGTCAGCATGGCTGAATGGACCAGTTCAACCAAAAAATTGGGATTAATGGTACAACACTGATTTCAAAAAACATAAATGTAGCTGATTTCCAAAACCATCTTTCATGTGTCAAACTCTGCATCAGCATGAGCTTGAGGCCCAGAGAGGTCTGGCTTTCTCTTCACACTGTAAAATCTTAACGTTCTGATGACCTGCGTTTACTGACAACAGTTTTCTAAAGTGTTCCTTAGCCCATGCAACAATATCTTTGATACTATCACATCAGTTTTTAATGCAGTGCTGCCTGAGGGGTCAAAGGTCACAGGCATTCAGTGTTGGTGTTTAATCTTGCCTCCAACATGCAGAGATTTCTCTGGATTTTCTGAATCTTTTAATGATATTATGCACTGTAGATGGTGAAATCCTTAAATTCCTTTAAATTTCCTAAACTGTTTGACCATTGGTTGACTAAAGTGGTGAACCTCATTCCATTCTTGTGAATGATCCTTTGATAGCCAATCATGATAATATCACTTGTAATCAACCCGTTGACCTGTGGAATGTTCCAAACAGGTGTTTTTGAGTCTTCTGTTGCTTCTGTCTCAACTTTATTGGAATGTGTTGTTACTTAATTCATATTAAATGTGTATTTATAAAAATAAAAAAAACAATACAGTTTATAAGTTTGAATATATTAGTATATATTATATTCAGTTGAATATAGGTCAGAAATTATTTGCATATCATTGCATTTGGTTTTTATTTACACTTTAAACATTGTTCCAGCTTTTTTGGAATGAAGATTGTACACGTCCAGAATGACTACTACACTGTACAGTCAAGTGTTTGCTCTTGTGCAGCGATTATGGAGATGGCAGTCAGTGCACCTTGTCTTATTTCCACTGGAGTATTTTTATGGTTTTATGGTTTAACCACGTGCCACTAATTATGGAAGTGATTTGTGATTCGACAAATCAGAGTTCATGTTTGAGCGAGCTTTATTCTGGCTATGCATGCTTATGCTTGTGTTTCAGCACAAACATTAAGCGTACATATGTAGACTGATTACTGATGGCACAGGCCTTCTTCACAACAGACATTTTGACTTGCAGCACTTGCAGTACTCGCACACACCAGCAGGCTTGTCTCCTCTAATTTGTCTTCTATGTTAAGTGCTCGAGTTAGGATTATATATGACCTGCAGTACAAGTACAATCAATATTCTTTATACATTAATAATTGAAAAACATATATCTTGAGCAACTCTTAGAGCCAGCATTTATTTTTAAAGTTCAGTGTGACTCAATACATAGCTGGATGAACCTGTTTGGGGCCTTCAAGGGCACAGAAATTGACACTGGGTCCCTACAGTGCCAGTGCACACACATACACACTCTCCTGCTTCATGTACATTGCATATGTACTCCTGTACCAGTACTCCTGATCATAAGATATATTTTATCAATGATTTTCTCCAAAGACAGCAAAGTGTAGCCTCATCACATGTATGTATAAAATAGAAACAGCCTGAGCCACAGGCTCGCTTCCCTTTCTCTTAATAAATCACTACAATCACTGCAAAGTCCACAGGAAATCATGGAAAAAGGGATTTCCCCTCCACCTGGTGCTTGTTGACAACTGAATTTGAATTCCCTGGATCATCTGTCCACTAGGTGATGCTACAGTATGCAATAATAAAACAATACACTTAACTTTTATTGTATTGATAAGTGTACAGTTACCACTTGCAATGCAAAAGTAATGCTATGAAACAGCATTGATTAACCTGTTCAGATTTTTGAAACTGTAAAGCTGTCTATTTCTTTATTTTTATCATAAGCACACACATCATTTAATGATATTTCACAAATATAACTACATTATATTTCACCTTGTTTTTTGTAGTGCTTTGACCTTATTTTCAAATGGAAACTGGATGCTAATGATCTCCATGTGATCTCACTGTTAATGAGTGTGTTTACTGGTTATGATCAGGTTTTTGAATTATGTTGCACATGTGAATATATAAGCCTAGTTGCAGAAATCTGGATAAGACCATGTCTCTATTCTTTATTTGGGTCTCCATTAGCTGCCACTAAGGTAGCAGCTATGTCCCCACGCACAACAAAACATTATACATAAAACATATTTACACAAGATTCATTAGTATTCAAGACATACTCTGTCACAGTATCCTAGATATGCTACCTGGAGTACTCAGAGAGAAACCAGGACACCGTGGCATGGAAACATTCTTTGTTGATACAGATCATTGTGGCTGAGATGGTGAGTAATCAGGACAGTATTGCAAGCTGGCAAAGAGCAACATGGATACACACAGTCATGATTACAGGGGTATGAATAACCATGTTTTTCATGTCCTATGTAAACCCCATATCCCAAGTTTGATTATAAACAGTATACTGCCATGCATTCACTACATCAGATATTTTGTTTTGAACTTTATTGTTGCCGAGCTGGAATGCTGCAAAACTGCTGCAATATTTTGGGACACTGCTGATTTAAAGGGGGGGATAGAGTAATGCAAATGTGTACCCACAGTCTTCACCACTTCAGATTTGAACAAATCTTTTTTCCTTAAAAATGCTGAAGATCTATGCGTGGAGACACTCAGTTTTTACAGTGGAGGATCTTTTTACCCTGTTTTCACCTTTTGGGTGCGTCATGAGTGTTCAGGTAAGTACTTCTTATCACAAACTTTTGTTGGAAATACAAATTTCACTCACTTTCACTCATTTTTGAATTTTTCATCAATTTGCTCCCATAACTCAGAAAATAGGGAGAAATACATCTCCACATGGAGTGGTGATTTACTTTGACGTTGCTGATGCTGCCACGGCCATGAAGGAACTGAAGCACAACGCGCCCTTCTTTTTGAATCTGTTGCCCCCCAGCATGATCAGAGCGGCTAACAAGGATGAAAGCTCAGAAAGTCATGGAGACCAACTCTGCTGTCTCCTGCAAGATAGGTTTCATTATGTGCCACAGCAAAGACTACCCAGTCTATCAGACACAGCTTCCAGCCAGGTAATGAGGTGTTTGACCTCACACTAAACTGTGCATGTTTTCTGTTTCTTCTGTGGATTTTAGATGCTTAGATGAACTTAAGTAAAACTTCTTTTCCATTTCTCAGAGGGTGTGTCTTCTAATTCAAAACTTTCCCACACATGTGGATGAAATACACCAGGTGCTCAGCGTGATCTATCCAATCACGACCAACGTGAAGGTACAAACTCACAGTTCTCAAGTGTGAATTCAATTTGTCAGACTCCTTCAATTCAATTCAATTTGTCAGATTTTGTTTGTTGCTGCAGACTCTGACGTGTAATTTAACATTCTGACCTCACAGGTGGATGTGAAAACAGCCCTAGTGATGCTCCCTGACTTGTTCACCGCCGTGTGGCTCATGAATTTGTTAAATAGGCTCCACATTGGCTCCAAACGCCTCTGTGTTTCCTTTGCAAACCAAATAGGCGGGACACACCCTGCAACGATGGCAGCGAAAAGGCCATTAGAGCAATACAGCGGTCAGCCTACTAGTGCTCAATATAACACAGCCCTTTATTTCTGCAGAGTTGGACACTTGCAAAAATTCCAAAATGAAAACTGACAAAGGGCATTGGGATGAGTAACTTGTATGTTGTATTCAGTAATGTGGGGTTTACAAGCACAGTAAAAGACTTCCCAGGTTCAAACTCATCTGAAACCATTAAAGATTTTTGTTCCCTTTGTTCCATTTTCAATGTTTCCATGCTGTGCACATCCTATTATATAATCACACTTTGTCATTTGTCATTTGTGTCATGTGTAAATACACACTGGCAAAGGTCTTCATGCCAACTTCCTAATGGTCACTAATTATCACTAAGATACAGAGCTGGAGGAGATTTGACTTAGGATTTCACTATTAAAATGACAATATTTTGGATATAACCATAAATAAGCAAAAAGTTCAGGTTTATATTTGTATGCTTACTTTGACCTTACATAACTTTAGTATTACAAAGTCCAGAAAAACAGGAGTCTGCTGAATAATTTAAATATACGACAGTTAAAAGTCATCGATGATAAAGGTTGCTACTGAGCTGACACTAAATGCTCATACAATAGTTGCTGGATTGATTCAAAATCTTCATTAAACTGAAACGGACTCAACTTCATTCAAATTTATTCAACAAAATCACCAAAGCGTAAATTGATACAGGTCTTATTATCACAGTCTTACTCTTGAATGTAACACCAATACAGGTAAATAAACATGTACCCATAAACATCGCATAGAATTATTTGCACGGTATGTTTTTATCCGTGATGGCTCAGTTTGCAATTATATATATATATATATATATATATATATATATATATATAGTGATATATATTGTGATACATGTTTACATGACTCATTACATTGGTTTAGTTGTATTTATACCCTTATTGTTATTGTTGAGATATTCATTGCACAATAATTGCTGATGAATGATTATATGTGAAAAGTTATGAAGTGAATTGAATTAATAGTCCAATCCATCATTCCTTACAACAGGATCTATTTACAAAGAAAAATGCTTAAAGATTTGCTTTTTGTAAAAACAGCATATTGTTTTGTTAGAAAAAATAATGCTGCAATGTGAGATATTATTTCCTTTTGATAATAATAAAATGTAAATATATGTATAAAATAGTATTTTAATATTTTTTCTTACACGAGGAGGAGAAATATGATTTGCAGACATACAGTTGTCTGTTAGTTTTGTATCCATCTAAATGTTATTAGAAGACAACATTAGCCATGTAACAGATAATAAGGTCAGCAATTAGTAGGAAAACTGCAACTAGTAAATTTTGGTGAAGTCAGTATAAAATGTGCACAGATACTTTAATCACTTTAACAAAAATTAGAGACTACATTTCAAAACATGTCAAGTCTCAGTGAAGCTTGTAACACAAGTAGCCTTTAACAGGCTGCAGTCAGCACAAATAACACATTCATTTTATAGTTAGTTTGCCTAAAGGTCATGTGACATTCATTATGCACCCTTCCATATTTAACTTTAATTGCTTATTTCTCACATTAAAATGTACTTCTTTCAGTAAGTGACCTCTTTTCTGTTGTGTTTCTATTTTAATTTCATTTCATGATGTTATATCAAACTAACAGGACTGACTCACTCAACTCTTAGACACATTTTCCCTCAGAGGAAATGTTTACTTGCTAATAACTGAAATCATTTCGCAGATAATAGTTGTACGTCAAAGCAGCTCTGCTCACTGCTTGCATTAATCCTTATTAAGGATCTTTAATTTCTCTGGCCCATAACCTCAGGGCACATTTGCACCAAGTGTGTGTTTGCGTAGTGGTTTAGTTAAACTCTGGAGTGTTTACTCCTTTGGCTCGGTTCATTCGGTCAGGTGAAAGCGTTTGAAATAAAGTAGCAGTGAATAACAAACATGGTAAGACAACAGAAAATGTGTCTCAGTTCTCCAAGAAAGCTGTGTTGCAGCTCATTATCGAGCTGAAAGAAAGTTGCGGGGGCTACAGGAAACAACAGGTTTCGTGTTATTTCTGTGGATTTCTCTCACATTTCACCAGACAGTCTGGTGGCAAGGCAACCAGGCACAACCAAGGTGCACTTGAGCAAGCCTCTGAACCTCAAACTGATCGAGGTGCCATCCTATGAGGCAGCAACAAAGTGGGATAAAAGTCACTTCCCCTCTTTGCATTAATAAAATAATAAAATAACTTCTTCCTTCTTCTTATTTATGATCTATCTATCATAACTGTGTTAACTACATAAATATCTGCCTCATGTATCGCTCATGTTTACCTATCTTATTTAACTTTCATGTCATGGGACTCAAGTCAAAGCTTCTCTTTGTCACGCACTCTCTGTTGTCTTGTCATCTGTCTTTGACACTTAACACGGATATCTGATAGTGAATATTAGTTATTCATCCAAGTAAAAGGACACTATATTTAATATTGCACTTTTAAAAAAATTGAAGGTCTTGTTAGAGACTCAAAGCAATGGCTGAGATATTCTGACTTTTAGTTGGTCAACCAAAAACACCGGATCCTACATTTCCCATAATGCAACTCAGCTGCACATTTCATCATTGATGAAATGATTGCCATGTCATGCCAAACGTCAGACGCATTTTGATCACCCTCGCTGCCACAACAACCAGTACTGTGCCTGATTGCATGCTGTGTAGACACTGATGGAGGGCTGGAGCTGCTGCTCTGCTTTTGCTCTGGGGGCTGTGTATATATTGTCTTCATTTTTCAGACTTCAGAAAGATCCGTTCAGAGCCATGTAAGACATACAACTGTTTTAACAGGCTGCAGAACACTTCCTATAAGGAGTCAAATGAACTTGAGGTGTGAAGTTGGTGGAGTGTCCCTTTAAATCTAAATGCCCAAAATCTCAAAACAAATTATTGTAACGCTTTAAGTAATGGACAGTTATTTAGTACACATTAAGTACCAATTCCTAATGGATGCCTACTGTACACTGGGATAAATGCAGCATGTAGGTGCACAGGAAGAGCAATTCTTGTTTTTTGCCTTTCTAATTCTTAAAAATATTTTGAAATCATGTTGTCATTGCATAATAAGACAAAAAAAAGTGTGGAAAGAAGGGAAATAGAAATAGTTGAGGTATATTCTTTGTGGAGACCAGGGCTGGTTAAAACACTGGGGCTAAGAATGTGATGTGGGCACCTACTGCATACTTTATTTATTGTTTATTAGCGCTAAATCATAACAAAAGTTATCTCATGACATTTTCCATACAGAGCAGATCTCGACCGTACTCTTTATAATATTGTTTATAGAGACCCAACAATTCCCACCATGAGCAAGCACCACTTGCAACAGTGGCAAGGAAAAACTTCCTTTTAAGAGGCGAACCTGCCAGCTGTCCATCTGCCATGACTGGTCGAGTTGAGTTTAGGTTAGTTTAGTCTTAATTTCGTAGAATTCATCTTATAAACACAATATAACTAAAATAATCGAGGGCTTAAAACTAGATTTTGACCCCTAGAGAAGCTGGGACCTCAGGTTTCAGGTGAAAGTGTTGCCTTAAGGGCCATATTATTTAAATATTTTATAATACACTTCAGTGCATTATTAACAAACATATTTATAATATATTATATTACTACAAACAAATACCACATGTTGAACTTGCAACTTTTGCCCTCCCTAAGGGGTCTGAATCAGTTGAGGTTATGATCTTTCTATAAACAAGGACAGAGTTTGTATAGATTTACAAATAGCATGTAATGAATCAATCAAGCTACCTTGTAACTATCATAGCAGCGTCTCCCCACGCTTGTTTCCACATCTGCCTGTCTGCCATCTGCTCTGCAGCTACTTCAATAATAGCTTGCAGCTGCAAAGGAGGAAGAGGGGGGGCCGTGGGGTGGAAGGAAAAACCCAGAGGGGTGAGAGGTAAAGGGAGGGCAGGCGGGCGGGTGAAGAGGGTGGGGAGGGAGGGAAGTAGAAGGAAGGAGGGGGCGGTGAAAGCAGAGCTGTGATGCAGACAGCGAATCACATGAGCAGGGATCTGTTTACAAACTGAGGGCTGTAGACGAGAAGTGGTGAAGGGAGATGAGGAAGGAGAGAGGAGGAGAGTGAATGTGAGAAGAAAAAGACAGAAGAAGAGGGGAGAGCCTGGATCTGAATTAACATTAGACACGTTGTCTTCCTGTGTTATATACCTCCCTGTGGTCTTTGTTCAGAACAGGAAGGCAGAGGAAGAGATGAGACATGAGACTGCTTTTCACAGAAACACTGAGGCTGCCTGCCTGCCTGCCTGTCTGACTGACTGACTGACTGTGCTGCCGGGAAACCCATCCATGTTCTTCTCTTTGTCTCTCCATAATTGGCCACAGCAGGTTTTCTCAGCCAGAGAGGAGGAGAGCAACGTGGAGATCTAAAAGGAGAGAACAGAGGAGAGAGAAGAAAGGAAAAGAAAGAAGAAAAGAAAAGGAGGAAGGGAGGGAGACACTCGTGACAATGTTTTGAAGGGGTGACAGAACAAAAAAGCAGGGACTGTGCTCAGTCCGAGGTACATATCCACAGTACTGGATGGGATTTGGAGTATATTTCTGTCAGTTAGTTATTGGTGTCTTTTTATGCACAAGGCTCACAGGTTCATCCCTTTGTCTGTGAGTGAAGATAACAAAGGAATACTTAGATGTAATACACTGGCACTTGTTTGGGACTCTAAATCTCAATTAAGGTGGATGTTTGTGTCACATTATTGGGGTAAATCATTGCGACAGTAGTTTCAGTGTCAAATGAGCCTCGTCTCCTCCTGAGAATCTCTACTCTGCTTACCCCAGACCACAAGGATTTCACTATTACGAGTCCAAACTTCAAAAGTCGTGGACGTAGAGGCTGAAGCCTCTTCTTTGGTGGAAAACTTTCTTTGGTGAAAGACTTTTCGGAGAGGTCACAAACCCAAAGATTTTCTGGGTTTGCCAACCGAACATCCAAACATTTGATGCATCCTGTCAAGTGGCGTGACGGTAAGTCTCCTGGAGCCTGTTGCACCAATTTTGTCCTAAGTTCATGCTTAGCCTGTAATTAAGTTACACATCATTAAATCCAACAGGGTTGCACCACACAAACTACTTCTAATTCGTGAGTGCTTTGCCAGGCTTCTCCAGTGGCGGACTTAGGCTGTCTGAGAGGCAGGGGTGACATGAAGGATAAGGTCACCAGCTGCACGTAGAATGCATGATGCATTTGGTTTCAAACTGTCGTTAGGATTATAAGACTCAGATTTAAGATTACACCTCTTCAGTAGAAACACAGAGGGAACTTTAAACTAAGGCACTGCATCAGGTTTTCTCCACTGGAAGGGTACCGTAGACTTTACCATGTTTTCTTCCACCCTTGGCCACCGTGAAGAACTTTGTCACGTGCTTTTGTAGCATCTTATTTTGAACATGGGGGAAACAAGTGCATCTGTGAGGAATTTCTTGTGACCCTCCTGCCTCTTTGACAACATACTCTTCTACTAACTGCTAAACTGCTAGACTAGTGCCACATCACTAGATAACACTAGCCGGTGTCTCAATTTGGATAATTCTGTTAGTACACCTCTCCTGTAGTACTACATTGTATACACCATGTACTTTCTGGCGTAGTGTGCTAACTTCAGCAGGGTAGTGTCTCAGTTTCAGTATGGCCTTTGTGCACTTACTGGACATGACAGTTGCAAAATTGTATTGCTTCTTCTTCATCTTGCTTGCTATTGGAGTTGCAAGCAAAGTGTACAAACTTACATTTCTTTACTTAGTATTCACTGCAACTGCTTCAGCTCCAGCAGCTTCCTCGGTCGCCATTTTCTCAGCGCCATTGGTCCCTCCCATTCCACTACATAGTCACATTGGTGACCACTGAGGGCAAGAAGTGTCCACGACTTTTTGACTGTTACAGGTGCACCATCCAGGTACTCACAGGAAACTCCATTTTCCCATAACTTATGGAAGTATGTGAATTGAGACACAGCGCATGACTTGTTAGCATATGATAAGCTGGTACTAATCAGCTTCCCTCGCTGGCTCTCTTGACCGTGGTCAAGGTAATGCACATTGATTGACCCAGATGGTGGAGGTGGAGGTAGATCTGCTATACCTCACACTCCCTGCTTGTTCACCATATCATTATCATAGAAGTGGAGTTCTATTCAGGTAACTAATATTTGGGATGTACAGTGCATATTAGCCATCAGTAAATATTTACACCCAGTAACTACAAGGTGTAAATGTTTAATTTAAACTTAGATTGGTTAGGCTAGCTTAACCGGATATTTTCCACTCATTCTGCATGAATATGACTGATCCTGGGGCATAGATTTCCCCATTTAGGCAAAAGAAAAAAGTAATACCTACATTTACAAAGAGAAAAACTAAACCTGGTTCTGTCAGGTTTCTGTCTACCAAAAACACATAAAAACAAAGCTGCTATTCCTTTTTGACAGTGTTCAGGTACAGTTCAGTCCAGACTGCATGCATTTGCACAGTGGCCTACCTTTTAGCGCTCCACTATCAATGATTTACTAACATCGTGCTAAGATTACAGCTGCCGCCTCCTTCACCCAAACCTTCTGTCAAACCCTTCCTAAATGCCCCCAACTGTACACCTGAAGACTGCAACCTCCTGCTGTGACCCCTGTCCATTTACAGAAGTCATGAAAACATGACTTTTGAACCAGGAGGTTGCCGCCACAGTATACGGCGTGGCACTTGACCTTAAGAAATAGTTAACTACTGTGCTATAAGGCTTATGTTTGTTATGTGGAATGAAAAGTGTTCAGGCCCCTCAAGCTGAAATCACTTCTTTCTCCCTGAGCCCAAACTCAAGAGAGTAACTAGGCCTACTCTTAGGCCAAGAGGCAAGTGGAACACATTCCTGTGTGACGCAAGGATGGTTGTAAAAGTTCACATGAAAGTGCTTTGCAGTGTTTGAGAGGTGCTTTTGCTGTGGGATCTATGAACTTTGTAAATATGTGTAAGATTTCTCTGTCGGTAGAACCACTGAGCATCATGAGGATAGTAATCACCAGTAGAAACAAAACTGTTTTTTAAAATCCCCCTCAGTCCTTCTGTAGCTTAACTCCCAACCATCCCATGATTTGTTGTATCACCATTAAACAACTATTGTAGAAATGTTTAGAGATGTTTTAATAAGTCTACTTCTCACACTTTTTCACCTACCTCTTTTTCAAACACACATTTTGGCACCCCCTTAGCTGCACTCATATCTCAACTTTATCTTGTTTATCAACGTTCAAAAACCTTTTGCAGCTCAAGAAACCTGACAGTGTAACCAGTGTTACATTGCAGTTTGAAACACGAGGCTTTGCAGATGCAGTGTTGCGCACATGTGCCAGGCCTTACAAGTTACACAGATACGTACACACATGTATGCCTCCTAGAATCCTATCCCACATCCTCGCCACGGGAGGCTGACACGGGAAAAGTATGGGATTGCCAATGCCACACTCCGGCTGACATGGTGATGAATGATGGAATATGTTGGGGACCATGTAAACACATCGGCTAATGTCAACCCAACAAAGATTACAGAACACATGCACAGCAAATCTACAGTGAAAGGCCATTAAGGGTGACCTGTGGCCTGCTAAGAGTGAAAGGGTTTAATACAACACACATGTACATGCAACAAGTCCCATCTGGGGACAATTAATTATGCCATTCCCTTACACCTTAATCATAACCATCAGCGCTGCACTATTATTACAGAGTGTGATGTAGCTTTAAGCCGTTTAATTGATTATTTTTGTCCACTCTGGTGCAGTGAAACAAGCCGCAAACAAAACAAAACATATATTATTACCCTATAAAGTTGGAATGGGAGACGTATTAGAAAACACTTATTCTCATTTACACAGCAGACATGAGCAACATTGGCATTAGAGGAATGTTAGCATCAGCACCCCAATTTCTGAAAACGATATTTGGCTTTTTAGTTGCTAAATGTTCCACTTTGTTTATGGGCTAGTCACTAACTTTGTCTGCCTTAAGTTTGTTGCCGGGTTGCATACAGTGGATTTATCAAAGCTTCAAAGGTTAAAGAGAGTGGAGAAACTGAACCAAAAGAGTAAAGTTTCGACTATAAAACCAAAACAATGAGCTGAAAGACTTAAACTAAAATGCTACACAGAGTTGAGGGAACTACAGAATTGGGTAATGATAACATGCCAGTTTATGACTAAGAGTGACAATTGTTACATTACACATAGTTGTTTGATCCATGATTGATATATTCATTTTGATCAGTGCAGCTTTAATGTCTAGTCTTACCAGAAAATGAAGTTAAAAGCTTAAACAAACTGTCAAACTTTTGACAAAAGAAAAGTAGTCCAATAATCAGATCATTCATAAGGGAATGAAATATGGAAACTCACCCACACTACTGCAAAACATTCATGCTAACATCATTCTAAGCAATAAACTATGTGGCTAAATCTCTTAATGCTTCCAAATGGATTCACAGTCTTTAAATGCCACGTGCAAAACACTCTTTAATGCGCTCTGTGGAAAGTCAATTTTTCTTCCTCATTTCTGCTGCCGAGTTTCTAAATGCCACATGACACAGGCTGCATTCCTTACGCGTGGATGAACTGTGGCTTTGTTACCTCGACTGTAGAAATGACATTTTCATATATTTTCTAAATGTATTTGAAAACATGAATGTGCATTTGCATTACCACAAACAGTAGGCTACACGCATGGGTGCCTTTTTCTTCGTGTGCAGACAACATTGACTTGTTGCAGTTGGTTTAGTCACTCACATACTAGCCAACCTTTCATAAAAGATACTATATGTTAATATGATGGATATGATGCAGTGGCTAGATTTATTGATTTATTGTATCTATTAATACATTATAGTCTGTAGGAAGTTTGAATTATGCATTAATATTTGGCATTTTTTCACTGGAGTTTAAAACTGCTTCAGAGACTTTTCACACTGACAAGAATGTAAATCTGAGGAATTTTTGTATGAAAATCTGTCTGTCTGAACCTTAATACATACATACTTCATTCCTCGCCGTGGCCTTCAGCTGCGTTAACGCAATTTCTTTTGCCCCTGTTTCCATTCTGTGTAATCTTTTTTTTTTTCATGTGTCTCTTCCTCTCAGGGTGCCTGTGTGACGTCAAAACCCGCTGCAAGATGACATCTGAAGCGCTCTTCCAACTGCCACTCAACGTCTATATAATCATCCTGGGCATCGGCCTCTTCATCCTCACGCTCAGCCTTATCTTCTGCTGCTACCTGTTCAGGTACAAGGCTGCTATACTGGACCAGTATTAGCATGTCCCTAAAAATCATTCATAAATTTGTTTACTTCTGACTGGATAATCATCAGTCAAAAGTTATTTTCTGAAGACTTCCTTTGATGTTTCCACTTTGTTTCATCTGACCTCAAATACTTGCAGTAGTAGTAGTTGCAGTAGTTATTTGGTAAGAGTTAGAGCTAGAAATCTAGACTATAACCATTACAAATAACCAAATACTGTAATAAGATTAAACTCATACAGGCTTGAAATATGAATATATTAACAGGCTGTATGATTTTAAATTTAACTGCCCAAGAGGTTTTAATAACTATAAGTATACAACTCCGAGAAGTCTTATGGCAAAGCCCTTGTTTCTGAGCCGTGAGCGATTGTTTTGCCAGTTGGGCATCAGTCGGTATCACTTGGCATGGTTGGTTGGGATCCGTCATATGAAACTAGCAGCCCAGCCGAAACCACTTAAGTTGTATTATGGGCCGGTTTCACGTATACAAATCGTACTGGCTGACTCTGTGCATTAGCAGATAGCATTTTCCACTCTTTTGGTCTTAAGATTTCAATGAACTACACTCAGTTTATTTGAGCAGTCAGTCAACGCAGAAGCCTCTCTTTGTGTAGCATGGAAACAGATCGTTGTGTTATCGGTTCATCACTGCTGCTTAGGGCTATTACAGACAGGCTGGGATTAGGTCAGTGTACCTCTGTCAAGATGTACACTGCCAGGATTTCTGGAAAAACCCTGTTCAGTGTTTCTACCTTTGCTGGGGAGGTGATGCTTTGTTAATGTTTGGCTGCCAGGAAGACATCTGAAAAACCTGTAAAAGACTTTGAGTTAAAACTTTGTTTGGATGGTCTACCTGCAGATATGTTAGAATATAACATTTCAACAACTTATTAGCTGAGATCTGTCTGCGTCTGCTTTTTGATATTACACCTCTTTTTCGTTTAGACACGAAAAACATCATGGTTAGGGTATGTTCACAAATTGTCACATATACTCTGTAGATAATCAGTTGAAGAAAATATCTGTAGGTGAAGTAAGATGTTACTGGCTTTGGGACTATGTAAGGTAAAGGTATGTAAGGTAAGGGTATGTAGGCTAGTAGGTTAGTAGATTTTGCCTAGAACACCTGTAAAATCAGTCATTTCCGTGAAGGATTCAAACATGAAAATGGTGTATATGTCAATTACGAATGCAAATCTTTACTTTTGCTTCCCTGAACTCAGAACAGTAATCTTATTTTTGCTTCAGTAACTTGTCATCCAACAGAATTCCAGTCTGAATTCTTATTCAAGGGCACGTTCTTCAAAGTGTTATAGATCTGCTCATGGTGAGCGTAGATACACAGGCTGTTACTTGAATCTAGCATTGTGTGAATTCCTGGACTGCTTGAAGCAGTATCTCAGCTGATTCATACAGCATGACAAGACATGTCCTGATGAAGACAGACACAGAGCCAGCAGGCACATAATGGCGTTTTTATGCCTTTGACCACAGCATGATATTTGTTTTTTCGTGCTCCACAGATTCAGGCGACAAGGTGCACGAGAACAGTATGGCTACAATGAGGTAATATGTCAACACTATGTCCAATTTGAGTGTCAAATAGCAATACAGATGATGTTTATTTGTCTAATGTTCTATATGCATTTGTCAAAATTTTGTTCTTGTCAACAGGTTGTTTTGAAAGGAGCAGGGAAGAAGCTGAGCCTCCTCGGTGTAAGTTTCAGAGTGAATGGGAGGGGCGCTGTCATAAAGCAGTTAAAAGGAACAGAGATGACCAACTGGATAATGGGACAAAATGAATGTGGAAAACAGTAATTTAGTGACTCAAGTGTTTAAAAATGTGACAAAAATGAAATGTTGGCTGCAATTTTCGGCAACAAATTTACTGCTGTAACGAGCTAGAGCAAATCTGTAATTTGGTGGAAAAACGGGGAAGTATTTCTCGCCATTACTGCTAGTGAAGTTATCTAATTACAGCGTTAAAAACTTTGCATGCGTAATCAACGTTTGAGTCACTGTTGTCACTGAAGTTCAGAGGACAACCACACAGCTACAATGCTAGATTCAGCTAAGCCTTCCCCAAACTTGGAAAAGAAGTTTTGCTGATGATATTCCTTTATTAGTGTTATTAGCAATCTACTTTTACCCGTTAGTTTGGGATATTTTGCTTATGTAGACATAGAATACATGTGACAGTTCATAATAACTGTGACCAGGTCAGTCTGCAGATTACATTGGTTTACTTTTGCAAAGCAACAAACTGTAAACTTGAGAAGAACTTGGGCATTCTAATCTCTCTTCGGTAAATTACCAAATTTGAACTTGGCTAGTTTTTCGTGTTTGTGTACATTTTTTTTTATCTTCATCTGGATGTTGAAAGTATAAAGTGTGTATACTTCTTGTATCGAAAGTGGTAGTACTGTGTAATGTTATAAATAAGAGGTTATTGTAGTGTAATGTAAATGTAAATTGTAAATGCTGTATGACAGCTAAATTGAGTTGTATCAGGATAGACTCTATAAACTTAAAATGGTTAAGGTGACAGGCAAGTTGGTGATTCTGATTTCATTCTGATGTAATTTTCCTGTTTTCAGCAAACGTGTGCAGTGTGTTTAGAAGAGTTTCGCAGCAGGGACGAGCTCGGAGTCTGCCCATGTTCCCATGCTTTTCACAAGAAGTAAGTTCGACAAGCATTTTTGGTAACTATAAAACTTTTATGAGGTTGGACATTTGTCTCCGTATCTGTGAACATGAACAACTGTGTTTCAACAACTTATTCATTTGTTTAGCTGTTTCATGAATTGGTAATCATGCATCTATTTCTTCTGACTCATACATTATTTAAATGCAGTCTTCTGCTGAAACTATGTGGGATAACACTTTGGAACAGCTTTTGGCTGCACATCTCTTGTCAGTGAGTCTAGGCCTCATTTTTAAAAGCAGAAAATATTATTGATTTCTTAAACTTTCAAACGTGCAAAAATGTTGACTGACCAGTTTGAGGGTATGACTCATAAATTCCGCTTCATAATGTTGCCTTCAAACTAACAGCTGAAGCAGCCTGAGATGCAGTAAGAGTAAAAAAGGTAGCCCCACATAAAATGATGAGCAGATTCCTGACAATATATGTCTTTACATGTTTGAACATGAATATGCTTCATGCAACTGAGACCTGTTTTTGCCCTGCAGCATAGGTGTGACAACAAGAAGAGTGCTTTAAGACCGGTTCTTACTTACTGACATTTCATTACCTGTATCACCAGTAACTGTGAACTGTGCAAATATCCTGTATGCCTGTTTGTTCAGCCATGTATTGCAACTGTTAATTAAGCTGTTTGACCTCCTGTTTCTTGTCCTGATTCCTAAAGTTTCTGCCTAGACCTCACTGCGTATCTTTGTCTTTCTCCGAAACGATAAAATGAGGTAATACGTCTCTCCTCTATCTGCTTTTCTCAGGTGTCTGTTAAAATGGCTAGAGATCCGCAGCGTCTGCCCCATGTGCAACAAGCCCATTTGTCGCCTCCAACCTGACCCCCCACAAGAACCTGAGCAGCCGAGTCTCCTGGCGATCTGAGAGGGGAACATATGTCCAGCAGCACTTCTGCTGTCAACTGAAACCTGTCACTATATCATCCTTCTTTCACTGTCCGGCAGATTGTAGTTTCAGTGATGCAAACATTTTTTGAGGCAGAGCTACTTATCTAATTGTCTTAACTGTAGGTCCAGAGCCAAAGAACCTACCCCCACCCTCAGCGTAGGTGGTATACCGTTCATATTTGCAGATTAAGGCTAACTATCAAGCCTAGATAATGCAATTTTGAGAATATAGCCAGATGCTTAAGATAATGCACAAGTGCCTTAAAGCTGCAGATCCTCTAAAGAACTGGTGGCAATCTTTAAGATAGCTGTATTAAGTGCATAAAGGCATAACGTTTGACTGGCAGGTTCGGTCTTTATTTTAGTATTAAATGTGAACAAAACAAAAGGCCATTTACGGGAAATGAACTGAAAACGTGTAAAATGAGTACACTAAACAGTGCACTGCCCTCAGCTGTTCTCAAAAGGGAATGAAACACGTCTAGATCATGTACAATACTTTTCATAAACATACCGCAATGCAATGCTTCACCTTTGCAGACAGACTGCACCTGTCAGTGATGGCACACAATGATGATGATTCATGAGTGTTTGCTCCACATTATAGATAAATTATGTCGGACACAGTGAATGAGTGAACAGTTGTGGACACAGCCCTCACTGTCTGGCTCCATTTAACTGCCAAGCTGACAGCAGTCATTAATGTGGAAACTACAGTCCCATCATATGGACGACATCACAAACGCTAATTCCACATTTTTGGTAGCGAGAATGCTACTGCTAATTAGCCTACGGGAAAACAGTGGTTAGCTTTACCCACTGAAGTTTAATTCGATTGAATGATTTGACGATCTGGTGGAGAGAAACTTTGTGGGAGATTGTGACATCAAGACAACAGCATCATTATTTCTGCCTCCAGAGCAGCTCTGCCTCTCAGAAATGTTTGTATGAGAAACTCCAGTCTGCTCATTTCCACTTTGCCTAAAACTGACGCGTATCGCCACATAAATATGATGTGTCTTTCGCCACAAATTGAGAGCCTGGAGCTTGGCAAGAAGAAGATTAAACCACCAGGCACCAGCTCTGAAGATATCAGGCCCTTCGTTGGCTCGTTGTTGTACCCAAATTTGAAGGCAAATGCAGAGACTTTAAGACTGCACTTGTGAAAAAGAGGACTGGAATATCATGGGTGTGTGTATTTTGGCTGTAAATTTCCATTGTCTCCAGTCAATCATCTCCACCCTACAATGTGTTGCCAAGCTGAGTGAAGGTAATGAATCCCTAAATGACAAGAAAGCTGAGTCATGGGATCTGATAGAAAAGATAGCTACAACCACTAAAATCACACACACATATATAGATGTTTTTTTTTTAAGTTATTCATAGAAAAGTGTTTTGTATCATAAATGGCTTTCAGTAAAGGTATTGTGTGTCAGTGATGCTAAAACACTTTGACTGTTATTTGTCAAACAGTGTGTCATTGTTGCCAGTGGGACAGATTGAACCAAACATTCTTCAATGAAATCTTAGCTCCCAGTGTCGAAGAAACGTTCTGTACTGTAGTGATATAAATAGACACCCTGCACTGATACGAGGAGCCTGTTTGAGCTGGTTTCTTGTCTGAGTGAGGTGTACCGTAAACATCATTCTCTGTATGTACCATGTAATATACCACAAGTACTGTGTAAATTGTAAATGCCTTTAAATTTTCTGACTCAAGAAAAAAATATATAACCAGTGTTTTGATATGGTCAACTGGAAGTCTTTTTCTGTAGTTTTGCTGCAGGTTGGTGCTCAAAACAGTTTATATACATTTCAATATAGGCTGAAAAAAAGTCATAAATACTGTAGGGTGTTGTTCAGCTTCTACTGAAATTCCAGCAGGCTGTTTGCTGTGAGGCAGAATGCTGCCATCTACCATCAATTAGGCACATTTATAACAACTGAATGAACTGCGGGTGGCACGATAGTACAGTGGTTAGCATTATCTGACTGTTAGCATGTTCTCCCCGCATTTCTGGGTACTCCCATAGTCCAAATATATGCAGGTTAATCGGTGACTCTAAATTGTCCGTAGGTGTGAATGTGAGTGTGAATGGTTGTTTGTCTCTATGTGCCCTGTCATGAACTAATGACTCCAGGGTGTACGCCCCCCCCCCTCGCCCAATGCAAGCCTCGGGTATCTTTGTCCATCCCAGCCTATCCCACCTGACTTTGGGCAAGGTGCAGGGTTCACCCTGGAAAAGTCATCAGCTTGTCACAGGGCCTAGAGAGAGACAAACAACCATTCACACTTATATTCACATCTACAGGCAATTTAAAGTCACCGATTAACATACATGTCTTTGGACTGTGGGAGGAAGCCAGAGTACCGGGAGAGAATCGATGCAGACACGGAGAGCATGCAAAGTCCACACAGAAAGGAAAGGTTCAAACCAGGAACCTTCTTGCTGTGAGGTGACAGTGCTGACCAACCAAACATGCCGTGCCACCCAGGTATTTTTGTGTTTAGTGCTAATTAGCTAATGGTAACATGCTAAATTCAGATAATAAACATAAACATAAAGATTATAACTACTAAACACAATCAATTTAGCATGATAACGTTAGCGTTAAGCCATCAAAGCACTGCTGTGCCCTAGTACAGCTTCATTCAGCTGTAGACTCCTCATCTTGTTTGGTAAAGTGCAACCTGCATGGTTGTGAAGTGAAGCCATTCAAGTGAAGCCGTCCATTTGAGGCTACAGAACATTTCAACGTCCCCATGTTAAAATGTCCAACCTCACAGCAGAAATAAACATGTTTACAGCCTGGCACAAAAAACTGTTTTGGTCTCTATAGCTAATTTTCCCCATTCATGATTCACCCACCTGAGGGTGAATTTTTATACAACTCACCTGTTCCAAATATATTAAGGCTTAAATTTACGCAGAATTAACAGTGTTGACACTCTGACTGGACAGTGGTGCCCTTACAGGTGGTTTGTTTGGTGACCCAGGCTTCATTCAGCCCATCTCAGTTCCACTGATCATCCACGTCTTTGCTTATTTTAGGATTAGCAGGGAGGCGGCAAAGGGAGGACTGCCAAGATGACACCAACCAGGGCCATAACATTTTGAGCTTCACATACTTTCATAAACTTGGGAATGACATCACTCATGTAAATTCTTTTTATAAGAAGGCTTTTTAAAAAAAAAAAAAAATACTCCCAAATCTGTTAATTTGTTATCTCTCGTGACCATTCCTTATTGTATTTCTTTACTTTTTCCACATTATCATTCTTAGAATAAAAAACAGCATAACCTTCATGAAATTACCAGCAGTTTGCCAGTGCAAACAGACAAATTATCGGGTAAGTGGATAACCTGTTGCATCTGAAATTGTTTTTTAAGGGACTAGATCCGTAGATCCATCTATGAAAATCTAATCTATATTAACTCTTCCTGAAGACATAGTATCTACTACTGTTCTATAAGAAACCAGAAGAAAACTTGAACTTGTGAATAACCAAGTGACATCACCTGTTTTATAAGGTTGAGTTCTTCTCCCTTTCTGTAAATTTTCTGTAATCCCACAAAAGACACCTGGACTAACAGTGAATTCCCAAGATTATCCCACCTAATTCTCAATGGGGCCTCCCCCATTTCTGCAAGCAAAGTTTGGCAAAATGGAGCACTGAAAATGTCTATAACAGTAAACTATCCTAAAACATTACCTCTGGTCTAGTGTTGATTCCTTCACGGTGTCACTAGAGCAAGTAAGTGATCATGCAGGTATAAAGATACACATGACTACAAAATCATGCACCACACACAAACAAAGACAACACAAAGCAGATGTCTGGAAATTCCCTGCTCAGTCATGAAATCAAGATATTTGCACAAGAACAGAAGTGAGTCATGAAAGTTTTCAAGGATTGAGATCTTCCATTATTGACACTGACTAACTGCATGGCTTGCAAAGACAATTGAAGCACACTCATTTGAGTCCAAAAATCACAACATTACAGATGTCCTATATTCCCACAGACATCCTTTGGCTGATATAATAGCAGTCTGCACTTCCTCACAAAGTAAATATCTAACCAGGAGAAGCCCCAGATATTAGTGAGCGTTCAGAGCTTCGCATATAAACTGGGAGGGAATGATTAGAGGATAAAGAGGATTATCATGAATGGAGGCGACTGATCCATCACTGCAAATATCTCTGCCTGGTTTAGTAGTCAAGTCAAGTTAAGTCAGTTTCATTCGTATAGATCAGTATCACGAATCACTAATTTGCCTCTTGGAGCTCTTCAGTCTGTACAGTCTGTGACACCCTTTATCTTTAGACCCTCAATTCAGGTAAGTGTCTATAAGAAAAATGTACAGCAACAGATGCAAGCTTTGGGCACAAGGCGAGGTAGACCCTGAGCAAGTTGCCAGTTCCTCACAGGACACATAGAGACAAACAACCATTGGACTGTGGGAGGAAGGTAGAGTACCTAGTGAGAGCCCATGCAGACGCGGAGAGAACATGCAGACTCCACACAGAAAAGCTCAAGCTGAACCAGGAACCTTCTTGCTATGAGGTTAACCATTGCACCACCGTGCCACCTTAACAGAGTCAGACTGTCCAATGTCAGGGCATGGTAGGAAAAAGCCTTGCAACCAGCTGACCTCTTATAAACTCAAAGACAGATAAAAGAGCATAGGATGAAATATTAGGTTTACAATATAAATATTAGTGAGCCCATTTAGAACTTGCACAGGTCTGACAACAAAAAACTTCAATAACTAAGCCTGCAACAAAGGTGTATTGGTGTGTAGGTGAAACAGGTGGCCTTGGTGATTTCCTTAATGTGAGAGGATAGAATCAAACATAACACTGAGATTCTGGTAATACTGGTATGTTATTAAACTAAAAAAAAATCAAAAAGAGTCATAACTGTTGACAAGCTTTACATGTCATGTTACATGTTACTTAGCAGATCTAGGGGTGAACCGTAATGTCTCTGGTTCAAGTCTAGTCAGCTTCCTTTGTTGCATGTCTCTCCTCTAATTTTCTGTCTTCTGTCTACTGTCATAAAAATTCGAACGATTTCTCTTTGTTCCGCATATCAGTGCGATCTGTGCCCCACGCAGAACATTTCCTCTACTTCTGTAGCAGCAAGCGTTCATGTAGCAATAAGTCTGTGGTGTATTTGATTCAGCTGCTCACCTGCTGACGGTGCTCAGTGAATAAGGTGGAATGTAACTGTAAAACAGAACAAAAAGATGTAATTCTGCGGGTGCAATATAGATTAAAAGGATGAGTGAAAAACGTGTTTTTCTCTGGAAACACTCCAATAGATGAAACTTTGCTTCTTAAGCTAAAGTCAACTGAAGAAAGGCAGAAATGAATTGATTAATTATCTTAAAATATTGTCGGATAGATAGCAGGTTTTATAAATGACTGACTCACAGTCATACCACACATACCACAGTCATTAAAGAGTGCAGGAAATTTAGTTGATACATGCTGCTCATCGGAATGCATTCAAACACATGAACTATTAAAGATGCTTTGTACATGGTGGAGGTGAGAACTTGTTTTTTCCCCAAATAATATTAGGGTGTACGCATGGTCAGAATGAAAACACCACCAGGTTCAACAATATAAATACACAGTAGGTACACTCAAACATGACGTGTGTACTGTCAGTAAACTGTGGTGCATCCCTAAACTCCCCCATTTAACAGATTATGATGCAAAACTGAAGGATGATGTTACACTATCTTTTCATTCTGTCCAAAGAATTCTTTGCAGTCACTGGAATAGTATTCTTTCACTGACACAGTTAAATAAGTTCATTTACAACATTTTAGACCGTATTCAAATCTGGTTAAGATCAATATGTAAAGGCACTCTTTTTTTCAGAACACATAAAATACTCAAATTGGCAAAGAAAGTAAAGCCAGACCACGATTGTAGACAGGTCAAATTTGATCTATTTAGCAGTACAGAACAGAAATCACGTGACATACAAGGTTTGATGACAAAATACATATAAGATACATTTGTTTCGCAAGAAAAGTTACTTTCTGTGAATCTGTCACTGACACGAAAGATACGCTTCTGGCGCCCCCTGCTGACAAAGTCAGGCATTACTATAACCGGAAAGGTTATCTCTGTGTCTTCAAATTAAGAGTATGAAATGTATCAATCATGTTTGGAATTATTAGAAAGTGCTGTATATCGTATCATATTTTATTCTGAACATATAATTCTAGTTTAATTTAGTCATAATTTGAATAATACAACGGTGTTAAACTGAAATCACGAATTAGCTTTAAGCTATTGTTCTGTGGTATGTTGTTTTTGAATGCTTTGATACTTTGTCGGCCTATATTTCTTATCACAACTGCAGATGTATTGGCATTGTGTGGATAAAGTACAGGTCAGGGGGAAGTATTTGGAAATAAAGTCGTGTTTAAATTGAACACATTTTGGAAAACGGTATAACTTTTCTGGTCAGATGACATTTATTCTGAAGGATTCAGACCGGAAGTCCTATTGTCGTTGTTGCCGCTCTAGCGCGAGCGAGGGAAGTTAGGTCGCCAGCGCGAGCGTGAGGAAGGCAACTAAAGTTAAAGGAAAGGAAAGATTGAATTAGTGTAAGTGTTCTTCTTTGGTAGTTATAACACAGACTGGTACATTTAATCTGGTCAATGTATGTTACCATAGAAACTAAGCAGGAACTGCAATAAGCGCATGTGTGTTTCTGTTTATAGAGTTACATATATAACGTCATAAGCAAGCTAACATTAGCCAGCAACACAAACGTAGTTAACTCACCACAAGTTGACCGGCAACTAAAGTTGACCTTTAGAGCTAAGCGACCCGTTTTGGACTCCTATTAAAGAAAAAAAAAATAAAGATAGGTTTGTTTAAAGTTGTCAGCAACCGTTGGGAATGTCAACTCCTCTGTATGGACGCAGGAGTCATGAAGGGTCACCGAGCGTGTCAGACAGCGACTCAGAGGACGAGGTGCGTTCACAGACTGTCACACATCTCTTATACTTTATTCATTCAACATAACGAGAGTGTAATCATGTCACGTGATGTATATGCAGCTCTGTGTCTGTTGTGACGTTGCTGTCATTGACTGATGTGTTTACTTTCTCGCAGCCTAAGCTCCCTCTCAATCAGTTCTATCCATATATCCGCTGCGCCCTCTGCTGCGGCTTCCTCATCGATGCCACCACCATCACAGAGTGCCTGCACACATGTGAGTGACGGCAGTGGTCTGCTTTAGTCCTCAGAGCATCTTAGGAATATTTAAAGCGTAGTTCATGTGATACATTTCTGACACAGGTGAATGCATGGTAACCTACTGATTGGGTTTCACCTTTGGGTATCAAACTTTTCTGGGTGCAGAAACGTGCAGGATGATCTGTACTAATCAGGATGCTGTGGTGTCATTCATGCCTCCTACACCAAGAAACTGTGAGGGTGCCTATACAGCATTTCATCCCTAGCATGATGTCCCCATACCAAATGCATCAGACTTAACAAGACCATGTCTGTATCAGCATATACTGGCTGATGTTTCCTTTGCATAGTTCTCCAGCAGTGACCTTCGACTAGTTCATTCACATTATTATAACAAACAAATTCAAGAGGTTCTAATAAAAATGTGTTTACATTAAATGTGATTTTTGGCTGTTATATAGTTTTGAGTTAAGATTATTTAAATGCTCAAATATTAATGTCTATATTGGCTTCAAAAGTTGGCTAGGCCACATACATAAGGTCCTTACTATATCTGATGTTGTCATGTGCTTTATCGTCTTCAAGTTTGCAAAAGCTGCATCGTGAAGCACTTTTTCCACAGCAACAGGTGTCCCACATGCAGCATTGTAGTCCACCAGACACAGCCAATTTACAACATCAGGTAGGTTTGTCACTTTGTGACGCATTTGCTGATTTGTATTACATTACCTGTTCAATAAATAGAGAAGAATGCAGAAAAATGCTCCAGAATTAATGTTGAAATTGGAGTGAAATATTTTTTTTGTACATGCAGTTAGTTTATTAAAAGTCAGAAATTTTGACATGAGTAATTTTAAGTGTGGAAATATGCTGTCACTTCAGTCTGTGAGAAAGCGGTCCGTGTTAAGCTTTCCTCTGTTTTCCTGCAGGCCTGACCGACAACTGCAGGATATTGTTTACAAAATGGTTCCCTTCCTCGAGGAGTGTAAGTACAGTACACCTTCTATCTATATATACTGTGTGTGTGTGTGTGTAGTCAGATGTATTCACCATTATCCTTTACTGTTTCTATTTTTTGTTTGCACTACAGTAGAAAGAGTACAAATGACTAACTTCTATAAAGACAGAGGGCTGGAGGTGCCAAAACCAGGTAAAATAGTTCAGCTTTCATTCTTTCAGTTAAAATGGGTTATTTGGTTAAATAGGTGACCTTAATGAAGCTGCTTGTTTCTCTGCCAGTTAGTAATAAACAGGCCATTTTGACTTATCAAAGCAGAACAAGCACAAGTGAAACCAACATTAACATCACATTACAAATCCAAAGATGGAGATTTTCAGCATTGACAGTTCAATACTCAAACAGTCTCCCTGTGATTTATTTTTCTGGCTTTGCAGCGGGTGTCTCTCCTCAAGGTCCTGTTGTATTAAGGAGGCAGAAGAAAGACATTCCACAGTCTGTGTTCACCATTCCTCCTGAGCTGGATGTGTCTCTGGTGCTGGAGTTTGTTGGGTAAGTCATCTGACTGGACAGCCTTAGTTACAGATTCTGTATATTGTCTATAAAGAAAAAAAGTAGTTACCACATGTATTAACCCTTTGAGCTTGACTGTTTCTCATTGGCTGAACGCACCATGGTATTTTTATTCATCTCTTTAGTGAGATCTTTCAATTAGTTAACAAGCCACACCGTGAAAGACCAATAACCAGTTTCCACTGCAGACATGTGACTTGTCATTGAAAAGCACAGGTGCACCTAATAACAAGCAGCCATTATTAATGGTTTTAATGTGCATCTGCTGCTACGGCATGTTGTCTGTCGTGAATAAGGCCTGGTGCTAACCATTATATACAGCTGGTTAGTTGCATGTGTCCCAGGTGTAAATAATTTTTTAATTAATCAGTTATTTAGGAAGCACTGCTCTATTCTAGTCTGATTGGTGGAAATCACCTTCAAAATAAGAGAGGTAACATGTACACATAAATACAGCTGACTGAACTGAATTTAAAGTCTTCTGTTGTTTGTAAGAGTGACATTATCATGCAGTTACACAGACGTACCACGAGAGGGCCCCATTTTCTTACATGGACTGCTTGCTTCATACCACTTGTACTGACTGTGTATTAAATCTTCCAGGGCTGAAGAGGGCATCAGTGACTATAAGGTAAAGCCTTAGTGTGAATTTCTAACAATTCTTTATTACATTATAACAGCGCACTGTAACAGAAACTATAAGGAAGATGGTGATGTAAGAGAATAACCCTGATCTATCCTGTAATGCCTTTCAAGAATAGTTTTGTCTCATTGCATTATTTATCAGGAACTGTGCAGTTCAAAAACTAAATGTTAACTGTTGTGGAAAGATTGATGAACCCTGTATACTGTGGTATTTAAACACAGGTATCTGAGCCTTTATGGTTTATATGTGGTTGGGGGAGTAGTTACATTCAGTGTGTGTAAACAGTGAGCTAAAGCTCTGTAGAGCTGTGAGTTATATATGATCAGTTTAATTCTACATTCCTTAAAGATTTTGATGAATTACATTTTTGTAAAAACTTTGCTACACCCTAACCCTGACCCTGTTCCTGTTAAGCCGTTAGAGAGGCGGTATGTTCGTGTGTCAGGTGAGGCCACTGTCCGCCACGTGGAGCTGTTCATCAGGAGGAAGATGGAGCTGAGCCCAAGCTGCCAGGTGAGTCTGCTAGGCTAATGAGTTTATAAAGGGACATGACCACAGTCTTGATCCTGATCGTTACTTTACACAGACTTGGCAGTGGGACAAAGCAAAAGAAGTCTGCTTTACAGTGTAGTGTAGGTGGTAACTGATCAGAGCCAGTACAGTTAGTAACACGTGGATGAGGATTAGCAGCTTATGCTGATTTCCTGCCCTCACTGCTGTCCTGCCCTGAGAGTGACTAACCGAGGGTCATTGTCAAATTTAGCAGAGGTCACAAAACAGGTCTAGTCTACTAAGGGCTGGAGCAGAACTTGTGTTTATGACACAGATTACTTTTATAAAGTGTTTTGAAAAATTCCTTCTCATTCAGTTCCAAATTTTGATAATGAGTAAATCTCACCAGCATCTGTGTGCCTTTAAACATGCAGCATACTTGTACCAAGATTTGTAACACTGGTGATGGCTGTGTAATGTTGCTCGGCTGTCTAACCTTTATCTGCACAAGCATGGCTACACAATCCATACAGCTGCTTAATACTGATGAATACTTACTTTACTGATTGTGGGAATGTGATTGTAGGTCATGTTATTTTAATCCATTATTCCTATTTTCAAATTCAGTGAATATCTCCTCACAGTCTCCTTGCTTCCTGCTCTGTGTGCCCTGAAAAATCTGATGGTTGTACAACGTGCTGGCTCTGGAAATGGGAAACGCATCCAACACTAGCTTTGTTATTCAAGCCAGGATTTGTGTGTTAGGTAATGTTAAACTAAACATGAACAAAGCTTTAACAGCAAGCTCCTTTATGACATCCTCAGGAGCATGTTGACCATAAACAGTCATTTACTAGGATTCACCCTAGTCTTGTTTACGTGACACTGTGCTGTATTGGACTCACCTTAAGTCATTAAATAAATACACACAGTTCTCTGTAGGCACCACAGGGCTCATCGCTGGTCATCTCGGTCTTGTTGAATCTCTGCTGCAGTGGTGTGAAGTGTTTGTGTGTCCTTGCAGGTGGATATGGCTTGTGGAGATCACCTCCTAGATCACTACCAGTCACTCAAAGACATACAGAATTCTGTGGGCAAAGAGGCCCTACAGGTAAACCCCACAAAAACACAGTTTTACACACACACACACACACACACACACACACACACACACACACTTAACATTGTACATTTTGTAGAGGGCCAGAAATAGTTTTGAGTGATCTGTTTTGTCTTGTTTCCAGGATGGTCTGTTGGTGCTGCACTTTGGCTTGGTGCTGCCCTCCCAGTGAGCAGGAGAGCAGGATGAATTTCATTCCTGAGTGGATGAACTGACCTATTGGAATTTCTCTTCATCATCTGTTGTCATAATCCTCAGCAGGTGGCTGAAGAAGAGAAAATGCAAGAACTCTAAACTTCACTTTCTTTGTTGAAAATTTGGAATGACAAGCTGTAAATCTGAACCTCTACCCCACACTGTAGTATCAAGTGTTCAACTCCAGAGACTTCTGTTGTATTTAGGACAGCCCATGTGTCTGCTGTTTAAAATGCTGGGCGCAGGTGACATACATTTGATTTACTGAAGTGCCAGCGTGTAAATATTTTACCTCATCAATTGAAACTAAAATACCTATTCCTACTGCCAAGAAATATTTGTAGGTTTTGTTCAGTGTGCTTCCACTTTTCACAAGAATGTGGCTTCTGCTGTAGTTAAAACTGGACTGAATTACTGTTCATGGATCACACATCACTGTGAAGGCATCTTATCTGAAAGGGTGTAGATCTTTTTGGAAACCAGCAACTAGTATCTTCTCTTTTTCTATTTATGACTTTAGATACAATATTGAATATGCGTGATTCAAAGAGCTTGAAACTAAAGGGCTACCACTACCAAAGCTTTGTGTGCGTGTTTACATAGCTTAGCTCTACTCTATTTTTTATCCATGGCTTTCTTTGTGTTGATTTATACATTTAATTTATGAGCTGTTAACTTTTGTACAGACTGTCTGCTGATGATAAAACCTGACTTCAGTACAACTCACCAGAGCATCAAGGCAGTCATGTAAAGGGAGTTTGTATAAAGAATTCTTTTGATAGGGTTTTTAAAAAATGTTCCTACTTGCTTTTGTCAGAATTAATGAATAAATGACTGCACAACTAACAGTTATTTCCTGATTCGTCCATGTTTCCTGTTTTGTAAAGATGAATATGATCAGTGTGCTTTGAACATGCGTGTGTTGGTGAACATGATTTGCATATGGAAGCAGAGAAAACAAATTGTCAGTCATATTTTATTTGGAGCAACTAAAACAAGTGCTTCTCAGTAGGTTTATGCAAAGACACTAGAGCTAGGTGAACATTACATGTACTATTTGATGCACTGAACTGCTCACTGCTAAATCATCGTGTACATGAAAATACACCATGGTGGTTATTTTTCTTCTATTATAGTATTTGAAGTGCTTTGTCTGACTTTGTTAGCAAGGCAGAAAACTCTTGTTACATCATGAAACAAAATGCGGTTTGGTCCTCCATCACCCTGTGTGTCTGAAATGCTTTAAAATAACCTGACATTAATTTACAAGTTCACTGACATGCAACAACGTAGAAGTTGAACAATGCCGACCTTTGGTGTTCTCTTTAGAAATGTAGCTTCTATCTGGGAGAATTCAATACTTGATCACATATTTACTGTGGTACAATATTTGCAACATGGTCTAGATTTTCAGGCTAGTTTCCTTTGTTTAATGATTTATGACTTATTAACTTAAGCACAGGAAACATCTAATTCCAATACATTAGTCTTAGTGTTGTCTCTGATAAATACAGTGTGTGACTATAAACTCTACACAAACAGTATATTTCTTTCCTCTCTAGAATTCCCTGTCTGTATTTCTTCAGTTGTTGGAGTTGATGTCTGCCTCATCTTTATCCTCACTGCTCTCCTTGAAGCTTTCCTTCGTGGACCCTTCTTTCTCCCTGTGGCTGCTCTTGGAGGAGGAGCCGGCTGAGACTCGGGGCTGGTAACTGTAGCTGGCAGCACCAAACGACATCCCTGAGTTAAAGTGAGTCTCTTCCCCCTCCAGCAGTTTCCTTATAGGACCAAAGGAAACACATGTCAGACTGGACACACAGACTTAATACACCTCACAGTGCTCTAGGATTTGTAATGAGTCTACTAGTCAAGAGAGAGTCGAGTCGTTCGGCTTGTCCTTTAATCCAGTCAGCACCTGTAGGCAGCTATCTCTATGTCCAGGGCCATCTTGACGTTGAGCAGGTCCTGATACTCTCTCAGGTGCTGGGCCATCTCACCCTTCAGGTTCCTCAGCTCAGTATCCAGGTGGCCAATAGTGTCCTGTAACATTGGAAATAAGAAAAGGAGTCAGACAAGATAGAATCAGCAGTGTCTCAGTTCACCTACTTGGCACGTATATATGCTGTTACTGCATGTATAACTGCTGAGCACAGGATTTCCTTCAACCCTTACAGGAATTCAATAACCTCTGGGGCTTAGCGCTACCTTAAAAAGCTAGTGGCCTTCTTGTGTCAGATTTAGCAGGTCAGAGGTTAATCTAATAAACTCTCAGGGTCAGTTCTCTAACTGTTTCTGCCAGTGTCACAGTCACAGAGGCTTGTTAAAATGACTAACACACACTTAAGGCCATGTTTGACTTCAGACCTTGAACCCAGATTAGATTATCTTGATCTTGACAATAAACTTTCAGTGAAGATGAAGACTGAACCCCATTTGAGACATGTTATTACAGGCATTTTATATGTGTATTTTGTCACATTTTTGTAGGAAGCCTGACTGCATCTATTGTTTTGTTAATTTGCTGATTTTGCTGTTAAAGGGATAGTTTCACATTTTAGGAAATTACTTTTTTGCTCAGATTTTGGATGAGAGGATCAATACCACCACCTTCCACGCCTGTCTGGCAACAATGCAACTGGAGTTGGCAGTAACTCAGTCTGTAGGGATCAAGTAGTTCAAGTCCAGCATGGACTAAGGTATGCAGGGTATAGTCCCTATATATATATATATATATAAAAGACATTTTGGAGATATTTTTGTCTTTGGAGAGATTTTTCCCCTGGTGAGGCACTGTGTTAGCACTGTCACCGCACAGCAAGAAGGTTCCTGGTTCGAACCTCGGCTGGGGCCCTTCTGTGTGGGTTCTCTCTGGACACTCCGGCTTCCTCCCACAATCCAAAGACTTGCACGTGTGAGTGTGAATAGTTGTTTGTGTCTATGTGTGCTGTGATAAGTTGGCGACTTGTTGTGTTGTACCCCTCCTCTCAACCAAATCCAAAAATGAGGATAAGCGGTTACAGAGCGGTTCCCCTGGTTCATCCTAATTAGAGAATATTCAATGACTGTTTACCTGCATGGCTGTGACTTCAATGCTGTGTGCATCCTCCATCTCTGTGATCTGCCTCTCCAGAGATTCATTGGCACCCCTCAGGGATTCTATCTCAATGGTCTTGGACTGCAGCTGCCTCCTGAACTCACTGATCTCTTCCCTGCTGGCCCTCATTGCTTCGTTGCTCCTGGTCGCCTGCTCGCTGAGGCTGGCAAACTTGCTCTTGTACCACTCCTCAGCTGACTGCAGGTTTTTGGAAGCGATATTCTCGTACTGGTTGCGGATCTCTTTAAGAGCGGCGGTGAGGTCTGGCTTGGCGAGCTCGAGTTCCACGGAGACCTGCTGTGCTTCCATCATGCTGCTCAGCTCCTGAATTTCCTCATCATGTACTTTCCTAAGGAAGGAAATTTCGTCCATCAGGGACTCCACACGGCGCTCGAGGTCCAGGCGAACGGCTGAGGCATCATCCACATCCTTCCTGAAGGACCTCAAGGTCTGCTCAGCTTCTTCCCGTGCCCTAATCTCCTCATCATACTTCACATTGAGCTTCTGAAATGAGACATGATTGAGACATGAAACATTAGTGATTTCTGAGGGGGAAACTAGGCTTCCCAGCAGGATACAGCAAATAAAAAACAGAACCTCCTTACATTCTCCTTTTTAAAACCCCCTAATGGTTTTACCTGCAGCTCGTCCTCCATGTTGTTCCTCTCGATCAAGATGCGGTTCTTGTCCCTGCTCAGCTCCTCCACCTGCGACCGGAGGTCCCTCATCTCCTGCTGGTAGAGATGAGCAACGCGGGATGGCTCGCTTTGCTTCTGCCGCAGTGTCACCAGCTCCATCTCCAACACTTTATTCTGCTGCTCCAGATGCCGGACTTTATCAATGAACATGGCGAATCGATCATTCAGACCCTATGAAACAAGATACAGGATGCAGAGGCACTGAATAACTTAACCTTATACTTAGCTCCTGCGTCCAATATACTGTAATTTACCGTGCAAACTTCTAAACCCACTTATTTTAATAAGATATACTTCTAAACACACTAACTCAGACCAATTGGGGCAGCAAATATCTGTTATTTTAGCTGCTAAATGCTCCACTATTTTTACCAGCTTGTTACTAACTTTGTCATTGGTGTGCTCGGCAGGTAGTTTGTCTGACCTCCTACACTAAAAACATCTGGAAAACATGGTTGATAACTGAAGGAAACTGCTGAGTTGGATGATAATTCTTGATTTGAATTGAATAAAAGTAGGATGCTACTTAAATCTGGTGACCTTATCTTAGTGCCTTGCTGACATTATTGTGTCAGCAGCAGCTTGACCAATATTAGATCCACGAGGCAGCTAAATGGAATTCAGCCATTCAGTTTATTGTGTGCACCAAATGTCTTCTGTGAAAAAGTCTAATGAGAGGTTTTGAGCTTCACTGTGCAGAATGATGCAGAGTTATATCAAATATGATACTAGATATGAGCATGTTGTGATACAGCAACAAAGTCTGACACAAAATCGTGGGCCAATGTTCAGCTTACGAAAGTGTGACCTGGACACTCAAAGCCACAAGATCACATAGACTGAGAATGACTAGCATAGATCAATCCCAGATTCTGGAGGCGTAGATAGACATTTGATTTTTTTTTGTTTGTTGAGAAAACATATCAGACACAAAATATTCAAAGCAAAGTATCAATACATGTATTTAAACTAGTCTGGAGGGGATCTGGTGGTCGAAAGGTCAGGTCACCTTTTGCAGGTTTGCAGAATGAATGGCGCTTTCATCTTGATAAAGATACATGATTTATTCGGTGTCTATACTGATTTAAAGACTAGTTTCATCTAATAGACACTGATTCACTCAGGTGAATGCAAATGACTACCTGACCTGATACTGAAGGACTGAGACACCAGAACTGGAAGCTAAATAGTCCTGATTATCTGTGTGAAGTGTTATTAAGATGATAATGTCCTGCTTGGAGGTGTTGACTCTAATCTTATTAAGCTCTGTGCTTATACTGGACAAGTTGTGCCAATTAAATGCTTCATAATATCTAAAACTATCAAACATGGAATTATTTAATGAAAAAAATCATATTTTTTTTTTATATAAAACTTTATGCAGTAACCCAACATACCTGCAGCTGCTCCTTCTCGTTAGTCCTAATGACTTTGAATTCACTGTTGACCACGGAGGTCTGGGTCAAGTCCAGGGAGTCGGTGGGCACCAGAGAGAAAGAGGCAGAGGACCGTACGACCCGCCTGTACGCGTTCAGGGGGGACGTGCTGTTGCGGGACGCAGCCATGGACCTGAGCCCCGGAGAGCCCCGAGTGGAGGCACTGCTCATGCGGGAAGAGGAGGCGGAAAACCTGGGGGAGTCCCCGAAAATCTTCCGGTAGGATGAGGAGGTGTAACGGTCTCCGTGGCTCATTTTTACTCTGAGTCAGAGATAACACTGAAGTACTTAAAAAGCTTTGCAGGAGCTTATAGACTGCAGGCTCCAGGTGGAGTGAACCATTTTACGCACGCCGGTACGTGACTCTGTCACAGTTGTGCAGTGGAGTGAAGATGCTAAATCAAGTTTTATTGTAGATTTTTTTAAAAATAAGTAATAAAACAAAAACTAAAGTTCATTTTATTTTTCTTAGATTTCATACATGCCTCGAGTTCGTAAAATGATGGAACCGTCTACGGGGGAGCATCACCACTCTCTCCACGTGCGTCATGTATTTCACTTCTCACACCAGCAGGTGGAGAACTACAGCTGGGTGACGCACAAAGTATAAAGTAATATAATAATAATACATTTGGGGAAATGAAATTAACTGGCTGTATTTATTAAGACTCTATGGAGAACATTATGAAGTGAAATAATGGACCATATCCATCCTGGAGAGGGGACGTGATTTAAAATGCTGTTTAAAGTGGTAATTCAATATTTTCCATAATGTCAATAAACCTCTGCCCTGTCTGTGTCCCTTTGTCCCAAAGCCATTAGTCCTGAAAATATAAATCTTTAAAAATGTTTCACAAATACATATACATGCTTTCATTTTTAAAAAGGTTCAAATGTTCCCTGAAACAGCTGGCAGCACTACCTTTTCGTGCTCCACACACGGAGCTCAAACAGGACTGAATGATGTATTTGTTGGGGACTATTCTCACCTCGTGAGTCTGTGCTGACCGCTGAAGTTTCATCCAGCAACAGCTGTCAGCAATCAGTCCTTCCCCAGAGTCACCTGTACGGGGACCACTGTGGTCAGCAGCTCCTCCCTCACTGCCACTCACCACTCTGCATCTCATGAAGAAAGCAGTCCTTATGACTGTCAATGCAATACTTTAACAGTCAGTGTATACATTAGATGATGCCTCTTTATATGTAAGCATAAAATGTCAGGAAAATACATAAAATAATGATCTTAATAAAAATAATGAATCCAGGAAGTTTTGTGGGAATATCTGAATTTGTTCATATTTTTGACCCTCTTCACCTGCAGTGTGTATGTAATTTTACAATAAAACCTCATCTATATTCTTCAACTTTTTACAGAGGGGTTTGTTTTTTTTTATGTTCCTCAGTTTGACACTGAGGTTTATGTACCTCAGTGTTTCGTAGTTCTTCCCAGACGTGTGAAATGAGATGTGTTTTGGGCATCGCCTATACTGTAAATGACGATTTTCTTCTTCTATTGGGTTGGTGTGTCAAATCAACACTACATTTCCCATGAGCCTCATTAACTGTTACTATAGTGACAATGCCAGCATTTAGTATAGTGTTATATATTGCAGATAGGTGTAGATAGGATAGAAATACTGCACTGCTTAGCATATATTGAAATGTAAAGAAATGATGTGTATAATAGCCATAAATGGTACAGGAAGCAATTTGAAGATTTCTAATTGACTGAACTCCAAATATCTAAGCCAATATTTATAATTACATAAACATAATTTGTACTGGTTGTTTATTTTATGTTTTGTTCAGCAGGGTGGGACATTAGCAGCAGCCTGATAATGGTAAAATATGAAAAGTGACCCAAAATAATATTTGGCTGGTCAATTAATCATTTATCTGTCGATGTCTGGTAGATGTTCAAGTTTTGAAAAAGTGAAGTTCCCAATCTGCATACATGCATCAATAATGGCAATATTGGGTAGCATTGTAAATATTGAATGAAATGTTTCCGGAATTACCATTGTTTTATACACAGTACCCTTATTTCAGGGCTCAAATATAATAGGAAAATTAACATAATCATCAATAAAATGTTCATTTTTAATACTTTGCAGGCAATAACTACTTGAACTCTGGATCTCATGGGCATCAACAAAGGCTAGGGATTCTCTGTTCCTCTCTCCATGTTTGCCAGGCTTTATTGCAGCAGTTGTTGTTTGTTAGTAATCTTTCTACCTTAAGTTTTGTCTTCAGCAGGTGAAGTGCTTGATCGGGTTGAATCAGGTGATTGACTTGGTCATTGCAAAATATTACACTTTTTTGCCCCTTACCTGGGGTTGCTTTCACTGTATGTTTTGGGTCATTGTCATTGTCATCTGTAAAGTGAAAGCAGCTGTCCAATCAACTTTTTGGCAAAGCCTAATCTGTGTCTTTTCTACAGTCCTTGACAAAGTGCGTCACTTATCCATTTTGTAGAAACAACAGCTCATAATCTGACTTTTAATTAATCCATTGATTTAGAAATGGCTCATGAAAATAAACCCTCCCAAATTAATATTTAATACACTAAAATAAATTTGCTTTACTGAAGAAAGATTGATATTTAATGAACACAGAAAGGTCAGATTTTGGCAAGACAAAAGTTTTGTCAACTACAGGAAGTAATGTGAAAAATTTAACAAATAATTTATTTCATAACATCATGCATAACATCAGTGAATTAGGTTGTGAATTGCTGCGAATCCATATTTAACATCTTGTATTACGCCGATGAGCTTGAAGGACTGCATCCATGCGGTTCAACAATGATTCATACAATTTATTGATGAAGTCGTAAGAATAGCAAAAGCAGTTTTATGCCTCCCAAAAGATTCTTTAGTTTCATCTTCATGCTTCCTCATTTCTACCCCAGACATGTGTTCATGTGGTGACTGGGCCTGGCCAGTCTGGAGCACCTTGATCTTCTTCGCCTTGAGGAACTTTGATGTAGAGATGGAGTATCACGATGCACCATCCTGCTGCAAAATTTGACCCCTTTTATGTTAGGAATGGGAAGGTAATAATACTTCTTGATATTTTGACTATTGATATTGCCTTCCACCCTGTAAATCTCTCACACACCCCCCCATACTGGATGTAACCTCAGACCATGGTTTGAAGATTTACACATCCAGATTTTCCGCCACCACACATAACTGTTTTCTGCTGGGTGAATCTGCGGATCCATGTAGCTCCAGTAGATCTCCTGCAATATTTGCAGTGGCTGTGATGTAATTCAACTGAAGATTCATCTGAGAAATCTACCTTCTGCCACTTTTCCAGCGTCCATCCTTTTAGCAGGCTGTGGGCCTTGGCAAATGCCGCATGTTTTTTAGTTGCCTTTTGTTTAGTGCTGGTTTCTGGCCACTGATTCGACCATGGAGGCCATTTCAAGACAGAATTCTACTGTTCTGGTTGACACGGGGACTTGAGGTGACCAGGCCTGGTGGAGCTCTGCTGCAGTGGAAAAGGGGCTGGCCTTGGATTTCCGAGCCAACAAAGGGTCCTCCCGAGCAGTTGTTTTGCGGGGTCTGCCGGACCTCGGCTTGTCAAAAACATCTCCAGTCTCTTCAAATCTTTTTCTTATTCTTTGTACTTGATGCTGAGACACATTGAAGATGTCAGCCACCTCAGCAGTGGATCTGGTCTTCAGCCTCTCAATAATCAACACTTTGGTCACTTTGGTGAATTTTAGGCAAGTTGTCAGAGGTCAAGTTGCAGTTGATGTGAAGGTCTGGTGTGCTGGGGTTCTTTTTATATGCACCCACTAATTGAATGATCAATTATTGATCACAGGTGAGACTGTAATCTAGAATTGGGTGCATCATACAAGGCGACAAGACTTTTGTCTTTGCAAAAAGTGACTCAGTGGGCTTTACCAAGCTGTAAATGTTAGAATGCTTTTCAGCAGTTTCGTTTGGCACCAAAACATTATTTCAAAAGCTGCTGGGCTTGAAATCAGCCATTTCTTGAAAAAGAAAAGGTCAAAAACTTAAGGTCAACTTGTACCCAAGCAACAAGACTTTTGTCAGGGACTGTATTCTTGAGGTTTGTGAATGGTTTGCACCTTGTGGTGAACCAGGTTTCCAAGCCATTACGTCCCCTCATTTGCATATAAGTGATCTGTCAACATTTTGTGTACAGTTCCCATTTAGTTTTCAGATAGCTGACTTGCAAACACACGTGCAATAGTAGATTATTAACCCTCCTATCGCCCTTCGCATTCCGTATACATCCGGTGTCCTCTCGCACCGGGTCAAACTGACCCGCGCGAGCAGGAGGATGAGCAGGAGGAGTTGGCACACATGGGGCAGTACAGGAGCGCACAGCCTCTGCATATGTATTTCTCGCAGCCACGGCAGACGTTGTGCGTTTTACAGTCCTTCTTGGAGGGACAGACCTGACACCTCTTCCTCTTACTCACAGGGATGGGTGGGTTGACAGGGGCCGTGGAAGCGGCGGCCTGGGCCTGGGCCTGGGTCGAGTTGGGAGGTTCACCCCCCAGAGAAGGGGCAGACGCAGATGCTGAAGAAGAAGGAGGAGGAGGAGGAGGAGCGACCCCTCCACAGCTGCCGCTGGGGGCGGCCGCCAGTCGATAGGTTTTCACGACCGCCGCGGCCGCTTTGGCTCTCGGCAGACGAGTCCTCCATTCGATGAGCGGAGCGACGAGCACCTTGCCTAGCTGCTCGAGAAACACCCTCCTCTTGTTGTGCTTGCCGGGCAGCCAGTTGGGGTTGAGCTCTCTCCATATCACGAAGGCGTTGTAGGAGGACACGTCAAGAATGTTGTGGAAGATGGCGAGGGGCCAGCGAGCCGTCATCCTCCTGCGGCTGTAGGTGGCGACGACTTTGTCCAGGTTGTCCACGCCGCCTTTGTTGGAGTTGTAGTCCAGGATGACAGCGGGCTTATTGTCCGCACGCTATGTCTGCGGTCCGAGTGTGGAACGTGCTGAGCAGCAGCACGTTCTTGTTTTTCTTGGCCAGGTAGAAGACCAGGGTTGTAGAGGGTCGGTAGCCGCTCGACCCACGCGTCCCAGACCTTTCTCACGGCGGCCAGTTTGTCCGAGGCGCGTCTCTCCACTCTTGTTTGCTGCTGCTGCTGCTGCTGCTGCTGCGAGGGTATCGTTTGGTACGATGTAGAGGACCAAGTTATTTTCCCGTTTCTTGACAGGAACGTCTCTGGTGCAACAAGGAGGTTTTCTTCTCCTGCTTCTTCTTCTTATTCTTCCTCTCCCTCTTCTCCTGCTTCTTCTTCTTCTTCTTCTCCCTCTCCCTCTTCTCCTGCTTCTTCTTCTTCTTCTTCCTCTCTCTCTTCTCCTGCTTCTTCTTCTTCCTCTCCCTCTTCTCCTGCTTCTTCTTCTTCTTCTTCTTCCTCTCCCTCTTCTCCTGCTTCTTCTCCTTCTTCTTCTTCTTCTTCTGTGGAGGAGTGTGTGGAGGAGAGAGTGAGAAGATTGAAGTGTGTGTGAGGTTTTTTGTGAGAAACTTCTGCTTGCTTACTTTTCGTTTTATGTGTTTTCTGATTGTTTGTCTTGTGTTGTTTGTTAATATAGTGTAGTTTGGTGTGTGGGTGAGAGAGAGAGAGAGTGTGTGTGTGTGTGTGCACTATGCTGGTGGCTGGCGTGGCAGCGGCTGACTTCGAGCGTTTAACTCGTCGTCACGCTGTCAAGCTGGTGCCTACAGTGCCGTGCAGTGTGGAGGAGGCCGGGCTGGCTGTGGGTGAGGTGGTGGGGTGCGAGTCCGTGAAATCGGCCTCGAGGATGAATGGTGCCATTGTTCTGTTTCTGGATGCTACGGCTAAGGTGAGCGAGGTGGTGGAGAGAGGCGTGGTCATACAGGACACCTTCACTCCTGTTCTCCCCCTCGTTAACCCGGCAGCCAAAGTCATCATTTCCAACGTCCCTCCATTTATAAAGAACGAGAGTTTAATCAGAGAACTATCATGATACGGCCAGTCTCTAATATGCAGATGGTGTCACTGGGCTGCAAATCAGCCAAGTTAAAACATGTAGTCAGTCACCGCAGACAAGTATACATGATCCTCAAAGATCCCACCAGTGATCTCAACCTGTCCTTCTCTTTTAAAGTCGAGGGCTATAACTACATGGTCTTTGCAACCACAGAGACGATGAAATGTTTTGGCTGTTGTGTGGAGGGTCACTTGATCCGATCCTGTCCGGGGAGGGACGGGGCGAAGCAGCTGGCGGCTGCTACCGTTGCGGCCCGGGGCGGGGAGCCGCTGCGGGCTGCTCGGTCTGAGGCTGCCGCGGATGGGGAACCACCGCAGGCCGCTCGGTCGGAGGCTGCTGCCGGCGCGGAGCCGCCGCAGCCGGCCCGGTCCGAGGCTGCTGCCGGCGCGGAGCCGCCACAGCCGGCCCGGTCAGAGGTTGCTGCTGGCGGGGAGCCGCCGCAGCTGGGCCAGACCGAGGGTACTGAAGACGTGGAGCCGCTGCGGGTCGCTTGGTCGGAGGGCTCTGCTGGTGGGGTTTTGGTGGCTGCTGGGCCGGATCCTCTCCCGTCGCAGGAGGATACAGGTTTGGAGGTAAGAGACCCGGGGGAAACACCCCTCATGTGTGGCGACATGGCAGGGATTGAGACAGGTCGGGAGCACGGTGGTGGCGCTGAAAATGTAAATAGTGATCAGCTGACAGGGTTGGACGAGGAGATGTTGAGTGATGATGACTTGAAAGTGTCACAGAAAAGAAAAGGCACTGGGTCGGGGAGTAGCAATACCAAAGTGAGGAGAGGAGTGAGGCTCAGCCAGGATGGAGACAGTGACTTTGTCCTGTCCCAGGAGACACAGTCTTTACACTCCTGTGGAAATTAAAAGGTTTTTGGAGCGAACCAAAGGGCACAGGTCCATTGTAATGGAGGAGCATTTCCCCGATTTGAAACTGTTTATGAGGTCAGCCAAACCTCTCATTAGAAAGTCTGGGATGGCGGACGATATACTGTCTGATCAGGAGATTTATCGTTTAAAGAAACAGATCGCCAAAGTTAAAGGCCAAATAAGCAATCAAGATGATGAGTTTTAAAATCTGTTTCATCCTGACTGGATGCATTGTGTCTTTTTTATCCATGTGTGAATTTAATCTGAGCATTTTAAATGTGAATGGAGCCAGAGCTGATTTCAAAAGAGCTGCCCTGTTCAAGCTCATAGAGATAAAAAACATTGATGTTATGTTTGTACAGGAGACCCACAGCACTGTAGATAATGAATGTGAATGGAGGCAGGCTTTTAATGGGGAGGTGATTCTAAGCCATAAGTCCAGCGGGAGCGGAGGGGTTGGAATTTTATTTTCAAGAAGTTTTCTACCCGTTTCTTTTGTTACTGAGGAAATCATTCCAGGTGTCTTGCTCAAAGTGATTGCAACTTTTGAAAATGTTAAACTGGTGTTTTTAAATGTCTATGCCCCAACAAACGCGTTGGAGAGGATGGCATTTTTAAACATTTTAAACAACACTGTCAAAAATTGTAATGAAAATGATTTTATGTTTTTAGGAGGTGATTTTAACTGTACGGAGACACCTCTTTTAGACAGGAATCATGCAGAGCCCCATCCTGCTTCTTCCAGCACGATGACACATATAGCACAAACACACCAGCTGTCTGATGTGTGGAAGGTTTTTAACAGAAACCACTGGCAGTACACCTGGAGTCGATCAAAAGAAAACCTCTTATCATTAGCTCGGCTGGACCGCCTCTATTGTTTTAAACATCATTTAAGTATTTTTAAAAGATGTCACATTCAGCCTGTGGGTTTTAGTGATCACTCTGTAGTCTCCTGCTCTGTTTTTATTAAAAATATTCGTTTGAAGAGTGCCTATTGGCATTTTAACACCGCCCTTTTAGATAACCAGGCTTTTAGAACTGCTTTTAAGTATTTCTGGGAGAGCCACCGAGAGAGCAGGCCTGCCTTTCCCAACATTCAGCAGTGGTGGGACTTTGGCAAGACACAAGTTCAACAACTATGTCTGCAGTTCACTCGCAATGCCACAAGAGACTTAACCCGATCTTTGAAAAATCTGGAATTTGAGGAGGAAGAACTGCAGTCTTTAGCAGAGTCCTCAGGAAATCGGGAGCATTTAGACTCCCTCAAGCACAAAAAGGCAGCCATAGCCAACCTGCTAGGTGCGTCGGCACAAGGAGCTCTGGTCAGGTCCAGGTTTTTGGATGTGGCACAGATGGATGCCCCATCTCATTTCTTCTTTGGGCTAGAGCAGAAAAATGGACAAAGGAAGATCATTCACTGTTTACGTATGGATAGTGGCTCTGAGGTCTCAGACTCGTCTGAGATCAGAAAGTTTGCTGTCGGTTTCTATAGAAACCTCTTTAAGAGTGAATGGTCAGATAATCCAGATGTGCACAGCAGTTTCTTTGCAGGTCTCCCTCAGGTAACTTCAGAAGCAAACTCGGAGTTGGGGGCAGATTTAACATTACAAGAGCTTTACACAGCAGCGATGAGGTTACAAAGTGGTAAGGCACCAGGGATTGACGGCCTTCCTGTTGATTTTTACAAGGCTTTTTGGTCCATTATAGGACAGGATCTGTTTGAGGTGTTGTCAGACAGCCTCCAGAAAGGCCCTCAGGTTGAGAGAGGTGATGGTATCCATCATCCACCCTGACCAGGCCTATTGTGTTCCTAGCAGGCTCATAAGTGACAATGTCATTTTAATTCGTGATGTTCTGGCTTTTTCCAGTGAATTGGGCTTTGATATTGGTCTGATTTCAATAGATCAAGAAAAGGCATTTGACCGGGTTGAACACCAATACCTTTGGCGGACTTTAGCCGGGTTTGGCTTCAACCCTGGGTTCATTGCCAAGATCAGGGCTCTCTATAGTGGTGTTGCGAGTGTGCTGAAAATTAATGGTGGGCTGAGTGCGCCCTTTAGCATTGAAAGGGGGGTGAGGCAGGGCTGCTCTCTCTCTGGCATGTTATATTCTTTAGCCATCGAGCCTCTGCTTCATCAATTAAGGCAGAAATTGACAGGTGTGTCATTACCCAGTTGCCCGGTGTCTTTTAAAATGTCTGCTTATGCTGATGATCTTGTTGTGATTCTTAATTCACAGAAGGACATTGATGTTTTAATTGATACTGTTAATTTATTTGGTTTTATATCTTCTACAAAGGTCAACTGGGGAAAAAGCGAGGCTGTGATGGTGGGGGAGAGGCTGGGGGGTCAGCTCACCCTACCCGCTGAACTTACCTGGAAAAAAGGTGGACTGAAATACTTGGGGGTCTTCCTGGGGGATGAGACTAGTACAAAGAAAAATTGGGACAATGTTCTGGAAACAGTGAAATGCCGACTTAACAAGTGGAGGTGGCTGCTCCAAAAAATGTCGTACAGAGGCAGAGTCCTGATAGCCAATAACCTGGTCTCGTCCCCCCTGTGGCACAGGTTGGCTTGCCTGGATCCTCCAGCCTCTCTCCTCTCCCAGGTTCAAAGGCTTTTAGTTGA
The DNA here is from genome assembly GCA_028641955.1 of Protonibea diacanthus. NCBI lineage: Eukaryota > Metazoa > Chordata > Actinopteri > Sciaenidae > Protonibea > Protonibea diacanthus. The sequence continues at coordinate 21,249,418 of CM053989.1, forward strand.
TTTTTTTGGGGGCAGGAAGCATTGGGTCCCGCAGAGTGTTCTTTTCCTCCCAAAAGAAGAGGGGGGGCAGGGCCTGGTCCATCTGGCAAGCAGAGGTGCTGCGTTTTGATTACAGTTTGCGCAGAGATTGCTGTATGGACCAGAGGACACTCGGTGGAGGACTCTAGCCTGCTGCATTTTAAAGTGTTTTAACAGCCTGGGTATGGATTTTAATTTGTTTTTAATGGACATCACTCATTTTAACAGGTCATCTCTGCCTAGTTTTTATAAAAGTGTTTTTACTGTATGGTCCTTAGTGAAAAAGGAGAGACAGAAGCAGGCGATGTCTCTGCACTGGCTGCTGCAGGAGCCAGTTCTCCACGGGACAATTCTTGACTGTCCGGGCTGGGGGGGCCCCTCTCTGTTTGCTCGGCTCCAGGCTGCAGGGATCATTACCCTGGGACAGGTGGTGGAACTAGCTGGGCCCCAGTTGAAGGACTCTGCTGGGCTGGCCTTGAGGTTGGGTTTGAGGTCCAGTAGAGTAATTCAGAAACTCCTGGGCCACTGGAAAAAGACTTTAAGTGGACACGAGCACTTGATGCTGGATACTTTTTGCTCAGGCACAAGACAACCCAACGCACAGGATCCCTTCCCCATCATTCAGTTGGATGTGGATTTGAAGGACTGTGCTGGTCCTTATTTGGACCGCTGCCCTCAAGTCTCTCTGCCGGAAGCCCCAGGAAAGGCCTTTTACCAATTGATGGTAAAGATTCTCAACAGGGACAACCTGAATGGGCGCAATGACACTCCTTGGAGGAGTCACCTTGGCCTGGGAGCGACGGGACCAGTCTGGAGGTCTCTCTACAAGCCTCCTCTGACAAAGAGACATGGAGACTTGCAGTGGAGGATCCTCCACGGAGCCGTGGCTGTAAATGCTTTTATTTCTGTGATGAATGTGGAGGTGGAGGACAGATGTCCATTTTGCACTGAGAGAGAGACTGTGTTTCACTGCTTCACTGGGTGTCATCGGTTGTCTGCACTGTTTTTGTTCCTGCGTAGTGTGTTCACTGCTTTCACTGAGGTTTTTACTAGAGAGGTTTGTATTTGTGGTTTTAAGTACACTCGGCCGAAAAAAGAGAAGAGCAAGCTCTTGAATTTTGTGTTGGGTCAGGCCAAGGTGGCGGTGCATGTGAGCAGAAAGAGGAGGGTGGAGGGGGGAGAGACCATTTCTCCTGCTCACATATGTGTTGACCTGATCAGGGCCAGGATCAGGCTGGATTTCAGTTTTTATAGAATGTCTAGAGACTTGGCTACTTTCAGATACATGTGGTGCTACCAGGATGTCTTGTGTAAGGTAGAAGATGATGACCTGTTTGGGAATGTGCTGAAGATGTGATGTGTTTGTATTTGTATGTAAATTATGGTTGCGCACATGTGTGTGCGTAAGTGATGTGTATGTTTTTTTATTTATGAATAAGACACAAAGTGAAGCTGTTTAGTTAGCGGCAAATAAAGTTGTGTTTTAAAATCAAATCAAATCTCCTCCTCCTTCTGCTCCTCCTCCTTCTTCTCCTTCTTCTTCTTCTTCTCCTCCTACTGCTCCTCCTCCTTCTTCTTCTTCTTCTTCTGCTCCTCCTCCTCCTTCTTCTTCTTCTTCTCCTCCTTCTTCTTCTTCTTCTCCTCCTCCTTCTTCTTCTTCTTCTTCTTCTCCTCCTTCTGCTCCTCCTCCTTCTTCTTCTTCTTCTTCTCCTCCTCCTTCTTCTTCTTCTTCTTCTTCTGATACATCCTCCTCTCCAGAGCGAGGCTCGCTTGACAAGCTCTCTCCTAGGGCCTTTTTGGCAGCGAAACGCCTCATGTTCTCCTCCTGTTCCTCCTCGTCCTCCTCTCTTCTCTCCTCTAGCTCCCGATCGCCCTTCCTCCTCTGCTGCCGTCGCAGCTGCCTCATCTTCCTATCCTCTCGCTCTCGCCGTCGAGAAATGCTCTCCTCTCGCTCTCGATTCCTCTCCTCTTCCTTCCTTCGTCACCCCCTCGTCCTCACGTCCCCTCGCTCTCGACGTAGCGAGTCCGCGGCTGCCGACCGCCTCGTGTTCTCCCGTTCCCCATCCTCCTCTCGTTCTTCGCGTCGCTTTCGCTTTGTCTTTTTCTCCTCCTCGGAGTCGGAGAGAGGTTCGCGAGACCGTGTCTCTCCTAGGGCCTTTTTAGCAGAGGAACGCCTCCTGTTCTCCTCCTGTTCCTCCTCGTCCTCCTCTCTTCTCTCCTCTAGCTCCCGATCGCCCTTCCTCCTCTGCTGCCGTCGCAGCTGCCTCATCTTCCTATCCTTTCGCTCTCGCCGTCGAGAAATGCTCTCCTCTCGCTCTCGATTCCTCTCCTCTTCCTTCCTTCACCATCCCGTCGTCCTCCCGTCCCCTCGCTCTCGCTCTGGCCCTCTGAGCTGTCGCGTAGAGCTCTCCTCCTCTCGCTCTCGCTTCCTCTCCTCGCCCCGCAGCTGCGGCTGTTTTTTTGCGGGATGTTCCCCTTTACATTCTCTTTCTTCTTTGGAAGGTAATGATGATGATGCTGATGAGGAGGACAGATATTCTTCTTCTCCTTCTTCTTCTTCTTATTATTATTATCATCAGTAATAAATTACCTAAATACCAACCTACCTACGTTCATCCTCCGTTCTCCCTCGTCGTTATCCTCCTCTCCCTCGTCGTTGTTTGTCCTCCTCTCCCTCGTCATTATCCTCCTCTTGTGGGCGGCCGGTCGCCTCTCGCTCGTCTCCTCTCCTCCTCTTCTCGCTTCGTACTCACCTGTCGTTCTTCGTACCATGTTCGCTCTGTCCTCTTCCCCAGATGCGAAACGTCTCGGTGCGGAGAGGTTCTTCGGGATGACTGGCCGCCTCCGTTCTCCCTCGTCGTTTGTCCTCCGGTCTCCCTCGTCGTCGTTCGTCCTCCGTTCTCCCTCGTCGTTCGTCCTCTGTTCTCCCTCGTCGTTATCCTCCTCGTCGGCGGCCGGTCGCCTCTCGCTCTTCTCCTCTCCTCCTCTTCTTGTTTCGTACTCACCTGTCGTTCTTCGCACCGCATTCGCTCTGTCCTTTCCACCCGGACGCGAAACGCCTCGGTGCAGAGAGGTTCTTTGAGACGACCGGCCACCTCTTTCTCCCTCGTCGTTCTCCTCATTGTCGGCGTCGGCGCCAAGAGGCCGTTCCCATTTGTCCTCCTCTCTCTCACTCGTCGTCCTCCTCATCGTCGGCGGCCGGTCGCCTCTCGCTCTTCTCCTCTCCTCCTCTTCTCACTTTGTACTCACCTGTCGCTCTTCACACCGAGTTCGCTCTGTCCTCTTCCCCGGATGCGAAACGCCTCGGTGCGGAGAGGTTCTTTGAGATGACCGGCCACCTCTTTCTCCCTCGTCGTTCTCCTCATCATCGGCGTCGGCACCGAGAGGCCGTTCCCATTCATCCTCCTCTTTCTCCCTCATCATCCTCCTCCTCATTGGTGGCCGGTCGCCTCTCACTCTTCTCCTCTCCTCCTCTTCTTGCTTCGTACTCACCTGTCATTCTTTGCACCGCATTCGCTCTGTCCTCTTCCCCGGACGTGAAACGCCTCGGTGCAGAGAGGTTCTTCGGGATGACCGGCCGCCTCCGTTCTCCCTCATCGTTCGTCCTCCTCTCCCTCGTCGTCGTTCGTCCTCCTCTCCCTCGTCGGTGGCGCCGAGAGGCCGTTCCCGTCTGTCCTCCTCTCCCTCGTCGTTCTCCTCTTCGTCGGCACAGAGAGGCCGTCTCCGTTCATCGTCCTGTTCATCCTCCTCTTCCTCACGCTCCTCTCGTTGTCCGAGCTTGCGTTTGCTTCGCTCCTTCTGAGTCATCCTTAGAATCCTCCTCTTCCTCTCTCCTCTTCTTTCTTCATACTCACCTCTCGCTGCCCTTGCAGTTGCTGTACATCCTCTCACACTCCTCGTCCTCGGAGTCCAGCGCTATAAATACATAAATAAATTTTAAATTTAATTTTTTCTTTTTTTTTAAAAGAATAAATAAATAAATAAAGTCAAAAAGTAAAGACAATATGTAAAAAGAATAAAGACAAAAGGACTGCGCCGCGGTATCTTTGTCCTTTCATTTCCTACCTACCTCTCCCAGAGCCTTCTGCCTCTCCTCTGGCTTGCTGATGTGTGAGCTGGTCTGTTTTGTTCAAGGGACGGGACATAGTTGAGGGTGGAGAGAGCTCCGTTGGACACCACTCCGTTGGACACCACTCACAAAAAGGAGGGGGAGAGGAGGAATGGGAGCGCCGGTCGGATGACTCTCCCTGTGTAGGACAATTCTCCCTGTGCAGGACAACTCTCCCCGTGTAGGACAATTCTCCCTGTGTAGGACAATTCTCCCTGGCTCAGTGAGTCAGAGGAGAAAAGAAAAGAAAAAAAAAAGGAGGGGGAGAGGAGGAATGTCGGATGACTCTCCCTGTGTAGGACAATTCTCCCTGGGTAGGACAATTCTCCCTGGCTCTGTGAGTCAGAGGAGAAAAGAAAAGAAAAAAAAAGGAGGGGGAGAGGAGGAAGGGGGGGCGCCGGTCGGATGAGAGAGACCAGATGAACCGATGGGAGGAACGGGGAATTGTGTGTGTGTGTGTGTGTGTGTGTGTGAGGGAAACGGCGAGGTAGAGGTCACTAAGAAGAAGAAGAAGAAGGGGAAGAAGGGGAAGAAGTAGGGAAAGGAGAGGAGCGACGTCGCGTCGGGTCAAAGAGACCCGATGTTCACAGGAGGAACCGGTGCGTGTGAAGGTAATAAGAGAGACAGTGAGGAGAAGGAGAAGAAAAAGGAGAGGAGCGACGTCGGGTCAAAGAGACCCGATGTTCACGGGGGGGAACGAGGGCCTGTGTGAAGGTAATAAGAGAGACAGTGAGGAGGAGGAGGAGGAGAAGAAGAAGAAGAAGAAGAAGAAGAAGAAGAAGAAGAAGAAGAATGAGGGGAAGGAGAGGAGCTACGTGGCGTCAGGTCACAAAAACCCAACGCTGACGGGGAGGAACGAGGGCCTGTGTGAAGGTAATAAGAGAGACAGTGAGGAGAAGGGGAAGAAGAAGAAGAAGAAGTAGGGGAAGAAGAAGAAGAAAAAGAAGAAGAAGAACCAGGGGAAGGAGAGGAGCGACGTGACGTCGGGTCAAAGAGACCCGGTGTTCATGGGGAGGAACCGGGGCATGTGAAGGTAATAAGAGAGACAGTGAGGAGAAGGGGAAGAACGAAGGGAAGGAGAGGAGCGACGTGCTGTCGGGTCACAGAGACCCGATGCTGACGGGGAGGAACGAGGGTGTGTGAAGGTAATAAGAGAGACAGTGAGGAAAAAGGGAAGAAGTAGGGGAAGGAGAGGAGCGACGTGATGTCAGGTCACAGAGACCCGATGCTGACGGGGAGGAATGAGGGTGTGTGAGGTAATAAGAGAGACAGTGAAGGGGAGAAGAAGAAGAAGAATGGTAAATGGACTGTACTTATATAGCGCCTTTCTAGTCTTCTTCAGTGTCGGCTCGACGGCCCCGAGTTTGTCTTCAAGTACAACAAATTGCACGCCAGGATAGAGGTGCTGTGTGCCAGCGCATTCTCCGTGCTCGACGACTTTGGGCTGCGCGAAGAAGAAGCAGCAGCAGCAGCAGAAACAGCAGAAACAGAAGAAGAAGACAACGACGAAGAAGAAGCAGCAGAAAAAGAAGAAGAAGAAGAAGAAGAAGAACAACAACAACAACAACAAAAAGAAGGAGACCGTGGGGACAAAGTCCGGCCTCGTCCGTCGCTTGGTGGCAGTGGCGGCGGCGGCGGCGGCGGCAGCGACGGCCTCATCCCCTGTACTCATCCCCTCTGCTGGGATGACGGCATCAGCGACGCTCAGACGTTCCAGGGCTGCTCCCACGTCAGCGACGTGCGACGCCATATGAAGATTTGCCCAACATTTATAGAACTGACTAAAGCCATGTGTTGGTGTGTGTGTATATGTGTGTGGTGTGACCTTTTGTTACGATGACAACAAAGAAAGGGATAACAAATAAAGAAGTGGCTCTGTGATACGAAGCATTTTGTGTCATCATTTCCTTTATTCTGTTTCTTACTCTGTTCCCATTATTCAAAAAAAAAATATATATATATAACAAAAGATAACCACTTTAGGAATCATAAATGTCATGCACAACGACAACTCATACTGCACGCACAGACGGACGGACGCACGCACGCACGCACGCACAGAGGGACGTTTTCCGCCCACCGGTCACCTCGACCCAGAGGACCACACGAGGGATAAAGATCTGAGCTCACAGGACAGCTAGGTTTCAAAGGACCATTACTACACAAAATGGGCATTGTCACCTGCCAAAAATTGATTGAAGGCCAAATGCAGTTAATAAAAGGTGATTTCTGCCTAAATATGATTTGATCTCATTCTAGAGCTTCATAATATAAAGATCTGAGCACACAGGACAGCTAGGTTTCAAAGGACCATTACAACAAAAAATGAGCATTGTCAC